>WBMY01010667.1:2570816-2674102 GCA_013397315.1 Donacobius atricapilla | reverse complement strand
AGAGAAAAGGAAAGGGATGCTCACATGGACTTCAAATCAGTGCCATGATGAAAATAAAAGAGCATTTTAAGATGAGGGAAGAATTCTTCCATGGTCCAAACCTCCTGGCTGATGGTTAACACCATTCACTCTTGGTGCACAGAGGAGATGAAGATTCTCAGTACTTTTCAGGGGGCAACTAATGGGCAGTTTAAGAGTAAGATCATTAGCTCAAATGAATCAAGAATTGTTTGTGTGTGACAGCCAGTCCTCAGAGAAGCCACATGCATTCTCACATCACAAGAAGAAAACAAATTTCTGTCTCACAATCAGCCACACTGCTATTTAATAAACATGGGAAGAGAGAATTAAGCATGCTCTCTGAAGTCCCCTGCCATTCTCCTTGCTGTCTATTCAGCTTAACTAGTCACCTGCTGTGAAGTCTCAGTGACTACTGTAATTTTCAGTGATGGACATGCTGCCTTTCAAAAGGATTTAAGTAGTCCTACTGTGAAACACCACTGCTTAAAACACAGCACTTAGATTAATAAAATTTATTGTTCATTATTTTCATGTTTTACACCATCCTCTTTCTGCAGAAAAACGTTCCTGTAATGTTCTGTTCAGAACAGCATGATCCTGGTACACCAGCATACTACCCTAAGTATGACCATATTAATGGAAATGTGTGAAGATTAAGATGTGCTTCAAAAGAATAAAATTAATTGGAAATATTAAAATTTCCTATAGATATACACAAAAAATTTTTTCAATGTCATAAAATACTACCTTAATTTAGGATACCATTTAGCCGTGTACTACTACAAGGACTTTTATCTCAAGAGTAGCAAATAACAATAGAGTAGGCTACTCCAGTGGGATGAGACCTACAAGAAACATCTAGTGCAGCTGCCTGACCAATTCAGAGCTGACCAAAAGTTACAGTCTGTTGTTAAGAACATTGTCCAAGTGCCCCTGAAACAGGCTGGGGGCATTGAGCACCTCTCTAGGAACCCTGTGCCAGTGTTTGACCCCCCTCTTGGTAGAGAAATGCCTCCTGATGTCCAGTTAGAACTTCCCTGGCAGAGTTTTAAAGCATTCCCACATGTTTATCACTGGATTGTAGGAAGAAAGGATCAGCACCTCCCTCTGTTTCCCCTCCTCAGGGAACTGTACAGAATGGTCACCCCTCAGCCCCTCTTTTTTACACCAACTGGGAAGTCAGGAGAACGTATCTTGCCTGGATTTTTGTCTCAATCATGCAATACACTGACTGACAAAACAGGGGCAAAGAAGGGGAGGAAGAAGAGACACCAACAACAGCTGTCACTTACTTTCTTGCCTCTATCCTGGCTTCAGAGTCTGCATCATGAATTCCCTTCTTTATTGTTTCAGCTAACACTGATATGTGTCTGAAATAAGAAAGAAAATATTATCCAGCAGCTCAGAAAGATGTGCCACACTTATAAATAAATGACTAATTTGATTTTGCCTTGGTTTCTGAGAACAAACAGTTCACCATATCCTTTCATTTCCATTAAGGATCTTTTGTGACCTTCATTTATTTATTCTTACAAGTCAGTTTTATTTCATCCACACTGCTGTCTAGGAAACAGCAAGCAGCATTCTTCATAAATGTTTACTTAGCTACCCAAACTGTCTGGATTCAGGAACAGTCTCTCAAGCCCTAAATAGTCTTGTGCTGTCTAGGGCTAAGGAAATTGTGTCCCAGTCTCTCCTCACACAATTACTTCAACTGGTTTCAAGTCTGAAGTAATGTAGAAGCCTCAGAAGCTCCTGATAATACAAGCAGCAGACTTCACCTCATCATCTCACTTCAGGGTGCAAAAGGAAAAAAAAAAATCGTTAACCAAAAGTTATTGAGTTCAGGGATTTGCTCAGCCAGGTTCTCCAAGGCTGGCATAGGAGACACAGTCACCAAACTCTGACAGAATTACAGAACAAATGGTGTATCTGCATACATGCTTCTTTGGGGTGGCAAAAACATCACTACTATAGCTACCTAATATGATCTCCCCTAAATGATCCTTTCTCCAGAATGATCCAGAAAATGATCTCCTTCTCTCCAGAGAAGCAGGAGAGGACAAACCCACTTGTATTCAGAACTTACCTTTCTAAGGAGTGTGTTTGCCACTCCTGCAACAGCAAGTCTAAAAATTCAAAGCAGCGCCTGAGAGAAGAGAGAAGAAATGCTGAGTTAAAGTTAACTGGCCCTGCCATACCTGACTCTGAACAACATTTTTGCTTAGGAAGCTTTTTGGGGCATCAAAATTCAGTGTTGACCCCAATAAACATATCAACACCTGTAAAAAAACCATTAATAAACAGTCTGAAGTATTCATTAGAGGCAGATTGCTTTAGAGAAGCCTGAAGAGAGGGATTGTCATAAAACAATCCTGGAAGCTTCCTTTTTCATTAAACAGGATACAGGAGATTGACATTGATACTCTGTACCTGTTAGTCTAGGCTTCACACAGAAATCTCACAGTTAGCCTCATGTGGAGACTTTCCAACTTTAATCTCTCTTCCTCACTTCAAGAATTTTGAGGCACAAGTGTGCTGACATGTGTTCAAGGTTTGTCACCAAATACAGCAACCACAAAGCCCTTCTTTTGGTCTAACTCAAAGACAACCACGTAGTGTGTACAGAGGAGGCAAGAGTCTCCCCTTGAGGTAGTGGACTGAAGCACTTAAGATTTTAAGTGCAGACAGGACCATTAGACATTCAGTCCTAGTTCCCTTCCAGATGCTGCTTTCATGTAAGACTGTTTTACTGGCTCAAAGAAAACAAGTCACTGTAACAGCCAGCAGTGGAGAACAGGAATGTGTCTGTAAAAATGCAAAAATAATATGCTGTTAAAACAACATGTAAAGACAAAATTAGTTTAAAAACCATTACTCCTTGTGGAAAAATGCCTTTTCCTCTCTGCAGTGATGCAGTTTATACCGGTTAGCTGACTTTGAATTTGAACTCAAATCATGGAGAAGAATGAGATTCATGTTATAATAAGTCAGTGTGTTTTCAACCCTTTTCACATGTAACAACAAATACATTCACATTTTCAGAAAGCACCTATTTACTAGTAAAAACCAGTAAATGCAAATTCTCACCTTCTAACTGCAACAGATTTGGAGGTACAATTACTGGTTATGATGGGTATTAACCGAGGGATGTGCGTGTGCTGGAAGAAAACAAACAACAGGAAGAAATCTTTACACAACAGTTCCACAGAATGAAAGACCATCTCCTTCAGCCACCTGAGCTCAGCATTCAGATCCTTATTGTTGCTCAATTCTTAAAAACAGAACCTCTAGATAAAGGAACACTAACCGATATGGAGAGATTTTTAATATTAAAAATATTTTACAATTTATCAGCTAAAATACCTTTATCAGATACTTGGTTTTTTTTCTATAGTAACACTCTTTAGTGAGTCAAGGAGCTGAAGTCACTGCGGGAGGATCTAAAGTGGTGACAACTTGAGAGACATCAGGCGACATACAGCTTACCCAATGAATCACTAGGCAGAAGTCACCACTGTGAACTAACAGTTTTGAGAAACATGGACAGTCTGTGAGGTATTTTAGAGCATATTTAAGAGGATGAGTCTGCTCTAAAAACCCTTTCAAAGAAAAATTTTAGTTCAGCTCTTAGAGGGATGGAAATATCTTGCCCTGCAAAAAGAACCATTTCCCCTGCTATTTTGGCAGAGCTTAACAAGCATCATTGGCACAAGGCTGCACAGTATCTGAGACAGTCAAGCCCAGCACTATCACAGAAGTAGATTAGGCACCTAATCTTATTTTCATTGCAGCAGCATTCATATTTCATCAGAAATACTGCAGTGTTCAGAAATTATAACACTGTTCTCTTTTGATGTATACTTACTCGAATGATTAATCTAACTGCTACTACACCAGAAGTGGCCATGACTTTGGCACTATTTGGAATTAGATTAAAAATTGTTGGCATGATGGCTTCTGCCCCATGGTCAAACTTGTTTCCCAGAACTGATGATAAATGTCTGAAAAACAGAATGAAGTCATGCTGGTAAGTGAGCTGAAGATAAAGCGAGTCAGACTTGTACAGAACATCTGACATCAGCACATCTGACATCTCAATCTTTGCATCTGTCACGTCCTCTCCAACTCCAAAGGACAGATAACACCATGTTTCAAAAAACAGCTCCTTTCCCTTCTTTTCAAACTTGCGTCCTATATTCATCTGAACCCTGAGAAACAGTAAGGTCAGCATAAAATAAAGTAACTAGCACAGCTAAAAATTTATTATCAAACAAATGAGATCAAAGTGATAGAATATTTTTTGTTAGTTTATATTACAACTTCTCTGAAGCTCCCTATTTTACCTTAATATATACGTATTAAAAAAAATGACAAACACTGCAGCACACTTTTTCTTGAAGTATTTCACAAAGGATAGACCATGAGAAATAAAAACTAGCTCAATCCAAACCAAACCAAACCATCAACACTCTCAGCTTTATTGTTCAATGCTTCCCTACTTGTGCGTGAAGACATGGCTTGTTCATTCATTTTGCGTATCCCATATCAGCATTGTTTAGTACTCAGGAACACAGCTTGGCAGAATTACAATTAGTGGCCTACACGATGGGGTTTGAAACAGATGCAGAAAAATCATGTTCTACCTTTAACTACATAGCACCAGCAGCACACGCTGCATCCTAATTGTGTTTTAACCAGTGCCTGTTCCTTTTCTTCTACATCACATTTCAAACACACACAGAAAATAAACTTACCCCAACGTGATACAAGCCTCTCGTACCACTTGAGACCGCAGGTCTTTAGCAGATAATTTAAATGCTCCATCCAAAAGTCTCAAGTGTTGGAAGAAGTTGTCATATTCTGCAGCTCCAGCCAAAAGTAAGGAGCGGATCTTTTTCAACTGTTGTGAGCAAAAAAGAAATCAGTGACTGTTCATGAGCAGCAACTATAAGGACAGTTATGTTCAGGACCAATACCTGGTTGTGGGTTTCCTGCGCAATTATTCATCAACATGCATTGAGGAAGTTGATTCTCGATGTCTGAGTAATTTTATTATTTCCTGCCTTATATTCACAACCCGTGGTTAGTTAACATACAAAGTACAATAAGCTAAACATCCTCGCTAACTTGTAGAAATCCAGAAGTGTTGCATACAGCTTCTCAAATTGTATAGTCAATAACCCAAACAATATTTTTTAAACCAAAAAGTATCTTAAACATTCCCCTTTGTTCCCCTATTTACAGCAGCTTCTAATGTTTAGGTAATCTCACAGCTGACTCTTGTGTTAAAAAGATATCTAGGCTTAAAGGGCATGGTTCACATTCAGGCCTGGGTAATAATGACTTATATCCAGAATGTGTCTATTGACTTCATTAAAACAGTTATCTGGCTCTAGCAGAAGTAGAACCCTGACCCCATCAAAATGGGAAATTTTCTATTAATATTACAGTGACCACCATCTCATCCTACAGACAATCCTGACACCTTCACAGGCCCCCCCTGTGCACCAATGCATCTGCACATGGCCTCGATTTCAGCTTCCTGTTACTCAGTACAGAAATAAAATTAAACAGAAGTAAGCTGAATCAGCCCAGTCTGCCACTCAGATCTGTAATACAGGGTTTGACAGACATGGCAAAGCTGCTACACCAGTGATGAAAGTCTACTGTGTAGACAAGACCATGCATCTGTATCATGAAAACCCAGCTCACCTTAGTAAATAATACTCAGTCTTGACATGCATATAACATCCAATTTTCCACTTACACATTTCCCACAGTCATATTTATTTATTCAAAACTCAAGTGTGTACATTCTTGCTGATTTTACACCTCCCTTTTGAAAAAGTATAAATAAGTTCTCTGTAGGCAAAGTAATTTTCTGCCTCATCAAGTAGTTTTAAGATATTCTGAATAAGACTTGACATTTTGATTTTAAGCACCTGCCAGCAAATTTTTTTTGAACTTCCAGTTCAACCTGATGCTGTCTCAACAGACTCTCGTATATCAAATACCAATTTCCCTCACAAATGTGGCTTAAATTCTTAACTTAAATTAAGTCTCACAAGGAAACGTTTCCCTCAAGTTTGGGGAACATTACATGTGCTTACCACTAAAACTACATTCCAACCTTACTCTGAGGTTCTCCCAGTACCCTCAGTGGGATTAAGCTCAGTGTAGAAAAAGCTTGTATTAATAGAGATGCCATTTGAATTCGCTACTTACCGCAGAAACTCTCTGTTCCCAGTCATGTTTATCATCTGATAGTATCTCTCTGATCTTGTTTATGGATTCCTCAAGATCCCGGCTGGAATAAATCTACAAATTGAAATATAGCACTGTAATGCAGGATTTAATCCATAAAATCAGATCACTTCCCAACTACATTCTTATGTCCTTTGCTCCTCAATGCTTAAACATCATGTGCTAGCCTTGGACACAACTGGCTTTGCATAATACACAGAATTTACACCCATTGCATGCAACCAAAAATTTAGAATTATCACAAGATGATTAAAGGATCATATTTCATTACTTTATTATAGTTTCACGATTTTAAACAGCATTCCTGCAGCTACTAGTGGCTACATTAGTCAAAACCTACAGAAGACCAGGAGTGGACACGTGCTGTTCAGCTGTCCCAAATATGAAGCTCCAGTGAATGAGAGGGGACATGTGATGCATCTCAGCTATCCAGCTAAACTGGCAAACGTGCATAGTCTAGTTGTCACACTCACAACAGCAGCGATCCCCGAGACACAAGTCACCTTTACTGCTTTCAGCTCCTAGAGGGTTTCACATGAACTACTGGCACACCCCACCATTTAGAACTTGCCTCCTTTCAACTTTTAAACTGCCTCCCCCCTTAAAGATTTGTCAACATCACAATGAAGCACAACCTGTCAGTGATCAGCATGAGATCCTATATCCACCTTCTGCTTTTTAGTACAGCATGGTTTAACAGGTAACTCTACTTACCTGAACTGTTGGGACATCTTCAAATGCCTTAATGAAGTCTTCTTCATCCACAGCACCTGCTCCCTCTTTGGCTGCTGACACACAAATGAAAAAGCCTTTTCAATATTGTTATCAACAAGAGAATCAATTAAGAAACCACCAGCTATCAAGGCACTTAATCAGGAGAAAGTTCACTACCCATGCAGCCTGGGAGCGCTGCAGATGTAATGAAAGTAGAGGCAGGGAAATTCAATGCCAGGCACTGGCGAGACATTCATGGTATCCTTCAACTCATAGGCACAGAGGGCACGTTAGGGAAGTCATTACAGTAGTCACTCAACAGTTAGGGGACACAGTCTGAAAGATGAAAGGGAATACTTACTTTAATTATATGGGAGACTTTATTTTAAAGGATTTAATCCCATCTATAATAGATGAAGGTGGAGATCTGACAGGTGCACAAACAGACAAACGATAAGGAAGATAAATAGTCTCTGGAATACTAATCAGATTAGAGACTGCCTGATATAGGGAACTTTCTCCCTTTCCCTAGGACACATAGAAATAGAGCTACATGCAGAATTATTGCTAACATTCAGAATGACTGCTCAGTATTCTTTCTGCGCCTTCATTACCGGCAATGCCCAGAGGTCTTAGAAGAAAGCCAGTGTGTCAGGTTTAGACTGAAAGGGCTGAAGTTTGGCATGTAGCTATAGGCAGCCTCAGTTCAGGTAGAGTTGGAACTACAAAGGCAAAAATCTACACACACTGGAGCACCGACATTATTTACTCATAGCCCTCAGTGCACAACCACACAGGTGCAACCTCTCACAAACTGCAAAATAAATTCTGGGCATGTGGGGATTGCTTGAAGATTCATCCTACCAGACTTTGGTTGTGGCATGCAGAGAACACAGGCATAATGACTGCACAAGGAAATATTTGTTACTGGATTCTGGGGGCCAGCCTGGAACTGCTTGCAAGAAGCTCAGTATGAACACTGTAAATACCTCACAGGCACATCAATTCATACAGGCTATTGGCTTACTTGAAGACTTGGAGCCCAGAGCTGCAGAGCCAAGTCTGCGGGTAGTGCTCATCCCAACTCTGCGTGAGTTTGCAGGGGCCTTTGAAGATGCAGAGGAGCTGGCTGAGGAAGGTCTGTTCCCATCCACGGAGTCTTCATCATCAAAAATTTTATCTGCCAAGAAACCACACTCAGCTGTAAGTCCAATGAGGCAAGGGGATGTCCCAAGGAACATGCCTATGTTATGCTACAAACCCAGTTACTCGCGGAACACCAGCTCACTGAACCCAATCCTTTGCTATTGCAGCCACTAAGTTATAAACCTTTTCAATGAATGCATTCAGAGGAAAAGAATGAACTTCAAATCTACAGCAGAAAGATGCAAGCCCCAGATAATACTTGGGTTGTTGACAGTCTGCATCTCTCATATTTATGCCTCGAAGAGCTCTTTTGACACGGACTGCAGTGAAACTGAGACCACAAGCAAATCCAAAATCCAAGTGTGGAGGGGACCAGCAGCAGAGGCTGCCCTGTCCCACCTGCCGACTGCCTGCACCAGACCAAGGATAAACAGCATCACCCAGGAAAGTTCACATGACAACACCCATGCTGTTGATGAACAACAGACCATTAATCACAGACCCATCTGGAGCTACAAATCCCATTTAACTCCTTAAATTAACACCACAGATTCCTTACAAGGAAATACAAAAAATTTCCTCAAATTCATAAAAACATAAATATAAGGTGCATTAAACCTTATAGAACCTTCTGTGTACATCCAACTTTACCCTCTACCACCAAATGTGAACATAAATTAACTAAAAATGAATTACAGCCACTTTGATTCTCAGTCAAGGTTACTTCAATTCCAAAGGACTGCTTATATTGCAGTTTTACACAGATCAGCTAATTCACTTGAAAAAGCAGCCTTAGGTCGAAAGGTGACAAAGCAGTTGGGCAGCTGATATAGAAGGAACACATAATTATTGAGGGCAGAAGGCCAGCTCAGCCCCCATCACTCAGCTTCCACACATGAACACTTCATTCAAGATTTGAGACCTGCTTCATGACCATCCCTCTCCAACAGCCCAAGGTACACAACCACTCTTCACCAGATTAGGAACATTTCCTTCACAATTTTCACTTGGCAAAAAGTCAGGCAGGTGCTTCAATCCATCCCTGCTCAGGAAAGCATCTGGGAACATCTAGAAACAAATACAAGCTCCTAGCTAGACACTAATGAGTGAAATTCAATTCAGGCTGAGCTTTCTGAAAGTAAAAAAATAACCTGATAACAATATAGGCATATTCTAGGGAAGACAAAAGAAAAGGAAGAAAAGCCTGTTTTGTTCTCAGCTCACCCACCTTCAGTTTTCCCTGCCCTAAGTGGCACTGGCTTGTTAGCAGCTGGACAGGAGAACTATCACAGGTCATCCAAAAACCTACACACCCCATTTTTGATATGCAGCAGTGCACATGATGCCATACTCCAATTACAACTCAATACTGACATGGCAGGTACACAAAAGGATCCAAAAAGTTGAAAAAGGTGGACAAGGACATCTCTCCTCTTAATTCTGATGTTCAAGATATCTTGGAATATGCAAAAGGACTGGGGGAAAAAAGCAGCTCTGAAGGAAAGGGGGAAAATAATAACTGGAACTTGTACCGTTCAGGAGCAATGAACAAGGCAAAAGTGAACACAAGAACTTTAACCTGAAGAAATTTCAGGTCACACAGTTAAAGGGAATACAAGCCACAGTTAGGATGTGGGCTGTCTCTTTAACACAGTGCCTTAAGGCAGCCATGGAGACCGTGCTGACACCAGTCCTGCTCTGACATATGTAATTCAAAAATAATTTGAAAAGAGCTCAGGGAACAATCATGAGAATGATTAAAGGATTAGAAAATATGTTTTTAATTCAATTAAATGAAAATTCTCTGCAAGAGATTGTTTAGCCTAGCCAGATTCCTAATAAGTTGCTTAATTATATTCTGTGTTAACATAGCTACTGAAGATTTATTAACATGGTTTCCCAACATGATTTATTAATATTGTTTCACACCTAATAGAAAAATATACAACAAGGCCACTGGCTAGAGGTTAAAGACAAATTAAATTCTGAGTTGCCTTTTTTTTCCTATCTTCCTCCCTACTCCCCCCTCCTCCATTTCTTGCAATAATCACAGGGCTGACCCTCTGTGAGGTTAGGGGGTACATCACCCAGTGTATTCTACCACAGGCAGTTCTTAAAAAAAGCAAAATTGTGGGTTTTTTTCCAAAAGACACGGTCTAGTTGGAACAGAAAGTATTTCAAAAACACTATTTGGTGTGAGTTGCACCAAGGTCAGAGCAGATCAAAATAGGCTTTAAAATGTGTAATCTCTGAAGCCTCTAGGATGAGGGTTAAGTGATTCAGAAAGAACTGGACAGCCATTCAATCCAAAAACTTCAAAGCAAAACTTGTCCCAGTTGCACTTATTTCAAATGCTCCTATATAAATATTCAGCAAACTGTTATTTGACATATGTGTATTAACAACCAGGAGAAAGTCAGTCATATTCGAAACAAAAGATACTTCTACTAGTTCATAACCTCTTTCATCAGGTAATAAAATTCTCCATCAGCTGCATTTCAGGCTATCTAGATGCAGCCTTAGTTAACTCACTTCCTCTTTTATATGCATTTTTAAAGCCTCAGCCCTCTGAAAGGAGGAAGAGGGTGTGGTTTGCTATTTCATATAATAAATCAAAACTAAAAAAAATCCAGATATTAAAAGAATTGCACTCCTGTAGCATTTTAGCAACTAAACAGACTATCATTTCTTTCTAAAACAGGATTTTCTGAGCATCAGCAAAAATACAACACTCCAAAAAAAAATCAAACCAGCCCACCCACAGTTCTGGGGATGACTGGATTACAATCATATCTTCGTGTTTATTAAGTCTGTAAACTAGGCACTACATATTTATTAAACCAGAATATCCCTTCAATAACCCAACAGCATTTTCTCATCCAAGCAGTGCAGAATAACAGCACCACATTCAGAACTGTACACCAAGTCTGCTAGCAGCACGTGTGCAGAACAGAAAGAGAAACAAAGAACAGAAAGGAACCTGGACATGGGAGTACAGAAAAGAACAGAAAACCAAGCCACTATACATCATTGTTTAAAAAACCCTCTTTTTTTTTTGCCACCCATTGATTCCTGCTCATAATAATCATTTGAACTAGGATCATATTTTTCAGCATATCTGCAATTGGCAAATTCAGCATGGGTGCAACTCTCAGGACACCAGCTGAGGTGCACTGAAGCGGAATCAGTGCCCCGTTCTAACATTAAATAACCACTGACATTCTCCCATCACAAGACACCCCCAGTGTTCATCTGTAAGGACCTTACAGTACTCTCTGTCAAAGACATGCCCTTTTAAAAGAGGCCTTTGTCTGCTCGCCACTCTGCCATCTCAGAGACAGAGAAAACAATCTGCTTTACGTTTTTCAATTCCTTTACATTATTTAGAAGAGAAAATTGCTTACAAGTACATATCCTTCTGCAAATAAGCTTCCTCAACATTCCTTCATATTTTCCATAGCGTGCCCAGATGTAAGAGTGCTTCACGGAGCGCCGCGGCTTTCAGTCCAGAACATAATCAATCACTGCCCCTCGGATTCATTAAGCATGCTGTCTTCACACGTGGATTTAAACAGCCATGGCCTCTCGCCTCTCTCTACAGCTGCAGATCTGCACAATTCATATCGACACCCACTTCAGCCCGGGAAACTTCAGGTCACTTCTAGGGAGGAAATTCCTTACTAGCGAGGGGAACCCAGGACAAATAATCCGGGATGACGATGAGCTGAGTCTGCCTGGCTCGGCTGGCTTGCACTAGGAACCAGCCTGACTTTATCCCCTGGGAAGCGCTAACAGGAGCATCTCAACAGCTGTCATCATTTGTCCATGACGAATAAATTTAGTCATTATTCATTTTAAAGTGTAACCCCTTCAGGACTGGGCAAGGTGAAAACCGGGGAGAAGAGGCTGCACTTGCTATTCAGGAACCATGGTAAACAACAGCCAGGCTTCCCTTGCCTGCACCAGCTGGGACCTTATAAAGCAGTCTCTCAAACGTCCCTTCCAATGAAAAAAGATGCCTTCTGGCTTTTAAAAACTTTAGGATGACAGATTCAAATCTTTTAGTTATTTGTATGTAAGCTTTAGAGAAAACAGCCACTCTGTAGTGATGGCAGACTGGGAAGAGAGCTTTCCATCATACCCGTTCCTAACAAAGATGCCCCACTATGGTCTTCAGATTCAACTCTGTAAAGGACTGAACTTGTCCTGGGCCCACTGTGTCCACTGATCATCTGTTCCATTTCCAAGCACCAGAGCAGCTGAAACAGGCAAGATGGGTACCTCTTGCATGAATCATCTGCATCACACTCAGAGGAATGCCCCTTTCGGGTGCAGGTGAAAGTGGATGACACCAGAGGAACTTGCCTCCCCACCATTCCTATGGCATGCTCCACTAGGAGCAGACAGGTAGCTGTTAAACTTGACAAACATTACAGCACTTCCAAATTCCATGCTCAACCTCTACTAGGTGAGCAAAGCCCAGCTCCCTGAAGATCTGAGAGCCCTTTACATGCCAAGAACACACACCAGCAAAACTAGTGATGCCAAAGAAAACACGGTGTGCTACCCTTTACACATTTCTGCCAGGCAGAAACATGGTGTGTTCCTCTTTACTCCATTCTGGGGTCCATGAGCACTGGACCACATTTTTGAGACAGACAGCTCATACCCTCCCCCCAGGGCAGCATCTGGCATCCCAATCTCCAGCTGTGACTTCTGTTGTCACCCTCCGTGGGTGTCCAAGGGAGACAGCTTCAGCTGAGGTTAGATGCCTCTTCCCATTAGCACACACAAAACCCATGCATGGCTTAGCTGCTAGCCTGTCCAACTTCAGCATAGGTATTGTAGAGGTTTCCCCAGGAAAATGAGTTTATAAACCCACTAAAGATAAAGGAACATGTATATGCTCCTCAGCAGGATTAAGTGTTTAAAAACAAAGGAGTAGCAGCTACAAGCAGAAGTATATGGGCACAGAACATTATTAAGGTTTCCTGCTTGGCCATCTCCCAGCATCCCAGCTGCTCTCCCCGGCCCCTGACACAGCTCCTCCTTCCCACCCTCCACACCAGGCAGTGTTTTGAGCCATCAAAATGCCACCCACTTGGGCTCAGTGACCCTGGTCAGCGCCCCCAATGCCACCTGTCCCTCCTCTCTCTCCCATCATCTCCAGTTATCCCAGGTTGACCCGTCACCAGAGCTCCAGTCCCAGCCCACCCCTGCCGCTGCCTTCTGGCACTATGTGCTGAACCACCTCATTGTCCTTCACAACTGGCTTTGAAGTGGAGTCTCAAAAACCTGACTTAAGCATGAACTGCTCCAAGGGCTGAACAATGACAAGGACATTCCTATCATCCCGTACCTTGGCTTTTTTTTTTCTCCCTTATCTCACATGTATCACCCTTTGAGCTAGAATCTGCATCATTATGGGTGGGAGTTTTTCTGAATAAGGTTTCAACAATGCAAATCTAGTCAACGTATTTGTGACCATAATAAATACAACAAACAACACAGTTGGCATCAGCCATAGCTAAGCTGGTGCTTAGAGACCCAGGACAAGAATGTCAGGCCAGGTAGGTGCTAAAATGCTTTTTGCTTTAATAACTCCTGTAACACCATATGCTTTTCTTTAATCCCAAATCCTTAGCCAGGAGAGGAGACACTCATCATGGCTGCTGCCTCATTCTGTCTAATCACAAGCTAATGAACCTAATAAGTCTTCAACTTGACTATCACAAAGGAAAAGAGGAATCCTCAAGGAAGAAGCCCTTGGAATTATCTTCTGCTCCGAACACATTGTATTTACATAGGCTGTCTAATACACATGCTGCTTAGACTCAAGCACCTAACTACAGCAAGTTCAGAGTATTCACCCCTCCATAAGCAGAAGGACATTTAGGCAGTATAAATAATTTTAAAAGTGCATTTCTGTTAGTGAGGAATCCTGTATTTATTAAATCCATACCAGTAAGATAAAATTAACTTTACCAAACTGGTATGAGGAAATTGTTGTACATTTTGACCTGACCACATCCAACACCAGACTAGGCAGACAAAATAACCATATGCAAAATAAATTCCAACTTCAATCAGCAAGAACAAGCAATAGCCCCAGCAATATTCAAAATCTGCTCTCAGGGACCGGCCTGGTAAGTCAAACAAAATTGTCCTGCAGAAGACTGATATGAAATCATGAAACTTCTGATGATTTAAGTTACTTCTCTGAAGGACCTTAAAATTTTCAATCCTGGAATTAGATTACTCCCATTTAAGACATAGCAGGGATGATTGAGAACAGGAGCTTTAAAGACTTGAAAACAAGAGACAAATAAAAAGGATTTAATGAGTCTGTTTACTTCAAACCACAAGTTTTTAACCCATAATGTTAACACCATTAATGCTATCACGTCAAAAAGTCACAGCATGCACCCTCTAATAGCACCTATGAGCATCAGCACAACTAAGAACACAGCAAACAAGTTTTAAGACATTTCTGTTCATGAAACTAACACACCTGGAAATGGGAGTTTTTAAGAGTCAGTGAAACTGTCACTTAGACAGTTTTTTGCCATATGACAGTTTCCATTAGCTTCAACTAGATTTAGAGAAGAGGCAGTACAAATGTTACATTCCTACAAGCTTTATTAAATTAAATATCAATAGGAGACAACGTAATAACTATGATACTGAGGGAAAGAGCACCAGCTCAAACAGCCAGAAGAATTCACGAAAGCATCAAAAACTGAAATAAATTCATTAAGAGCTAGGATTTCTAAGTTTCACCAATTACTTTACTACGGTTCATACAGACACCTAAACAAGAATCAAACACCTGTGTGCGAGGAGCTGTGCAGACACAGCCTTTACCCTATACTGATTTTAAAAAATTAAGTAATTGAGAGACAGACACAGACATGTACATAAGGCAAATTCAAAGTGGAGAAGCGACAGAGATAAGGATTTACTTTCCTCAAAGTAATCCTTGGAAATACAATATTCCCACAGTGCTTTCCAGCCAGCCACACAGCCTTCCCCCAGACCTCAAGAGCGCCAGGAAATCCACAGTGCATACCTTGGAAAAACACACCCATGCCAAACGCCCACGGATTTACATGAAGTTTCAATTTAAAGAGCAAAAGCAGCTTTTCCCTGCCCTGCACTTACCCCTGTGGCTGCCCAGAGGTTCCTCACTATGCCTTGTGGGACACCCACCCTCCGTTCACTGCCAGGCCATCCATACATCTCCCCAGCCTTCACAAACAGCCCAGATATTTCAGAGCCTATAACAGACTCCACACCAGAGTGTTGCTTCTGTGTCTCACTGCTGTGGCTTTCCCTGCTGACTGTGCTTGGGGATGCTGCCCCAGTTTTGTCCTGGACCCTTGCAAATACCCTTTATATTGCACTGTCTTATTACTCCCTCCTCACTGTGCTCTCATTAGCATAATCTTCAGAGATAAAAGACACAAAGTGGGTTCCTGAGCCCTAGAGATACCAATCAATGAGAAAGGCTGTTGATATGCAGGATGGCTCAAGGAGATCTTTTAGAGTCAGAAAATGCCTTTTGACAGAACTATGGGAATTAGCCTTGGCGCAGCATCCTGTCATACCCAAACTGCAGATAAAACACACTATTTCCCACTTTAATATTAATCCTCTGTGCTGCACTGCAGTGGCAACGTTAAGATTTTGCCTCAGCCTTAGAAGTTTAATTATTTATGCAAATAATTATATAAAAGAAAGTGAATTCTTCTGCCTTCATTCACAAGACAGAAAAATTCCATTCTGCAGAAGCACAGGAACTCCCTCAGGCGCCACTTCCATATGCACACATAGCAGGGATGTGTCAGGTTAAAGAGCAATCAATGAACCTTTCCCCTCCTCCCCTCACCTCCACCTCTGCATTTGCTGGAAAACTTATGGCAACAGCCTGGACTCCCTGTGTTTGCAGGATTAAGGCAGCAGACAAAGTGGGCATCAGCATCACCCAGCTGCTGGTCACCCGCACTACACCCAGCACCCCAGGCAACAGCCTCCTTTGCCAGGTCTGTGATCAGCTTTGCACAGTATTTGCTTTAAAAATTATATAAATGTGACTACAAGACAGAGCCATTCAATAAGAGCAAGAAGGATTTGCTGTTAATGTGTGAGTAAACTGAAACATAGCTGAGGGACATTCTCAAGGGTGTGAAGACTTCAGGGCTTTGACAGAGTATAGATTAAGCTCCATTCCTGAACAGTTTTTAGCACTGATCCCATTTTCTTCCTCCTACTGAAGATGCAAGTAGTGCCACAAAGGTTTTCTTATTGTCCCAATTTTATCTTCAAAACCACTCTATGTATAGTCAAAAAAGGACATTTGCAAATGGCTTGGGTAAAGTAGAAATCAAATCACAACATATTAGAAAAAAATATATTTTAATTTAGTTTTTCTTGACAATTGCTTGAAGCTTAGCCACACCTGAAATTGAATTCTCTCTATTTCCCAGGGCTGATGCTAAGCTCCCAGGGAGACACCTGCTGGCAGCAGCCTGGGCCTTATTTGCCAAAACCTGAAGGAATAAGGAGATACCCGTGGAATTGATAGGTGATAGTTTGTCTTACCTGGACTGCCTATACCCTATGTAACTTAATTAGCAGGCATACCAACAGTTTGAAGCCGTGAAATGGACAGTGTTTTTCACCAGCGAAGGGCAGGAGCCCTATGTGCAGACAGGGTAGGTGAGTCCAGCCCCACAGCCCAGGTCCAGATTTCCATCTGCTGCCCTGACACCACAGGGTGAGGCACATCTCCAGCCTGCACTCCCCAGTTGGCATTCCCTGCACAGATCCTTCTGCCTCCTCGGGCAGTTATCACCAGCGCAGCCACCCTCGATGCGGACTGCCCCAACACCCATCATTGTCAACACAAGGAAATTGCAGTTTCTACTGTTAGCAGATCACTTCTCAAAGGAATGCTCATTCTCTAGGCACACAGCACACCGAGGTGTGAAGCACTGACAAGAAGCACGAAGAGTGGAAGGAAAGAGCATCCTGGCGTTTCTAGGACAAAGTGCTGTTACAAGAAAAGGCAAAGACTTTATGGCCTCAGTTACACAGAGCACACTGTGGGGGCAGAAATGCTGCAGATTCAACTTCCAGCTACCACAGAACACCCTGCAAAGCCTGCTAATGCACACAAGTCCTGCAACAGAAAGTTTTCTAGAGATTTCTTCAAGGAGATGAAAATGCCAAGCTGCAGCCTTGTTTCCTTTTGGGTTAAGTCTCAGGGGATGGCTGGGTCGGTGAAGTTAAGCCAGTGCTGGAGGGACCTGAGAAAGCTGCAGAACCAGCCCTTTCCAGTACCTTCATTTAGGTTTATTTACAATCATTGACAAGGACATGTTGCCCTTCCTGTGAGATGGTGGGGCATCCTAAACTTTCCAAGCAGCCGCCTCTGAGCCAAGAAACACAAGAGGTGCAGTTATCCCAGAACAATGAAGGAAAAAACAAGGCTGTCAACCTACAGCCTGTACAGCCACAGAAAACAGGAGCCTTCTGTCCCAAGGCATTTTCTGTCTGGTTAAAGGCTAATGCAAGAACATGGGTACTACACTGGCAAAAATTGTACAGTGTTACACATATCACACATCAGTGACTCCCATCCAGAATGCTGGGCCTGATGCATAATTAATATACTTTAATTAGATGACCATTTAAAATACTGTCAAATGCTCAGTGGGAAATAATCATGAGATAAGAATATCTTAGACTGAAGGTGGCTGAGACAAAAGAAAAACCACAGAAAGAAAACTAGGGAGCAACTACTTCCCAGCCTACGTGCCTTTTGAGAAAAATTATCAACTAGTAAAACAGGCATGACCAGCATGATAACCAGGAATTTCTACCATAAATAAATGCTTCATCTTTATAAAGATGCATTTTACTACAGACTGTGAAGACACATATATAAGCAAAGTTTACAGACAAGTTTTGTTTATTTAAGAATAATTCAAAGTGAATGGCATAACCCAGGCTATGCTCTATAGCCAGATATGGTTACCAAGTGGTGTGAGATGCCTCTGAGATCCTGTCACAATGGCTACTAAGTTAAAGAGTTGGCTCTGTGATCTCCAGAGCATCCACTGAAGCTGCTAGAAAAGGAAAGGAATGGGGAACCAGACTGGATGCTGACACTTCTCTGGAGTATTCAGCAGCACTGCCTGCCTGCCACAGCACTCTCCTGATGCACTAAAAAGCACGAGTTTCTGCCGACTCCTAACTAATAAAAAAAGTAGGACTCATGAACTTCCTTGTCTCTCCACCACTTTAATTCAGCTCCCTGAGAGCAAGCAGAGCCTTTGAGAAGCTGCATGCACACAAGATCTTACAAACCGTGCTTCAGCACCAGTACACCAGCGTCAACATTTGCAGCCTGTGCTCGCTTTTGCAATGTCTACATGAGCACATTCAACTACAACCAGAGCTTAGGGCAGCAACTCCTTCAAGCTGATGAGAAATATCTAATCCCTACTCACATCACACACATTTTGGCAAACACTGGCAGAGGGAAGCGATGGTTTCCTGACAATCAAGCCCATTTGGGTTTCATCCCCAGTGTCTCAAAGAGAACAAACACAGTAAAAGAAAAGCTACCATTTCACTTTTCTCAGGATCACTGTAGAAAAATCTTATTTTATTTATTCTGATCACTCAAGATCAGTGACTACAATGGTAGCATTGAAAATGTTGGGGTTTTTTAAGATATAAAAGCAGGAACTAGTAGATAATATAAGACAAGTTTTACTTTTAGTGAAAAAACGCTTGTTCAGTAATTTTTAGAATGGATGTTCACTGGTAATAACTTATAATATTATTCTGAAGAGATCTGTGTATGATCTAGATAGGATCCATTCCACTTTTTTGACAGTGGAAACAAAGGTCAAGTACACAACGAAGCTGACTCCAGGTCATGCAGAGAAGTCAGAATTAGAGCACATGCCAGAAGATGTATGAGAGTATTGGATTCCCTTTATTTAATCACCATCACATTAAGCTAAATTCTGCTTCCAGCTCTATATATTTGGGATGGAGGTGAATCCAAGAGCATGCAGAACTTTGCAGGATTTTTTTTTAAAGTTGCTGTTACCTCAGATTTTATTCTGTATGGTTTCAAAACGAGCATGGAGAGGTTTTAGTACACCAATTAGTAGCTTATTTGACAGATACTTCAGTACAGCATACAGTTTCCATGCGGTTGGCTAACAGAACCTAAAAAAGTCAGATTGATATTTAATGCAGCTTCAACTATAAGCACAATCTGAATGCCTGATTTCCAAGTGGAAAGCTCCAATTCCTGAGCTACATCCATTTCTCGGGCCTTTTTCACCTGTCCATCAAAGCCTCAATGTAAAAAAAAACATGGGCTCAAAGAAAAAAGTCATGGGAAAAAAGCACCAAAACAAAAAAAGGTGTCACAACTTATAGAATATTAACAGTCAACAAGGCTTCTTTTTCCTGAAGCTTGTTTTGTCCATTCCTCAACACCTTTAAAACAAAAGGTAGACCAAGGTTCCTTCATCCATTCTTCCCCATGAAGAATCATCATTAGGTACAGCAAACAGAGCAGTCATACTCAGAGGGAGAAAAGCAGATAAAAAGATGGAGTCAAGACATTGCTGAAACTTTTATTCCTTCTGTCATTAATTACTTCAGCATACTAAATTTGATATTCATATTTCAGAAGCAACATGAAACCCCAAGCAAGCAGGGGAACTTTAACGTGGTACAAAGAAGAAAGCATCTTTCCTGAAGTGCTTGCAATATAAATAATGCAGTCATAGCACAGATAAAAATAATTACTACTATTCAGACTTTATAAAAAAATAAGCACAAATATCCCCCTCCTTTTCTTTCAAAAGAAAAAAGAGAGTTAAAGAAATGCAAGTAGTTGCGTCCTAATCAGTCTGCCTAACATAATCCTGCCCAACCCATTTTTATTTGGCCTCAGTCAGTGCTGCTGTTCACTTTCTCCCCATGGCTCAGCACCCTTTTTCAACCATCCTCAGGTCCCTGCACCTAGGTAAACCTTAAGCCTGTCATCCAGCCATCCGAAACCATCTGCCACGACTGAAAGTTGGACTTAATTGATTCTGATCACAGCTGATCATTTGACTTCTTTCATAACCATGCTGTTTTCTTCCCACATACTGTGTGCACAGTAGAAGACTTCCACAGCTGTTCTATCCAAGAAAGAACGATGAAAGAAATCAGTTTTCTCACATACAGCCACATACTGCATCAAATAACAATACGTCAGGATCAAACAGGAAATTCAAATTAAAAAAATGTGTTGTGGTAGACCAGTAAAATCTCGATTCATCTGATCTGAACTCTACCAATTTCCCTGCTGCATCTCCTGTACCACTTGACTCTGAGACCATCTCATCCACACGAAGAACTAAACAATGGGACTAAGGGCAGACTAGTTTTGCCCTTTATCTCTTAGTTTTAATCAGCTTCAAAGCTTGGTAGGAGGTGGTGGAAGTTCTGAGTAAACATGTACAAGCAAGCAGAAGATCTCCTCTGGTTCAAGGTCTGTCATGTGAAAACGAAGGATGAATTTGCCGCAGGACTCAGACCTGTGATCAAATTATTGCTGCTTAACAAGTTGCAAGACAACAGCTGAGCCAAAGTAACAACCCTTCAGATACTATTAAATTATGCAAGTGTAAGGTAATACGATTTTACTTATCCCTAACGAAAGAAAATTAGGCCAAGCAGAATCATTCACATTTACCACAAAGCGTACAAACACTAACCACAACCCAGCTAAACATCTTATTGTGGATCCTCATTAAAGACTTCACAAAACAAATGCTGACCTAAATGGAATTGGAGACACTAAAAACCAAAGAGGTTCCCATGTAAAATCTGGGAACATGGCAGAAAATGCCTGGCACAGCCATTTTCACCACTGCTGGGGAAAAAAAAAATCAAAATCACTCATCTTTCCTTAGCACTGACTTCTTCTCACAGGTGATTCTGCAAGCTCAGAGAAGCTGATGTAGAACAAGATTGAGACAAGGTGGCGAGCACTGCTGGTGTAAGTCCTTCTTCTTTCAGAAAAGTTACTGAAATCATTATCATCATAGGATACCAAAACACAACTGTTTTCCATCTATATAGATTTCTGATTTCAGACAGGCACACTTGCTGCCTCCATGCAAGACAAAGAAGTCAACAAGTCAGAACTTAAAAGAAAACAATGCTTTATTAATACAATGAACCATTTTCTAGGCAGCTTGAGATCTCTCTTTTCCCTAAGGCAAGTCTGGCTGGCACAGCGACTTTGTACATCTGTGACCCTGAAAGATCACTGCAATGATAATTCAAATGGACAAATTAGATAGCAGCTTCTTCCCCCTTGCACTGATTTGTCTATGCTGTAGAGAGCTACGTCCCTTCATATATGACATTTACACTTTATTCCTAAACTGCAAGCTGTAAAGTGTAGTCCTTGTACAGGCTCAGCTCCTAGAGGCAAGCTGTCCCCTTTTCAGCAGGCTGCTTATGATATAAACATAGAAATCACCAGGAGAATCACAGACTCCACTACACCACGTTTCTGCTTCGTTAAATTGTAAAGACAAATATACATGTTGAGATGAATAGTTCCTACTCTTATTTCAGTTCTAGAATATACAATTCACTCTAAAGCTTAAACTCAATAACCTTAAAACTTACGAGGATTTTCACTACTTGCCTGAAACACAGATTACCCAACCGAGACAAAATCTAGGTACCCAGAGCTTAGTGTGACACTTGATGTACACTGCCCAAGGTAAAGTTTGGGAAGATGGAAATAGGCTCTGGAAAGTACAGAGGAAAATTAGACATTAAATTTCTACAACACACAGAAGAGAAGGGAATAGAGAAATTCTTGTAAAACACATATAACAGGAATTCACACACTGCGTGCTTTGTGAGCCATCCCAGGAACTGGTGCATATGCATTTTCTTACTTGTCAGATCAACTCATATCATGCTCAAAAAACAAGAGTCAGGCATCCCTTTCAGTCCAGCAATTCAATTAAATACTTCCTAGTGACTGAAGCCATGATTCCTTATTCCTCATTATTATAAAGACACTCTCCACGATTAGATGTCAAAATAGGATATTACTAAAAGTGTCAGCCCAAGAGATAATTTAAATGTCTGATATGCCCACTAACAATTGCTTCTTGGATGGTATTTTGTAAGGTGCTAGACACAAGTTCAAAGCCCAGCGTAACTATCTAGGGTGATTCAAGGATGACCAATTTAAAACTTCCTCCTGTACAGGCACATTATGGCATGTACTGTAATGCATGAAGAGTTTCAGGTCCACCTGCTGTCTGGGACTTACAGGACAGAAACCTTTGTATTCAGGGAGTGTGGGAGAACAGACACAGAAATTAAGATTAAATGGATTTGTATTGTTGTAATAGCCTGCCAGTTAGGAAAAGAAGAGGACACATGGGCAACCAACTGCAAAACCAAAGAGCACAACATTTGAGCATAAATCTTAATCAGGAGTAACAACATAAACTAAGAGATCACTTTAATCTGAAAGAGGCTTCTTTCAAGGTTGTTCAACAAAATAAAATAGGGATGAAGTCTGAGACATTTCTATTTTGGAAATGCTGCACCAGGTTCCCAGACTGAGATAATGGTCTTTAAGTACTTATTGGGTCTTTTACAGCGCAGTAGCACTGATTGATTCTTTCCCTGAACCCAGGTTTACCGTAAGTGATGATTGGGAAGAAGAAATTTGTTTTTAAAGTTTGCTCTGAAGATACTGATCCCAAGATAAATATCTGTAGCTATCAGGTCACAGAAGTGGCAAGAGCTGAGAGAAGGAAAGCTCTTTTAAGCACTCTGGAAAACAGAGTACGATGCATCCTTAGATTTGCATGATTTCTTATATCCTCATTTTATTAAGTCTTTATTTTTAGATCACTTTGTTGTCATCTTCCACTTGCTTCACATTCTTATACAGGAGAAAAGGCATGACTCAGAGAAGAGGAGGTGCAGAAGAGCACCATTTCTCTTTCACAAGAGGCAAAATGGATGATTTTTCTTTGTAAGCGTGAGCTCATCCAGTGAACCCCCTCCTGCCAGTCCTCACTCAAATGATGATGCTCTGTAATACATCTGTGTACTGCGTGACAGAAAAAGTCTAAGTTCAAGGTTATTAAAGGTACTTTGTCTCTCATGGGCTGTAAGATGTCCAGACACACCTAGAATTTACATTCCAGAGTGGGAACAAAAGAATATAACGTGTCAAAGAATTTGAATGTGTTATTTTAAACACACTTCATTTTAGACAGAATGGAAAAATTTTAAAAATGGGACTAAGTTGTTAAAGATGAAATGTGTGTTAGTAAAATCTAACAAGGAAAACAATGGTTCTTCCACATCATTCATTTCACAACAGCTTCCCACTCACATACACAAAGCAAAATACATTGTATTATATATGAATAAAATATATTTTGTGGTTTTTATTTATTAACTGTGTAGCAACATCAGGATTCCAGGTGAAACCAAGACCTTCCTTCTACCAGCTGGAAGAGACACCAAAACCAATCTTCAAATGATAATACCTAGTCACAGACTTTATCTGAGAGTTTCATTTCTGAACCTTCAACTTTGGGGCTTTCACAGTGACTCACGGGCTTGTGAATACAGTTGTGTGAAAACTGTTTGAGAGCTAAGACTCACTATTTCGATTTATTCATTCACCGAGTTAAAGGATCTTGATGTGCAAGTAAATTCGTTTAAAATTATAATGCTGCTTAAGATCATCAGTCAGATTCCAGACTCTTATGCATTTGCTTTACATTTTCACAAATCAGAAGCAGGAGTGACCATGTGTTACGCTCTGTTTCACAAAGTGTTAATGCTCGCTTTGACAGGCAGGATTACTATCTGCTGACACAATGAAAAATGCTCACAAACTCCATGACTTAAACACTATCAGGTATGGAAGTGATAATAGCACAGAGGATGTGTCAAAGCAGGGGCAGATACGAGCGCCAAATTAGCAAGTTTTTTATTATTAGCAGGTGTTTCCAGGCATTGCTTAGACTACCTGAAGAACCAGTAAGAACATTAAAAAAATTTGCAAGAACAGTTGACTATAACACAAAACAAATAAGTGTATCAACAGTTGCACATCAGAAAAAGTCAAGCAGACCAAGCTGCAGAAGAAAAAGTCATATAAATCTTTCTCCACCCACTTCAGTAATTTTTGGCAGACAATATAGGCTCTCTGCTGCCTTGTTGTTTAACACAAATAACAGGGAATGCTCACAGGGCACTGCCATCTGTCATCAGCTGTTACTGAAAACCAAACACAGGGGGCAAGTGAGCAGTTTGCAGCACCCTGCCTCCAGATGCAAACAAAATTCAGAAGAAATAGGAATAAAGTGTAGGGGAAAATAATGTCCTATCAAATCCCTAAACCCAAATTCTCTTCTCAAATGCACATAAACCTTCAGCATTTCTGGGGAAGGCAAGTACCAGTCACAGCTTGACCACTTCATTCCTTTCAAAAGTAGAAGTGCTGAAGGTCCTGTACACTTGCAGGTACTACAGAAGTAAGAGATTTCTGTCTAGACATGAATATTCTTCATATGTGGCCAACTGCTTTACCAGGTATGAGTTTATCCAGAGAGAAAAAAGATTTGAGGCCTCCCAAAACATGAGAGCAGGATCAGCCTGGTGCATTTGAAGCTCCCACCGTTAACCAGCTTGAGCCACCTGAATTGCTCACCTCCATTACAGATCCCTTACCTTAATTGCAAGTAACAAGAATTATTATTCTGTCCAGACTGGACTGAATGGCTCAGTTCCACAACAGCTCTTTACTATTTGTGCTGCCATGGCAGCCTGCAGCAATCAGTGACCAGCAGCATCCTGGGTCATTGGACGGCGTGCACATCATCCCATCAGCTCCCTAGATGTTGTCAAACACCGAATCCATGCTCAGAAGCCACAAGCCAGCCAGTGAAGCAAGCTTTGAACCATTAGTCTGCATATTAACCAGCACCCAGGGGCCTTTCAGTCCAGCTAAACTATGTCAGTTGAGCTAAAAAGATGAAATTACACTCACACTGCCCCTCTGGTGAGAGTCTCTTCGCATGAGTTTAGTCTGAAGAGTCTGAGAAGGGTTGAGAACAGCTTTGCCTCCAGCACTATAGAGAGAAGAGCCCCCATGTCTCTTACGGAATTAATGCATGTCCTACGTGAACTTCTCTGTCCACATCTGATTCATGTCCCATTCTCGTTTAGGCTCAACAGGTAACAAGCATGACCTCTTAACAACAAATGACTGAAAGGTCAACACACATCTTGCTAGAATTAAAAACCCATAAATGAATCACACCTCAAACTAAAGACGGTGTCAAAACTTTTCCTGTCAACTTTCTAAATAAAAATTTCAAACTCAAAGCAATGACAGCACATCGGCCTTAGGCCTGTCCAAGTCCCACTCCTGCAAACACACCACCATGCTGGCGAATCATCTGGTTCTCTTCAGCAACCATCTGTGCTTGCCTTCACTTAAAGAAGAATTAGCAAACAGAGGAACTGGCTCATGTGAAGCGCAGCACATGACAGATAACTATAGATTCACTTTTAGTTTTGCTCAGAGAGTGAAAGCAAGTAAGATCAGTTTGTTTAAACTGGGAGGCATGAATTTCAATAAAACCTTTACATAAGGATGTCCATAAGAAGTCAATACTTCAATTAGCATAAACTGTTTGCCCTGCCTCTTTACCCACACAAAGCTTCAAGGGTCCCCCCTACATACTCCCTCCTCTTTACAACCTGGAGACGGAATTTATGAAGGCTTCATTGAAAAGCAGAACCCAGAAGATGGGCTGGAGAACTTCGAGTCCCTCTTTTTTAACAGTAATTTTGTGTTTAGTTTTTAAATATTTGAAATAGGGTCCTTCTAATTCATCTGGAAAGCCTCTCCCATGGACACAAAGAACCACTGATAATTCCTGCCTGGAATAGGGGTGCATTTTTTGAGGTGATCTAGGTTAGTCATTTAGATTACATTTAAACCAGGCTTCCTTATCTTCCTTTTCCAAATATTACAAGGAAAGAAGGTAAAAAACCTTACCAAGATGAAGAAAATTAATTCAAACATCCTGAGTTACAGAAAATATTTAGGTTGCCTACACAGGGAAGAGGAACACAGAGCTCTGTCTGCAAAATAAAGCTTAACATTACAAGTTTCAGAAGACTCCTAAAAATAATATTTTGAAGAATGGCATGAAGATTAAATGAAACAAAATACAGCTCACCTACTAATTTGTAACAAACTGCTCTTCAAATAAACTATTAGAATACAGCCACATTTAAATATCAAACTTTAATCTTAATATTAAAATCAAAGAGCAATCTGCATCTTAATGCTTCACTGAAAATGCCCATGTGCAACTTGACAGTCACACTGATGACAGACCAATAAAACTGAAGTGAAGCATTATCACCCATTCTAGCATAACACCAAATCAGCAGAGGACGTGCATTAAATGATACAGGCTGCCATTTATAGAAGTGCCTCTTGTGGCTTGCAGCCTTTTCATGCTGACATCAGGTAGTGTTGTTAGCTGAGGTCACATTCTCTTCTGCCTTTAGCCCAGTTACCACTCTTGATAAACTGAAGAGCTGAATAACAGACACAATCTCAAATGATACTGGCAAACCTTGCCTTCAGCTTATTGACATACACAGCTAGAAAGTACTGAGTCAAAAAATACTGAATCAAATTGAAGATCTTCCATAACTACTGCATCCTACAGGAGGAAAAATGAAATAATGGCATAATTTAGGTTAAAAGGGACCTCTGAAGGTCAAGTGACCCAATCTCTTTCCAAAAGCAGGGCTGATAAAGTTGTATTGCTCAAGGCCACATCCAGACTCATTTTAAAAACCTCCATTGATGAAGATCTTCTGGGCAACCTCTTCCAGTGCTTCACTCACGATCTTCAAAGTGACGAAAAATATAAACTCATGGGAAAAATCCCCAAGCTGTCCTCTCAGTCCCTCAAGTATGTGGACTACTGGAACTTGCATAAAACCAACTGAAAACCTCTTGACAAAAAATATCTTACTTCTAATTCAGAGGTTTTCCAGAATTAGTGGTCTATGCATTATAGGTACAGGAAAGTGAAGATTCCAGCCCAAAATTTATAAAATTATCTGCTCATCACAGCTTTTTACTGGCATTTGTCCTGTGTGTAGTTTCACAGAAACCCTTTCCATGCCACGAGGGAGCAGAGATCACCAGCTTTCACATACTGATCAGATCATCACTGGCCAAGGGTGCAGAGCGCCATCAAACACAGTTCAGGTAGATTCTCACCTCTGACTGGAACTATTTACCATTTGGGGGGCATGTAGAAGAGGGTGTTTCAGATGGCTCTGTGATCCAGCTTTCCTGGGAAGAAGCTGTGGAAAGGACCAAACGTAACACGCTCACAGTGGAGGCCCTGAAAGGAACATTCTGCTGCAGCTGATGGAGCGCCTGGCCTGGTTTATACAAAAGACACAGGACGTGGCACAATCCACCTCTGTCACAAAGCTCCCAGGGCCCCAGTATTCTGCCACATCTCCCACACTTCCAGGCAGAGTGAACAGAGCTCCTTATAATGTGCTGCTACAAACAAGAAATAGTTAGGACAAAAATAGGGACAAGACTGCTTTAGAGCCCATGATAATAAATAGGCTTCAGGGAGTGCCATGAAGGGAAGCAGCAAGCACAGAGCAGAATGTGCATACAAAGACCCAATACAGAGTCTTTGGAGAAATCCCACTGCAGTGAGACAAAATCCAGCGCAAAAATCAAAAAGAAAAGGGAAAAAAAATAAAGAAAATGAAAAAAAAAAGACATCTAAGGAAAGCACTAGAGACAAGTACGGAGCTTCTTAAGGGGGAGGGAGCAGAGAGTAAGTTTCAGTGTGCTGGTGCATAAATATTTTGCCTGTAGAAGCTTGGGATCAGGTCTTATTTAAGTCTCCAGTGAAAACGAGCGTGATTGTCCCTCCACATCACAGAAGCTCCATGTGATTAGAACCCTCTGCAGATTCAGCTCCTGCCCAGCACAGAGCTCAAACAGCAGGAGCATAAATCAGAGTTGAAGTACACTGGCAGAGCTGCACCAGGAAGAAGTGTGCCCAGCCCTGCCTCTCCAGGGCTGCCTCCAGGATTGCCCCTGATCCCAGCAGGAGCTGGGGGAAGTTCAGGAGAAGAAATATAAATGATGGGGAACAGTTAGACCCATTCTTCATAAAGCGGCCCTAATTAGAAATGTCAGGTCTCATTATGAGCCAGCGCTCCACTAGACAGGAGCCCCATTACTCAGGGGAGACGTATGTGGAAGATATGCATTTCTTAAAGATGTATACATCTTTCCTCTACCCACACCACAGCCAAAGGGAACAGTCTCACTACATGGGGAAGGCAGCACCAATGCTGCCAACTGCATAAACACTAGAAGAAGCCATGCCAACACTATTTCATACCTAAAATTCTATCTCCCCCTTCCCTCTGGAAGGCTAGGAGCAGTCATGCCTAAAATACTCATAACAAGGCTTTTTACAACATAGTCTATCAGCAATTTACATAGGGGCCTGTGCACTTCCTGGTGAAATCATTAGAAAGAGTCCATTAGTATCAAAGGGAGCAGATCTGGAGTAAAAAAATAGTGTTAATTTCTCCTTTTTACCTCTGCATTCAAGCATTCATCTCCAATGAAGCCCAGATACGTCTCATATTCCTTAGACATCAGCATCTGCATTTCATACCAGAAATGTCCATGTAAAGCATCGAAAGGATTTTGTGGTGCACTGACAAGCTCTGAGGGAAGGCAGGTTAGGTGTGTCACAGGAAAGGGAACACCTCTGGAAATATGGTTGCTATAGGTTTTGCCATTCTTGAAAAAAGCAGTACAGGCAACACTTGACAGTGAATGAAAGTATTTCTCTCTTCCTCTGTAGTGCATTGTTTGTGATAAAATTCACCTGGCTTGACTCTGAAGGCCAACTGCAAAGCAGCAGCCATTAGCAGCTTTCCTCTGAAGATTTGTCTGCAGTGAGATCCCTGCAGGCTACACGTGGGGTGTAAACCTAGCCAGGATTATTCTGGGCTGTCTGCAGATCTGGAGCTTCAGGGGAATAAACAAAAAAGGAGACTCAAACTGCTTTGCACAATGCAACAAAAGGATTCTTTTGACAGAGCAGCAGGGCAGAATTAATTCCTTCAGCAGGCAGAAAAACCCAGTCATTATGCAGTATTTGCTGTCCTAATACTACAAAAATAGGATGCATTTACTTATTATAGGTCAGTTCTATTTCACATCACTGTATCTGAGCTACAAACAAAATACTTCAGCCAAACCTAACAGAGAAGGAAGGCAGTGTAATGCCAGACCAGGGCCAAGTACAGACAATGCCTTCCCTGTGCTTCCCTCTGAAGTAACAAACCAGCACTTGTCCACTCCTGCATTTTGAAAAAAGCTCCTCTTCATGCCTCCAACTCACATGGCTGTAATGGCAGGTTTTATTCTACCACTGCATGTTAAAACTGCATATACCATCTGTATTAGTAAGTCTTCCTCAGATATGTGCTCAGCAGTCTAATATCATCCAGCCTATAGTCAATGATCTGCAAATGCAAAGTAACTAGGCAGAAGAAGACCTTCAAGCCTCCAAGCATTTGGACTCAGGTTCTTTAGAAATCAACCAGGTGCTCCTCAGTCTACACACTTTAACAAAACTTCACAGTTATGGAAGCTGCAGCTACTGTAGTTACAATATACAAGGACAGGGACGTTATTTGTTGGTGGTAGGAGAAACACACATTTCATGTACTTCTGTTGCCCATAAAAGCCCATCCTGTATTTCACTAATTACCACAGAGTGACTGCTGTCCTCAGAGGCTGCTAATTACAGCAGCTAAACTCAGTCCACTTGTTACATGCTCAGCCTTAAAACAAATCTCATCAAATGAATGAGAGCAGCAGCACAGAATTCATCAAAGTGCTCCACAAGAGGTGCAAGAAATTTCATCTCTTCCCCAAGCAGTCTTTGGCCACCACTGAGGCAGCTGATTCAGGACAGCAACTGAATTCTAACTGGGACAGTCATTCTATATAAAAACAGCCCAGAGCATTCATTTAAAAGCAGTTATTAGGAGACTACTCTCCAGCACCCAACCAGCATACAGGAAGGGGAAAGAAAGACACCTACTACTCCACCACTTTCTTGGAAACAGAACTAGTTGTAATCCTCAGGCAAGGACTTCTGTGTCAAGAACAATTTTGTAATTATTTTCATAGGAGCAGAAAGTTTGTGATACCTTCACTCGTGCTCACTTAAGTACTCTACTGTGTACCCCCAATAAGTGATGAAGTCAGTGTGTGTGAAACACAAACACAATAAAAATAAACTTCACGAATCTGCACCGGGTACAGCTCTGGGATACTTTTTACTCCCCCCAGATTGCCCTTTGGTGTGCTATACAATATTTGAATAGCTTGTACTCCCATCTGTTATTGCTGAGAATTGAAAGGCTGACTTAAAATCACTGCTGTGTTCACAGTGATCAGTATGTGTGTGCACAGGCTTATGTATGAACCATCCTACTGATAAACTTGCCCCTGGAGGATTCTGTGTACCATAAATGAGCTAAGCAATTAAAACCAAAAGATTTAGTTAGTCCTTTCATGTAAAAATGCCACTGGAGTTAATACTGTTCCAGCTTTGACCACAAGCTCTTTCTGACAGAGCACCTACAAAAGAGGGCCAGCTGGGAAAAACAGCACAGAAGATACCAGGAAACTGGTGCAAAGATTTCGAAGACAATGACCACTGCAAATTAAAGGCTTTGTTTTAGAGGTGAAACCAACCTGACACAAAAACACATGAAAGAACTTGAAAGAAAAGACCATAGAGGAGAAAACAGCAAACTACTAAGCATTCCTGAACTGTGATCACCTCTGCAGCTGTACCAGATGTTACTGCAGTTTCCATAGGAGGGAAGGATTTCTTCATTCTAATTCTTTATGGACACTGGACTATAAATTCATCCTTGCCCTGCGTTCTAAGTTGCATGCGTTCTCTGAGGCAACCACTGAGGTTGCTCAGATACACGTGGTACTTTACCAATGGGGAAGGAGAGAATAGGCCCTGCATGAGGAAATTCATCTCCAGATGTGCAGGACATTCATGCATTTGACTTCCATCAGTAATTATGGAACGGTGCACGTTAATCTTTTACTCATGAAGCCCACACTAAACAGCAGCATCTCATCCTTGAACTGCCCACTCCTTCAGCCTGCATTTTATGCATGTCTGTTAGTGATGCTGGTAGTAAAGTGGTTCTGCCGAATTACACCACAGCTTTGCCAAAAAAGCATTTGTGTGTTCATATAAAACCATCAGGCTTAGGGGAAGTGATGAAACAACCAGAGTAACTCTGGTCTTCTTTACAAGGAAATCCTGGATCAAGGTACTTTGGAGTAAATCCAGAATTCACAATACACTAACAACTTACACACTTACTCTTCTTCTGACATTTGCTACTACTACAGTTCAGACAACCAACAGTGACCTGGAGGTCAGACATTTCCCAACTGATAAGATCAGCTGGACCACTGCCCCAGGCTCTTCATTCCACCAGCTGATCTTTTAAAGCTGAGAAGTTCCCAGCATGATGAAATCATCACGCTTCACTGACAACAACAAATACATGCTTGCTTTCTGTAATAAGCAATTAAGTATATTAATTATTCACAATTCCAGCTTTAGAAAAATCATGGCTTATTCTCAACTCCTCTTTTGACCTGGAAAGGAGGAGTCAGAATGCAAAGGTCTCTCAGCTGTAGATGGTGACACTATCCACTGACAGGTGATGCAGTCCATGAGGAGGAGAAGAACCAGCCCAGACAGGTTTCGTTATTCACTTCCTGCCATTGGGAGGCATTTTCTGATGGTGAACAAGGAACAAACACCACACACATGCATCCACTGCTTTCACTGAAAATACACGCAGTAATTGCCTTGGAAAACAATGTTCCAATAGGATAAAATAAACATCTGTCCATAGAAATGGCACATATTGTAGCATGCAGTATTCATTCCACAGTATTCCATTTGCCCAGATTTCCACATTCTGTTACAAAAAAAGCTGCCAACTGACTCACAGCTTGAGACAGTAAATATCAGTGCAAACAAAGGTCTATAAAATTGTGATACCAACTGACTCAGACTTCCTAAAATTAGTCCACTACATCCACAGTATAGTAAGGATTTGAAAAAGACAACAGGTACACTGCATCGAGAGGAAAGGGGGAAGAAAAAAAATGCAGCTTTTGCAAAAATGGCTAACAGAAATCATCTCCTCTGAAAGCTCAGACAAAAAGCACAGGCTTCTTATATACCAAAAAATAAATACAATATATGCTTCCCTCCTGTAAATTAATTCTTCACAGGTGAATAGATACAGAGCTCCTCTGTCTTTCCATTTCACCTAGTCCCAATCCAGCCTCACTGACTACCACAAATATCCTGTTACAAAAACTCAGTTAAAACACAAAAATACAGGTTTTAAAAAAAAAGTGATGTCTCTATTTGGCACATTCTTGGAACTGTGATTCAATGCTAATTCAAAAGTACTCATAGCCAATTTAAATAATCTTCCCAACTGATGCTGCAAAAGGAAACAGATAGGAAATCAAGATTCAATGATCACTCAAAAACAACACAGACCAGTAGGGTTTTTGAAAATTCATGTCCTTCACCTCTCTCAGCCTGTTCTGGTCCCTTATATATGCACATATCCTCTTTCTTCACCCCATCAAACAGACCACTTATATTTTATAGCATCTTAAACTGAGCTTGATGATGCCAGGCTACAGATGCTTGCAGACTATTTTTTTTAAGTTCCACTATTACTGCAAGACTGCTTCAGTCTCTTCACGCCGTTAAAAAGAAACAGAAGTCGAATACTCAGACATTACCAAATAAATGCCATCCATCCCTGTGGCACATTCATTAGCACATACCTTTCCCTGTAGTCATTCTCTGCAGTGCTGGGGAGCTGCTGGAGAAGGGCACTGTGCTCGGGAGCAGCCCCACGGCACACGTCTCTCAGTACATGTTTCTCAGCAACTTAATCACCAGCCAACTCGCCACCCTCCTACACCACTTTGCTGTGTGACCTAGCAGGCGATTGCCACCTCTCCTCCAAAATAAAAGCCTGTTCAGCATGCAGCTGAGCTCCATGTGCCCCCGGGTCTGCTTGCTCACATCCCTCCCCTTCTACATTTGAGAATTTCAGCAATATGCTTCTTTACAAAGCTGTTCGAAATGGAGTAGAGCTCCTCTTGTCCATTTATACCTTCCACAAGGATGTACTATCAATTAATGGTCTTCGTTCAAATATCACTCAGTCATTACTACTCTCTCCGCTCCCACACAAGTGAAGAGGTCTTTATTTGCCTTATATCATGCCCTAAAAATGCTGAGTCAATGAAATCAACCTTCTATTTCACTTCATTTTTCAACGAAGAACTGGAGAACTGCATTAATGGAGAGCAAGCCATAATGGAAATTTAACTGCACAAGGAGGTATGAATGCAAAAAAGCACAGCACAGCATTTACTGGTTCAAAATATCTGTTATCCCGGACAGTTGTCCCTCCTTCCCATCTGAAATCCTGCTGCTTGGACGTGTGTTGACAAACAAACAATATTCGACCCTCATATGCATGGCATCACTTGGCAAATGTGGGTGATTCTCCTTCATATAATAAATATCAAAATAGCTTCCAATGACTCAGCTTTATTACCAGCAAAACAGGGATCTAAAATAGCTGCAGTTTTCATCTATTTAACTCCAAGTTCTCAACTTCACAAACAGAATTCATTTAGTAAATAGCATATTTGTCTTATAAACCCTCCCAAATATAGAAGTAGTTCTACTGAAAAGTAGCATTGCTCCCTCTTCATAGGTTTTGAGTAACTGAAGTTATCCCATCTTTTATTTTAGCGCTGTTTTAATTAACGCTTACTCTTAGAACACACTCATGCAGTCAGCTACCAAAATTGCATCCTCCCCTCACCTCACTCCATGCAAGTATCCATGGGGGAGAGATCTCAGCTTCAGCACTCTGGCTTTAAGATCTCCTGCTTTGATTTCCCTCCAGCCCAAGAACACTACCACCTCCACCATCCCAAAATCTTGTTCTTTTGAGTCAAAATTCAACATCAACAAGAAAGTTCAATGCCCTCCTTGCCCACAGGACCACCACCACATTATCCCTTCATGCAAAAATATAAATGCATTTCCCGAATATTTTGTGATCTACAGTAAAAAAATGAAGGTTTGCATCAAAGAATATCATATTAGGATATCACAATGATCAAAAGCATAAAAAGCACACCAAAACATTTTGGATGCTTATAGCTTTGGTTTGGGTCACTGATTCCTATCAGTCTGTATTTTTCAGCAGATAATTTATTTTACTCCTAATCTGTACTGAAACTTGACTATAAACCCTTCTGGAGTCCAAGTCTGATTCAAAGTCAACTGAAATCCATGGAAAATCTGTACAGTTTATGTTCAGGTCTTTCCAGATAATACCAAGGAAAACCATACAGCATGAATTTCTTGGACTCCCTGTCCAACAGCCTCTCTGTATCACATCCAACTAAAGATCATCACACAATGCCACTCAAAGACAACAGCTGACTGGCTGGCAATTACTGGCTCTTTCATGCTGAAAATGTATTTGTCCCAGGGGAATAAGGCATCTGCATAATTAGCAAAAGCAGTTACACAGAAAATAATTAGCTTGCTGAAAGCCCAAAGAGGGAAAAACTATAATTTTTGCTTCAAGAGGCTGACTAATTATATGCCAAATAACAAAACAGAGATGCACTGAGAATCATCGAGAAATCCAGCATGGATTTTAACTTCATATTCTAGCTATAAGGGCTGCTGGTAGCCTAGCAACAAGCAGCATACTTGAGCATGCCAAAACCTCCCCCGACTTAATGAAACACCTCAGATTACTATGCAAACCTCCCCCACCCCACTATGCAGTTGATTCTTGTGTTACTAAATGATAAAAACAAAGCCCAGCCCAAAAAACTCAATCAAACAACTCAAAATAAACTCAAACAAGCACTAATGGACTACAGTATAGAAAGATAAGCAAAAACAAAACCTGAATTATTTTCAGAGACTTGAAATTCACAGTCTGATTAGAGTTGACTCATTAGATTTCTTCTTTGGGTTAAGAAAATGTCCTATTATTTTAAGCAACTTTTCCACTAGTCTGTGTAAGATTTTTGTTCCTTCGTGTCTTAGGAACCACTAGATGAAATCTTTAACAAGTTAGGGCAACTCACTAATCTTCAAAGTGCTCCTGGTATACCAATAGCGCTGCTGCAGTTCCTTCCTTTTACTTGAATCCTCAGTGAACTGGTAGAAGAAACTCTTATCCCAAACAGTGGTCTCAGAGCCAAGAGCTCAGTTTTTACTGTGTTCCACTATTCTAGAAGCCACAGCTGCTGTCCCAACTGCCCAGTACCACTGTGTTCAGCGATTAGAGAGGTTTGACAGCCACTTTCATGTCTCGTTGTAATTAGCACAACCCTGGTGCTCAGTGATGAGTAACCTTTCGGCCAACAGCCTCCTCTTGGTTGCCCACAAGAGAAGCAGATTCACATAGTCAGCCATCCGACCACTCTGCCAGATTCCAAGGGTTAACAAGACTGAGCTATTTCCACTATTTCCTGAGAAAGACAAATCTTTTGCATGTGCAATAAGTATCACCATCCTCCTTGGTGACTCTGACAACTGCTGAAAGTGTTACCTTTGTTCAGAAAGTGTCGAGGACACAAGAAACCTGACAAACTTAGCTTGTCTTTAGGCCACAATAAACTTGTGACCATGGGTGAAGATAAGCCTCCTTTTGCTGGCTTACACAATCTCAGAAAGATAAACTGAAAGTTGCACAGAGCTGTTGACACACGAGATGGGACGAGCTTGTAACCCTGTATTTGTGCTGTGCTTGGAGGGCAAGGAAAAAGCAACAAACAAGCCTATGGCACTAAGGGAAACTGAACCCTCCCCTCAAACACACACAGAAATTGTTAATAAGTAATGTTATCATTACTGACTTCAAAAATGAGACCTACTTTAATTCTGCAACTATAGACTTTTTCATTTCTAGGGAAGATGAAAAGGTTCTGGCAGAACAGCAGGAGATCCTACCCTTTGCTCTCTTTGACCCTTAATGCTCTTCTACCCTCCCTTTTCACACAGGCTTCTTTTTTGTCTCAATGTTCATACAGGAGATTCTACTGAGGAGAAATCCTATCACACACACAGACTCCAGGGATTGCATCCTGCCACAGCACAAGCAAGAACAGTGAGACATCAGAAGATCAGGTTAAACAGAGTGAAGAATACAGGAATACTTGTGTTGGGAAGTACGGAAAGCCTATCCATGGAGTGAAGGACAGAAGACAGGGATTATAAAGTCTCAGGACCTCTATGCACAAAAAGGGTAAATCCTTCACTGAAACAGTGACAAAGGGGTATAAAAGAAAAAATAATTTTTAATGAAGCCTAAAAGTAGAAGATCTGATTCACACCAATGCTTTAGATGTAGCAATACATCTCAGATCACAAGTCTGCCTCCTAGAAACATCAAACAACAGCAAACTACATGGTACAATGATGCATCAACTCGCTTTTTGTTTTTTTGAAAGCCCATTCTATTCCACTGCTAGCAAGACAAAAATTCTACCTTAGCCTAGCCAATCGGAAAGCAAGGAAGTTGAATCAGCAGTAAATCTGTTTCAGTTTGAGTAAGGGTTTCAGAGAAATCACCTGGAGGTTGGGAAACTAAACAAGTTTGCTAAGGGATTAAATATTTACTTCCCCTCCCACCTGTTAAAAAAAGAACAAGGACATTTGTTTCTCAGCTGCACTTTTTTAGCCCTGTACGCCTCATCCACCTGCACAGACAAAATACTCCCATATTATGCAAAAGTGTCATTTTAACCCATTCCTTCACAGAGGAACCTGTACTAGGTCTTCATCATTCCCAAACATGAAAGATAATGTATCGTATTTCTGAATAATACAAACTATCACTTCAGGATTTTCAAATTAGTTAATTTTATTGTTTCTGCAGGGATGACGTTTACTGTGCTGTAAAATGGTTATGGCAAGAAGAACGGTGCCCAGAAGTGAAAAAGGTGTTTTTTCCTATTTAAAAGAGAAAACACCTCTCTGCTCTCAACTTCCAAGAGCACAGTGGGAATGACTAGGACAGCATCTCCCCTGCTCCTGGCATTGCAGAGGGTAGATCTTGACAGGAACCCAGTGCTGAACTCAGGTTCATCTGCTCTGCTCAACTGTCAGCAGAAAGATGCATTTCCTCACCAACAGTTCTCACAAAAATCTATTGTTGAACATGGAGTAATACCTATTAAAATCACTTCCTAGCTCGTAAGCTTATCTGTAAGCACAGTAATCAACACTTGTTACTACTGTAAGCAAAATACTAGTCTCAGACAAGACAGACAGAAGTAAGGCTTTGATAAGGGTCTTTGGCTATCAGTCCTAAACATACAAAATACACAAAATTAGTGTACTGGTTTGGGACAGATTTGGGAGAAACCCCAGGACACTTAGGAACTGCAAAATACAAACAATATGAGCTTTAAACAGAACGCTGCTGCATTATTGTGTACACTCTTCATGCCTTTTAGGGCATTAAACTGAAAAGGCAATTCTTCTCTGAAACTGCTATTTAATTTACCTTATGAACAATTTACATGCACATGGACTTGAGGAGATGTATTTCCCTAATGTAACTCAAGAGGAGAAGAATACAGTTATAGCACCATCTTGTCTTCTCAAAACTTAGGCTTCCTTCTCCTTCTGATACTACAAAAAGACAGAGAACTTAACTTTTATTTGCTGCAAAAGCACTGTGTCTATTTATGATTGCCATACGTGCTTCCTCTAACACAATGCTTGCTGTATATCCATTTGAATGCCTCACCAATTAGAAATTGCTAAAAGCACAAAAAAGAGAATACAAGTACTTCGACTCACCAACTGAAGTCTGGACCATGTTTCCAGATTTTTGGACTTCATCGAATTTTGTAAAAATTACATTCAACCTGTTTCAAAGTTCAAGAAATACACAATGAACAACTGAATTTAAATGTTAGGAATATTAGAATCATAAAATCACTAAGGTTGGAAAAGACCTCTAAGACCATCGAGTTCAACCTTTAACCCAGCATCACTGTGTTTACTACTAAACCAGGTCCTCAAATGCCACATCCACATGGCTTTTGAACATTTGCAGGGATGGTGATTCCACCGCTTCCCTGGGCAACCAGATTCTAACATCTTATGATGTTACAGAACAGATTTGGCTTCACTCAGGTCATTGGGAGCACTGTCAAAAATGTCAGCCGAAAATGTCAATGCAATGAAGTTACTTCAAAATTTTAAAAAAACCAACATCAACACACTGAAAGGAAAACCTGAGATATAACTGGAAATACTACATTACTGAAGATGTGATACAGGTAATTGTAGACGCACTTCCAGTTCATCACTACTTTGTCCATCTTAACTATTTGCAGAAATACCACGAAACACACCCCTAAAAACCAACCTGATACATTTGTCTTTGGCCCTTCCCATTTATGTCACAGGCAGAGCAGAGCAGAGGATCCTTATCACATCTCCTCATTCTTTCCCTGTGAGTTTATTACTTTAAGGCACATTCTGGGAGCAGATGTTTCCACTGGAGAAAAGGGGGCAACAGTGCTGCCTCCACCTGCAACTACCCCAACTCTAAAACCACCTCTTCCCTCTGATCACTGCTGCCATCTGCTCCATCTTCAGGTCTAACCATGCTCTGCCCTGAGCACTGGAGGCAAGATGCAGAGCAGCTTTCTAACACACCTGAAATGGCAGAAGCACAGGGACATACCTCTGGTTTTAACCTAGGTTTGGTGGATTTTTGTTTGAGGTTTGGGTGGGGGTTTTGGGGAGGGAGGGGAGCAGGGGAAGGAGGCTGCTTTTGTTTTAAATAAAATCTAAAAACTGATTCTTTTGTTTGTGGGTTTTTGTAGTTTAAGACAGCCTAAGTTGCATAAACACAAGCTATTCTGAAGTGTCTCCTCTCTACATATGCAGAACATACAGGAAAAATACTAACTTCCTTAATCTTAAATCAGTTAACCAAACATCTGTAATAACTTCTGTGGTTTTCGAAAGGTACTGTAAGATACTTGGGCAAAGGTACAGGATCTGCACTAAGTAAATCTGAATGTTTACCAGATTAAAAAATAAAAATAAAAAATGAAACGATCCCAGGAAAAGGTTCAATCATGAGGCTCCTAAAGTCTTCTGAAGGAAGGAAGGGAATAAAAAGCAGCACAAAAATAGTGAAGACCTAAGGACATTCTCAACTTACCGAGACTGGGGTAACCCTTTTTTACTGAGATCAGCCCTTACACGTTCTCCAACATGTCTGTAAATTTCCACAAGGCTGTTTATTGCTGCATCTCGAACCTGGAGGAGAGAGATGAGAGAAATCAATCATCTTTACAATTGAAATTCATAAATCCCTAATAAATCTGACTTTAGAGAACTAAATTTGTATATTTCTCAGCAACAACAGGTGCCATTATACACATAACCATGCAGTTCATGAAAAAGCTTTCAACCCTGCCTTTCACATGTTAACAGTATCAGTAGGTAATTGAACTGAAAAGGCGGTGAAGGTGTAAGATGAAAGGTTTTGTGCAGAAGGAGCTTGGCTGCCTTTGCCAAACTTCTCCCATTGTGTACAACAGGTACTGGATGAAAAAAAGATAGAGACACAAACAGACCTTATATTACTGGGATATTATAAAATAAACTGATTTTTAATGATGTCTTAGAAACTTACATTTCTATGTTGATAGCAAAACAGGGAGGAAGGCAGGAGTAATCAATCACCTGAATCACCATAAATTTTGCACATTTTCCAAACTGATTTGCAAGAAATTGCTGAGCACGTCCTTCCCTCCAGCCAAGAGAAGAGACATAAATCTGATTAAAGTGTCACCTTTCTGTACTTAAACCCTTCCTCCACTATAAACAGCAGGGAGACAAGGTAAACAAACTATCTGCTCTGTCGACAAAAACACCTACAGAGCTGTGCACTTCTTCTCAGAAGATGGCCCAGCAGCTACCCACACACACCTCCCAGGACTAAACATGGAATATCCTGAGGACACAAGCTACAACGCCTATAGGCGAGAGTCAAAGGGAGGCACACATACCCTGCCTCCTAGCCAAAGAAAACCCTGACACCTGTCCTCCACTCATGCCAGCTCCTACTCTGCATTCTTGCCTCTCATCCTGCCCATCAGCCCCATTTGCTACCGATGCTGCTGGGCACAGCAGTCTGTGAGGCCTCTTTGGTGCCCCCAGTTTCTGGGTACACAGACCCCAACCCAGCCTGTGCAGAGCAAGGATTGCCTCTGTGTGTACAGTGAAGCAGAGGCATAGCTGCAGGACTGTGTAAATCCCAAGGAGCAAGGCAAGGCCCCACCATCATACTTGGTTTAGTCTACCACAGCAATAACAAAGCTTTAGTAATTTTATTTCTGAGAAAATGATGAGAGTGTAAGTACTGTTGTCACACCAGATGCACATTGGGTTACTCAATCACATCAGCTGAAAACAACGAAAGGACTATTTCTGAAAAGGGCTCTAATGGAACTGCTTCCACACCCACAACGAAAGAAAAAAATCTGGACTTGTCCTGTAACTGTTTCTCGATCCTCTCTCCAAGAGAGGGCAGCAGTGACCGAGCCCAGCAAGTCTCCAAGCGCTCAGGAGGCACCAGCAGCACAGCAGCACCTCCAGGGGAGCCCAGGACCAGCCCCTGCCCCAGGGCAGGCTCTGTTTCACCCCGAGCCACTGTCACAGCCATTTTTGTCTGACCAATTCAGGCACGGACTTTCTGGGGGTGAGGAACCAGGCCCAGGAGAAAGGGAAAGAGATCAGCCTTGCTTCCCCCTGAAGCTGGTTACAGGACAATGAGCTGTGCCAGGCACAAGAGGCAGCACAGAGGGAAAATGTCTCAGTACCTTCACCAACTTTCCAATCCATTCAACAGTTCACCTATGGCAGGACCAAGGCACTTGTGTGTTTAACAAGTCCAAGCCCTAAACCCAGGATTTCCTCGGAGATTAGCAGCTTGTTTAGTCAGCTCAGAACTACAGAGGACCCTAAACATTAAATTTCTTGGAGTAATGGGTTTACCATCCTGCACTGGCACAAGCAGCAAGGGAAGGCTGCCTCACTCTCAGTCCTCCTCTTAGCAACGGGAGGCCCTGACAGCCATGGAAATATGGTCAACTCCCCAGAGCAGATGTAAACCCCTTCTCCAGCTGGACATCCCATACATCCTTCCAGCTGAACACTCTCTCCATATATGGATTACAGATGTGCCACCCATGGTGGCAGAACAAACAGCATTATTCAGAAACTGCTAGTACACATTACACAATGAGTTTGAACACTACTTCTCCACCTCCCTCTTCTCACTAACCCTACATACTTGAATCTAATTCCAAACAAGATAAAAAGCACTTAGGAACAACTGATTTTATTCCACTTATACTTTCATTCGGGTTGCATCGCTGATTAAAGGCCCTGGTACAGATTGTCTTCAGCCCCCCTTCAGAAACTGCCTGTACAGCTTCTGGCAGTGCACATGGCCAGGCTGGCTGACTGGCCCCATTTGCCCTCCCTGCCCAGAATAGTTTCTCTCTGAAGGTGAGGGGTGCTGCACTGAGCCAGAGGGATCCCTGCAGTGTCCCCTGTACTCAGGCTCCAAGGCACAGGAGTTCCCTTCCCACAAAAGGTTTCCCTCTTCTGTTCACCTCACCTGCAGGTTCATGTTGTTCTGCTGAACCACTGGAGTAACTGACATGCTGGTTTGGACATATTTCAAATCCTACCTCTCCAAAACCAGCCAAGGGCTCTGCGTGCACAGCATTGTTCAGAGCTCACCACCAGCAGCACAATTAGCTCATTTACCAACCAGGCAACCAGCACAACCTTTAGATGTGACTCGCAGCAAAAGCTCACCTGGCTGTTTGGATCTCCAAGTAAGTTACATATATGTGGCACTATCTTACTCAGTGTTAAACTCTGAGCTCCAGATCTGGGAATAAAGAACAAAAAGCACCATTATGAATCACAGAGCAGGCTCGAGTACACAACACAGGTTTGCAGAAGGTTCTGACTTACGCATTGAGTGTTGCAATAAGGCAGAGGCAAATCCCTTCTCTTGTCCGAAAATTCTTGTGTTTGAATCCTCCCAGCATCCTGTCCCACACGTACTGCGGAAGACAGGAAAAAGTGAGATGGGGTAAGAAATACATTCTGTCTTCCAGTAGATATATCCCACACCACCTCTGGAGCTCAAATATAAGCTTTACACCCATCCAAGCAGAAGAGGACAAAAAGGAGCAAGCTACTTTCAGATCTGACTAATTCTTTGGTTTGTGCTGACTTCACAGTAACTCCCCACTACCTAAAACAATACTCATACTTACAGAAAGCAAGTACCTTCCAAAAACCTGGAACAATAACTCTTGACATATAGCCAGCCCATCCTTGGGAAATCCACTGACACACTCCTATGTGTATCCTGTCAGGCATACCCTTCCCAAGTGAAGCAAATATCTTAGAACAAGGTGCAGGGAGATGAAAACATTTTACACAGAAAAATGGCAGAGAAAACCTTCTGACAAAAAAAAAAGATTTCTTTTTTTTACTTAGCCAGTCACTCATGCTGTGGAGGGCTGTTGGACATACCTGTGGGTTGGCAGCTTGTTCCATGATTTTCAACAGCAGGGTCTGATCCTGCTCCCTCACTGAGTCCTTAGAATCTCCCAGCCTATCAAGTAAGCTTGGCAGCACTAAGGAAAAAAACAGGAACATTCAATTCCCTCAGGAAAAGACTGTAACAGTGGCAGAGCCCCTCTGCCCTCCCCACAAAGCCCAATGGAGGCACCGGCCCTGCTGCCCTTCAGCAGAGTCTGAAATCCACCAACAGCCTCCCAAGTGCTCTCCTGGGAAGACAGCTCTGAGTCCAACAGCCAGGGCAGGCGCTGGCAGAGTGATGGTGACACTCACACGGAGACCCCTCACCTGTGCCAATCTGGGCCTTGAAGCGATCCTGCAAGCGGGACACCAGTGCAGAGATGATGTCAATCCCCAGGAGAACCACCTGCAAGCACAGAACAGGCAACGAATTAAGAGTGCACTGCAACTGTGATTGCTGCTCAATGATAAATTCATATGTATAGATGTGCAAGGTACACAAACCACGTGCACGAACCATTTCAGTATTTGTTGTAACCAGCATTTTTAATTAATTGTAATTATTACAATTATAATTAGAAAATTGTGTGCACTAAGAGTTGCTTAATTATTTACTGGCAGAAAGTAAACCAAACACTTTTATGACATAACTGGAATTCAAAGAAAGATACCTAGTTTGAGAGAAGCCTCATGACAGGCTGCAGATCAAAAACCCTGCCCTGATTAACTATGCTTGCTTACCAGAAGGTACATCACATACTGAATGTACTGTGTAGCCTGCATGTGAAACGTTTTACAAAACCCTACATATCGTGATCGTGCTGGTACACGACATTTCTCCCATAGTTTTTGATAAACACCAAGGTTAATCATGCCGGAAGTGTTAGGGACAGCCAGGCTTCTGAGGCGGTGCCACCGCGGCTGTTCCAACACAGCCCAGCTCCCTGTACATACACACATGTACATATATAGCCATATCAATACTCCCTCTACATACACACAACTGTACATACATACACTAACAACCAGGGCAGTGGTCATGGCCCCAAGCCTGCCAGTGCTCAGGGAGTGTTTGGACAAGGCTCTCAGGCATATACGGGATTTTTGTGGCTGTCCTGTGCAAGAGCCAGGAATTGCAGCTAATGATCCTTGTGAGTCACTTCCAGCTCAGGGTATTCCATGATCCTGTCATACCTACATGTATTGATACTCCGTGTACCTTCACGCAAGCGTGTACGCACAGCATACACAGCGGTACTCGCTGCACACACACGGAGCTGGCCGTACAAAGGCCTATCTGCTCGCCCTGCCGCAGCACACACGCACCGGTGTGCGCGCACAGGGAGCGCAGCCACCCCGCGCATCCGCGGTACCTGCGCGCTCAGCGGGGCCGTGCCCTGCAGCGCCGCGCCTGCTCGGNTCCCCTACGGCCGGCGCGCCGTTAAGGCCACCTAACCGTCCTTATCTGGGGGTTGCGCGGCTGCTCAATGAGCGTGTGGCGAGAGCAGCCCTGCTAACACCTTAAACAACACAGCAGCGCCCGCTCCGTGCGCGGCGCAATTTTTGGAACCTCGCACCGCAGCGTTGTGCGCGGCGCGTCCTCAACAACTTCCCCCTCGAGCCCCTCCGGGAGCTGGGCGGTGCTGCGGCCCCTTGGGGCAGCTCCCTCCGGCACCGGCGCCGTTCCCGTTCTCTCTCCGCCTGCACTAACAGCGCCGCTCCCAGCGCAGCCCGTACAGAGCGGTCGCGGCCCCGCTCGGCGCTGACCCCCGCGCGTTACCCGCGCACCACCGCTCGGTCCACGGCCCTCAGCTTGTCACATGGATCCACTCCAAATTCGGCTCCCTAACACCCAGGGAACCATGCCTGGTGTGGCAGGAGAAACGGTCTACAACTCCATCCATGCCAAGTCTCCTGCGAAAAAGACATTCCTAAATACAAGCCCGTGGATCCTAACTTCTCCCAACATACAACTTCACCTTCTTCAAAGAGCTCCTGGCAGTCTTCTCCCCTCACAGGAACAGACCCTTCAACACTGTCCATTTTTAATTCAACGCCATTTATTCATACAGCAAAGGAGAATTTTCCTCGTGCTTTTATTAAACTGTGTTTCGTTTTCACATTCATCTCGCATACTGGGTGTAATCTACCACTGACAAATGCTCAGCCGCCGGCTGCCCTAAGCCCCATCCTTGCCTGTGTCTGCCAGCTCGCTGGGGTCCGATAGCAGAGCCCCAGCAAGAGGGTGGGCTCCAGACCCTCCGTGGAGAGATGCTTTTAGGGAACGTCAATGAGACTGAGCGCCAGTCAGCATTCACAGCTGTCTGATCAGAGGCCCATCACAGCAGCATCCTGCACAGAGATAAGTGTGCTGCCTGCAATTACAGAGATGTGCCCCAGGGATAAATTCGATCCCGGGAGAGGAAGGAATCCATCTCTTCTTCAAACTGCCCGCAAGCCAGGAAGAGTGAGGGGAACTCTTCACTCAAACATGAAAGGAAACACATGCACAGTGCAAACATAGCCTGCAGTTCACCCCCAGGTTAAGGCCAGGAGGATGAGCTAAACCTTGCACGACTTTTTGCTGTTGTCCTTATAAATCAGGACAATGATTACAGAGGTACTCGGACAGCTATTGAGGAAACAGCAACTGGGGTGAGCAGATGTTACTCCCGACTATGCTGGATTCATTTATCAATCCCAATGTGACACCTGCCTCAGAAGGTCAGAGGCAGAAAGTAGAAATCATGTATGGATTGACAGAGTCAACAGATCGGCTACAGACAGATAACAGACAACCGAGGGCATGGCTGGCAAATGAACAAAGAATTAATTGAATTCCAGCCCCGGCTGCATTGGACTGACTGCACTGAAGAGCCCACCCGTTCACTGCTGGAAAAGTTCCTGAAGCTCTGCCTGAATTAACACACAGCAAGGTCCAGGAGGACCCTCGGGAGCAGTGATGGGCCCTGTCAGCAGCTCACAGCGGGCACAGCTCCACACCAAGGCACAGGAAGGGCAGCTCTCCATCCAAAATTCCAGATAATGCTGCAATGCTGATAACTACAGAGCTATTCCAGGCCTTTACATCAGCACAAGTCTTCGACTCCTATTTACACAGGCCCCCAAAAGAATAATCACAGAATCAAGAGTGACAGCCCTCAGCCTGAGGGTCTGCCTCTTTGCTCATTTGACTCCTAAGGTTCCCCAAGACAGTTAATAAAGCAAGTTGTGCCACCCAGTCATTTGGCATCTGCTGCTGCTTTGTCTTGTCTCAGACTTTCTGTAGGCGCCAAGGGCTGTTAGCAAACGCCTCTCCTGCCTCTCTCCAACTGCCAGGTCATCTCTCCCAGTAAAGAAGTCTCTTGTTAGTTCCCAGGATGCCACATAGCCTTTCCCAACACAGACAATACTTTTGTTTTCAGAGGTCAACAAAAACAACTCAAAGCATCTGAGCTTTAATATCTGGGTGGTGTTGAAAGGCAGGCAGCTCCCCATATCAGAGAGCAGACAGCCCACCATCATCTGCTCCAGCAGTACATGCTCACCAAGCACGGCAGACAAATCCATCTAGTTTAAAACAAGACACACCTAAACACGCTCCCATAAAAGGGTAAAGAAGCTGCACAATCCAGCAACAGCTGATTGAGCACGAAGTGACCAGAGTGCATCAGCCTCAGGCTACCCTGATGGCCTGGACAAACTGGGAGGGGAGAAGAGAGAGACAAGCCCTTCCCTCCAGTCACTGCCCCATGCCACGGCAGAGATGTGGTGGTGGCTGCATGAACCTTTACCCACCGTCTCTGCACGGAAACAGGAGTGGGCTGAGCAGTACATCCCCACGAAGTTGTTGCACTCTGCTGGCCTCCTGCTGAACCCTCCACGCCTGGCAGCTCAGGATGTAAATGGCAATGCTGGAGAGAGCTTCTACAGCAGCTGTGACAGCAGCTTGCTCCGTGCTGCTTCAACATGCTGATTGCCACCACCGGTGACACAGCTTAGCTATTTCACTTTGAAGTCTGTCAGAGAGATTTTTTTTTTTGGAGAAGGGATGGGAAATGGAAGACAAGCCTTCTAAATCTCAATATGGATGGGAAATGGAAGACAAGACTTCTAAATCTCAATATGGAAAAAAAAATTGTAAGTATTCAACCAGGGGTTTTTTGAACAGTTGCTTAGATAATATTTTGGATTCATAAGCAAAAACATGGAGAAGTGCTTGCATACTTGGAGTAAATTTAACATACTTTTGAAAAAAGGAGCACACTTCAGATTACACACTGAGAAGTCCAAGGCAAGCACTGATGGCTCACATCACGACCAGTCTGATCAGTCAGAGAGGGAGGAGTTCTAATTCCTTATGACATGAAACATCCACCACAACTGAACTAGGCACTCAAGACAAAGCTGAAGTTAGATGATATTGGCAAATTTAGTTTTGAAGTCAAGTATTTTGGGTCAGCACAGCAGAAGCCGGAGTCCTGTAAGAGAAACGTGGAATCGGTTTCTGAAATGCTGACTGCTGTATCCCACCTGCACACAACTATAACCACATCTTACCCTGGAAGAGAATCTCCTTCTGCCATTCCAAGAGTTAACATTTCATTTTCCAAGGCAGCACCACACCTGCACTGGAAGCACGAGTCCATCTCCCCAGCCCAACAATCCTCATACAGACAGGGAGGCTAAGTTTTTTGTACAACACAATGTGCAAAACCAACACCAGTGAACAAAAAGGCAGCAACAGTAGCACAACTGGTTTTACTGGCATGACTAAAAGCTATGGTCAAAGAGCTGGATGGGGAAAAACTTTACATATATATTCTTGGGTTCTTTCTCTAGATTGGTATCATCCATTCTGTCGCAGACATCACCTTTAAAATCTTAAAATTCCCTGATGGAATTAGGTGAAACAAAACACCAATGAAACCACGAGCACTTGTAAAATAAGCAAAAACCTGGTTATTGGAAGTTCTTCTTCATTTACAAGCCTGGAAACGAATGAACAACTCATTAAAAAATGCATAGTTGTACAGTGAAATAAATTCCAGGAGAACTAAGGTCATTTAAATGTTGGGAAACATCAAGAAAAGGTTGTCAGAAATGACCACTATGGAGATGTATTTTGACCACTACTGTTAGGACACAAGGGCACCTTTCCTGTGCAAAAGCAAAAAATTTCACTGTCTTCTGGATCCAGTAAAAAAAGCCAACAAAAGTTCCTCATTTGCCTCTTGATCTAAAAGCCATAGGTTTGGTAGAATCCATGAGAAATTCAAAGCAATTTAAGGAAATGCACCACAGAGCAAGAAATTATCACTACAGAAATTCCACAAAGACAAACAGGATGATGCTTAAAAGAACATGATCACCCTGAAATGCAGATATTTGCACACAGAAGAACCGACAAGTATGTCCCAGGTGAAAGAGCTGAACCCAAGTCAGCCCTCAATCACACTGCTCCTTGCCCTGCCTCTGGTTCAGGGGAATTGAAGGGGGAAGTTCCAAAGAATAAGTAATTCACCCTGTTTTGCAAGGACTCTGAACTGGTTGCGTATCATGAGAAGAGGAGCAGCCACTGGACTCTCTCCAAAGGACATGGAGGGAAGCACAAGTTGCAGAGTCACTGCTGTAGAGTACAGGAGGCTTTTCTACCCTGAGCAAGGTCAAAGCTCCAGACGGCAGAGCAGGTAAATCACCACTGACACTAACTACAGTCTGCTAAGTCTCCAGGGAAGCAGCACTCATGGTAATACAACAGGAGACTTTGCAGTTCAAAGCAGAGTTACAACTTACTCCGCACTTTCACATCTCAATTACCCCAACACTGCTGGATAAACAGCAGCAGCACCATTGTTTCAGAAAGGTGGTCCTGCTTATGCAGCACCTTACAGCTATGGACATCTGTATGGCAGCACTCAATGCTGAGTGTCTTCACACGAAACAACATCAAAACAAAACACCTGCACTACCAACTACTATTGCCTTTGGTTCCTCACCACAAAGCAGTTAAATATCTTAGTCACAAACACTGCCACTATTCCTACATTTCCATTGCCCCCAGCTGAGCATTTACACTTACAGCCAGGTTCTCAGCCAGGAAGGAAAAATTAATATAACTGTGAGCACAATGAGAACTTGCCCAGGGATCACCTTGGGATCAGGACCACTACCTCCTTGTAGCTTTGGTAACTAGTTGCATCCTAGAGCTCAAGGCATAATGAAGCCTCATACAATGAGAGCCATTACAGAAAAGCAAAAAGAATATGGCAAGGAAAATAAAAAGACCACTACATTGCGCTGTTTCATTTTTTGTAGAAAAATTGAAAGCCTTTATTATGGCAACTAATCAATTGCCAGCACAGCAATGTGCCTTATTAACAGACAGGCTGCTTTACCTAATAACATTGCCTTCCCCTCCATTAGCAGCAAAAGGCTGCTACAGTGCACAGAGCAAGTGAGAAATCACACTGGGAATCTGCCTGCAGGCAGAACCATATTAGCTGGAGCACCTCAAAAGCTCCTAGCACAGAAGCACTGACCCCAACTCCATCTATAGTATTACAGGAATAGAAAGGTCAACACATTTTAAAATTGAACAGAAGTGTTTCTGAGGGTTTAGACAGCATCTGGAAAAAAACAAGGCAAGCACACAACCTAGCAGATAATCACCGACAATCTTCTGCTCCCCTAGGGCTCACAAAGTCTAGTAACAAGTGTGAGGATGTTCAAATATCCAGATACTCCCCTTGATCACTAGTTCCCAAGCTTATGGACATCCGCACTTCCAGATTACACCATTCAACACCAGCTTTTATGAGGAACAGCAATACTGCAATGCAATGATGACAGGATGCATGGACAGCGTCATGAGGAGGGCACCTAAGAGGTGCAGACACACCGAAGTCCCACCAGCTGTTGGCAATGTGAAAAAAGCTGGGGAATCAACCAGGGAGGCAGAGCAGCCACTGTGGTGAAGAGTAGGCAGCAGCCGAATTGAGTAGGAAACTTAATGATGACAGATCTTGCTAGATCGTAATGAAGCTCTGTTCTTGCCTTGTTTGGGAAGAAAGGAACACATGCAATTAAAAATGCAATAGCATTTTCAGTAGTCAGTCTTTGTAACACTCTGGAAACACCCTAAGACCTAGAGCTTTCACAGCACCTCCCACCCTGCACACACAGACTGCCTGCTCAGCATGTACCACACAGTCCTACGCCTTTGAGAAGTGTCTCCAGACACAATCAGCAACAGCTTAATGGTACAGCAGTGAAAAACTCCATTCAGAAAAGAAGAAAGGTTCAAGATGCCTTTGTCAGCCACAGAACGACAGAACAGCCCTGGAAAGTGAAAAGATGGGTGCTAGATAGAAAAAGGGGTGAGAGGTGGGAAAAAGGAATTCCACAGAGGAAGGCACAACTTCAGCCAGAATCTGACTCATACTCTTTCTGACCCATTTGGGAGAAAGGCCAGAGGATGACCCTTAAAGGCATGGGTTAAAACACTTTCCAGTCTCTCCTACACCAGTGACGGGTGCAGCTGAGCTACATCTAACCCAACATCTACAGCAGCCGCAAGACCTAGCACAGCCCACAGAGCATGATGCTTCCCACAGCTTACTGTTCAATAAGGTCAGTGAAGACTAAGCTACTGCCTAAGCTGTTGACTACACACCAGTTTCTTTTTCTGCCATTCCCTTACTCCTTCTCCAAGCTACTCTTAACTGCTGGTTTTTAACTCATGTCAAAAAACTTAAAGGGAAAACTTTCAGAGGCTTACCACCAGAGCTAAAACCAGGACCCCAGAAAAACCAGTGCCACAAGAACACAGAAGGGGACAGTCCCAGTGCTGACCTGCTCACCCAACTGTGCCAATGCAGGTGGAAGCAAAACTCACGGCAGCAGATACGTACCAGAGCACATCTGCAAGCTGGGCAGCAGTCAGAGTGCATGCTCTGCTTGAGCTGCTGTGTGATCCTGCAAGGGACGGGGACATTTGTGTGAAGTGACACCACTGGCCCAGGCCTAGCACTCTACAGACCTTCTTACACAGCTTTTGGCTCAGCAGCTTCAACCACTCTGCAGCCCGTGCATGCCTCTTGCAACTGTGTCTTATATCCAGCTCTTAGCACAGATCTTAATAAAGTCAGACATCATTTTTAGTATCTTTTAACTTTTGGCAGTTAGATCTCTTCCAAGACTTTGATCTCTCTGGTCTAGGAAACCAATGAAAGAAAGAGTCTGTCCCTGCCCATTTAAAAGCTAATTCTAGCTTAGAGGGTAATGCTTTCCACATGCTTCAGAACCAAACCCCACATGTCACTTTACACAAAAGAAACAGAAATTATTTAATGTTGATCTCCTCAACTCCTTTTGGCCTGTGTGTCTGTCTTTGCCTTCTTGGCTGTCATCATTGAGATCTGGAGCAACAGCTGATGCATCACTGTGAGCTCTCACAAGAGAATAAAACATCTGTTTTCCTTCCTCAGACTGAAAAGATGCCTCTTTAGATGTGTCCAACAGATACTCAATTATATGACAGCATAGCAAAGCACAATGCATCTAAATCAGGGCACACCCTCGGGCCACATGGGTGCCTGGCATGTGGCCAGGAACCCAAAAAGGCTTTGCAATCTCAAGCTGGCCATCTATCCACAAGTATCCAGGGTCTGGGACACCTGCACACATCAAGGGTAGTTTTCTTGCCTTGGCCGTGTCTGCAGAACTGCTCTGGAGTAAACAGCACATGCACCCAGCGCTGTGCAGTCCCACTGCAGCTCAGCTGTGTGCTTGTGGCTTTTCTCATAAGCTGTCTGGAAAACCCAATTCCATACAAAAACCACTCCTCATCAACCAACTAACCTGACATTCCAGATCTGAAAGAGGTGATAGTAGTCACCGTGGGACAACTCTTCAACAAAACCTGCCTGGAGAGATTTTACTGGCTACTATATTCCTGTTGGAAACTTACTGCTATGAAAAACTCCTGCAAATGGCCCCTGGGGAAGCCCAGCCACAGCAGAGTGAGGTGAACAACCTTGCCAATCACTGGTTCGAGATTCAACTTGGGGACACATGGATGAGCTGACACTGGTAAAACAGCTCAAGCAGCACCTGTTCAATGTCTGTTCCTGTGGCTGAAGCAATCCAGTCTCCAGACCTACTCAACTGCAAGCATTTTACAGACAAAAAAAAACCAAAAAACAAAAACCCAAAACCAAAGAAACAACCAAACCCCCAACAAATCAAAAACAGAAAAAAACCCCAACCCCTCAGCCAGACCAAAACAAACAAACAAACAAAACACATCAACTGCAAACAAGGGAAGTGAGGGGAATTCTGCATCCTGCACTGCTTGATCCTAGGAGCCAGCGTTTTGCTAAGGGAAAAGAACAAGCCATCTGAGCAGCTGACAGAACAAGTGGAAAACCAATTGGAAAATTATAGGGACAAACCACATACATTTTGGCTTCTATACCCAGCTCCAGAAACACATTTAAACAAGTCAGGCAAATAGCTCCTATCAATGCTCTAGTGCCACAACTACACAAACAAGCATCCCTCACGTTAAGAGGTTTCCACAAATTCTTGTGGCTTAATAAAAGAAGGTATTAATTAAATGTTCAACTAAATAATTAGTTCTTGGATTAATTATCTTAAACAGAAGTCTTTAGAACTGAAACAGATCAGAGGAAGAGAAGCTATAAGTGTAACAAAAGAGGCCACTCAGGGCTCAGCACAGGTACACAGAGCTGACACACTGGGGTAGCTCAGCCACACCAGGGAGGTACCTCCTGGACAGGCTTTGCTCACCTTTCACAATGCTTTTACTACATTTTTCTCCTTCACAACTCATCCTTATTTTCAACATAACAATGGCTAAGCTGAATCAAGTGTTTAAGTAACCTTTTTTTCCGTGATTTCAGAAGACTGATGCCTTTTTTTTTGTAATTCTGTTATTTTCTCAGAGGTTTGTTGTCACTGGACACTTGCTAACAAGACCAGCCTTCTTACTTTCTGCTGAACAGGATATACTATATATTCATGCAAGCAGTTAACAGCACAGCATATCTCTATAAAATGCAGGAACTTAATTTAATACAATTCAGTAAAAGGTATTGTGCCATGTTTCAGGGGGAGGAAGGAGATTTTGTGCCCCAAGAGCACAAAACCTTGACGCAACATGAGAAGAAATTCTGAAGAAGAGTAAATGTAACCTGAAGAATTCGAGTCACAGTTCACCCCAGAGAAGAAAGAGAAGAAACAATTTTCTAGATATTTCCATAAAACAGGTTTTATGGAGGAAACACAGAAATAATTGCAATTTGCAAAGAAACACACTACTTGAGACTCAGTTGTCCCCTGTGGTCATCACACATGCATTCAAAGGTGGACTTACTTATTTTTGTTTCCAAGAGATTTTAAGGGAGGCTTGGTGGAAACTTCTAAAGCACAAATTAGATGCCAGCCCTAACTGAAATATCCATCAGCCAGAGGGAACTACACCTCTAAAAATGTGCCCTCCAAACCTTTGAAAACTCTTCATTCTACACCATCTCATCTCCTTTTAGTCATACAGGTTGGAAGTTATGTAAGCTTTCCTGCTCCTGTAACTTCAAAAGTGATTTATTTCCCTTGAGACGCGTTTTCCAAACTGAAATGTCCCATTACTTTTATTTTTTCTTTTAAATAAAGCAACAACTTTCACACAGATGGGAATGCATGGCCACTCTTAGAAGTCCAAAACCTGATGTCTTGCGCATTCTGAAACAAGACAGATAGAATGCTGGATGTGACAGCGTGTCATTGTTAACCTGACATGAAAAAGATGCCAGACTGCTCCCTCCCATCCCAGTCAGCCTTACGGCCAAACCGAGTAAAATGAAACAGTAACTCTTTACTTTTAGCATAAGAATGAGCTTCACCAATAAATTCAGGTGAGAAGTTATTTCTGAAGGCAAATTAGTTCAACACCATCTCCACCCCAGTGCTCAAATTACATCAGTCAGGCCACATTTCTAGATGAAGTGTTTTATTTGATTCTTAACATACAGGTCTTCAGCTATAACTGACTTCAACTGTTCATTAAAACCTGCAACAATTTTCTATATTCTAGTTAGAAGCAGCCTGTCAATACAAAAACAGGTTTAATGAGCTTCAGTGTCACCACCTGTAAGACCCCGCTGACAGACTGTGAAACAGAAAAACTTACTTTAAAAAAAAAAATCCTTCTCTATGTACGGTAGAATAAGCCAGGCAACAATTTGTAGCCCCCAAAGACTCCAGCTACATGATGGGATCCATGACAATCTCAGATTTCAACGGTGTTTCCATGCAGCTAGTAAAGGATCTGCAATATGGATCAGGGAGCAAGATACACACACACATCAATTTCAAATACTGCCAGTCATAACAGGAATTCAGTTATTCTTTTCAGCAAAGAAATGGCATTGGGCTTTTGGTTCATTTATCAAGAAGGTCTTAACTTGACATCATCTGATAAAAGTAAAAACTTCAAAGTCACACAGCAATAGGCTTCAATTACTATTTCACTCTCAGTCTGTCAATGGCAGAGAGATTCAGGAAGGAGGAGGGATTGCTGCTGGCAAGTCTCTTGCAGTCTAAGGCACAGAGGCTATTTCAGCTGAATTGGAGATTGAGTTTCACAGATAGTAACTGTATCAGGCTGGAGAACATAATTTAGAGGATTTAAAATATGACAATGCCCAAGGATAACACAAAGAAACATAATATGCTTCCCAGATAACATTGCTTGTAGTACAGGTTAGAGATAAAGTGGCTGCTTTTGCTTAAGAACAGACATTGTAAGAGAAGTCAAGCAGATAAGTTGCTAAGTCTTCCACAAAATCAAAACCACAAACTCGGAAAGCAGATGCAGCTACAAGTTGTGCCTCTTCTTGTCCTTCATCCTTTTCTTCCTGTAGATTAATAGCACTTTCTTGTACCATAGCAAGACAGGAAATACAAGGTAGTGTTTTTCATGAGTTTTCATATCCTCATCTGGAACTCCAGAGCATTATTACTATCATAAACTTGTCACACTGAGGTCTAGCAGTACTGTATGTTGGAAAGAAGTATTATTTGGCTCCTTCATACACATCTGCCTGCAGTGTTGGGACTGTGCCAGCATGCAGTCCAGTAACAAATGTAGTTCAGTCTAAGATCTATTGATGCAGGAAAAAAAATATCCATGCAGACCTACTCATATACTCACATCACCATTTAAAAAGATTTCTCCTCCATCTTTCAAAGGACTGGGAATTTGAGTGTGCACATGCACATTCTGTTCCCCGTGTCCAAATCCATACATCAGAGAAGATGCCACAACCACAAAGCAACATGGAAACAAAGCACAGATTCTTTATTAAACTCTTAAAAAAAACCCCAAACTTCAAGAGGTATGCAGGCCCTGCAGTGGTTTCTGCTACATCTTGATGTTTTCTTCAACCAAAAGTAAGGAATTTGGATTAGCTGCTACAGGACAGATTCTGACCCATCAGACTAGCACAAAACCAGAACCTTGAGCCAGCTGTCTGCATTCACATTCTCTCCAGAAAAATGACAGGGAAATCAACCGTCACTGCAAATTTCTCTCCTTTTGATGACTTAATTCAGAGTCACCTAAATTCTATTAGATAGGGAAAAAACAATTCCAGAAACGGAATTTTTAGCTACTAAGCTACTTCAGTCTCCTAGGGAGATCACATGCTCTTTAAAGAGTTGCCCAGTTATGTGCTGAACTTACATGGGCTTTGATGGTTTCTTTAAGTGACTCATTAAATAATCCAAGATAGTGAAAACTTTATTTTGCAAGCAGTTACATTATTTTTCCACAAAATTCTTCTTGATCACTTGATAATTAGGACTAGGAGTCAAGATGTGGCAGCATTATCACCTCCCTTTTATCACTTCTCTCCAGCAAGAAATACAAGGTCCCAGGAAAAATACCCATGGAAAGCAATCCCCAACTCCCCCTTAGAAGGGTCTGAGAACACACAGAACACCAATCAACACCAGAACTGGTTTTATTGTTCCTTTCACCTGTACAAAGCAGCATGCAGGCAAACAGCCTACACCGTCTCTGCAAGACCTTGAAGAAATTCTCTTTACAGAAAGGAACTGGCGCACTCCCAGTTAACTCTGAGCGCCACAAAACAGAGTTGTAGCAGAGGTAGGATGCGTTTCCCAAGTTTGCTCTCCAAAGCCTTTGGTCAAGGCCTCTTCCCCCACACAGGCGATGTGGGTCTGGCCACAGCTGCCTCACAGCCATGCTGAGCGAAGAGCAAAGCCCCAGGCCAGCCATGCTCAGCAGGGAGCTGACAGACACAGCTGTCCCTCCCCACCGAGACAGAAAAGAGCGGCACAGGTCAAACCAGTTTTCTGCTCACATAATAGCAGCTCAATAACTTCTTCTGAGGCAAGCCCAAAAGCCATTGCTGGCTTCTTGCACTACAGCAGCACGCTGCAATGCAGCCGCGGTGCACATGAAAGACACCCTCTCCCTCGGGCTGCAAAGCTAACCAGGAACACCAAAAAAAGAGCTCCACCAAGGAAAGGACAGGAAAGACTATGAGCATTAAACAGACACAGTCACAAACTAAAGCGCCATTAATACCACCAATTGCTTCTGCCGTGTACATCAGATGACTGTAAGACACTCTGTAAGCACGGTGACCACCAAGGGAAACTACAGACCAGCTGACTTGACAGGATATTTCTGCTACAGCCTCAAAGACCGTTTCTCTTCTCTGCTGTTGCTTTTCAGGCTGTACATGCAAGATCATCCAGAGGAGACTGACTTGAACCCTCTGCCTCCAAGGGCAAAATTCTCCATGCACAAAGACCAATACTACCTCTTCTACAGGTCCCCTTCCCAGAAATGCCCTTAATTCATATCATCACGTTCTTGATCACAGCTGAACATCAGTCAGTCAGACTGACATATCAACTTTGTGACCCACTTGTCTGCCACAGCAAGAAAGCTTCACAACAGTGTCTCCTTGGTATGACTGTAGCTGCACTCACCCCATCTGCCAGCGGCTCTTTTCCCTGCCACATGCTGTGTCTTTCTAGAGATTACAAAAACTATCTCTGTCCACAGCAATGCCTTTAAAGCTTCAGCCCACATCTCCCCCCAGCTCTTTGTTAATGACACTGCTACAGAACTGGAGCTGGAAACCAGAGCAGCTACCATAAAATGGCTAAAGATTCCTTTAGATCTTCATTAAATAATTAAGATGTTACATTTCCAAGGGCACATGACCCCTCAATGAAAAGGAGGTGTAAGAAGGCCTTTGAGCACACCTACTTACAGGCAGTGAAGTTCTGTTCTTCTCTACCCTTCAATTATTTAGCACCTTTCTGGGATGAAAAGAGTGGTGTGCCCTCCTCCTAGAATCCCACCAGATCCAGCAGCACAGACAAAGCTCTGCCAACACACTGCAGAAGGCAGCACAAACCACCAGCCTCATGTGGCACACGTTAACAATTGTAGTGAAAACCACATTGAAGAGATTTTGCTAGCATGGACTTGAACAAAGGTGGTGATCATCTTTTCCTATATCCTCCAGGAGAAGGATAAAGAAAAATCCTCTTAGATTAGCTACAAAGAAAATTAAACATGCAGAGCAGAGGGGCACTGGAGTAGACTAATTTGGGAGACTGTGAAATCTTCAAAGGATGTATTTTAAGCGAAGGTTGGATAAATATCTGACAGAAGACATCCCAGTACATTCATTTGTCTTCTGTGATTTGACTATTTCCCTAAGTCCCTGATATTACAATACCTACCAAGTCTCAAAATTTCCTCCTTGCCATTAGAAACACATTATCAGCAATGTAAATTCTTAGTTAGTAAGCATCCTTTACGAACAATAAAAGGCAGAGTTACAGACTCATATTAGCAGTCCTCTGTAGAAATACACTACAGTGGCTAATAAAAGTTACTCCCCAGGGTAAGGTTGAAACCCTGGTTAATAAACTTTCCAATACTGGCTTAAATCAAGACTAATGTACAATCATGAAGTATATAAAGGCTATGCTGAACTGCAGGCTCCCTCTCCTACATCTGAAACTCAAACCATATCCATCCTTTCTTCCTCTGCAGGATCTTTAGCAAATTCTACACCAATGACACCAACTTAAACACACACAGAGAAATACAATTTTCTTCTTGACAAAACTTATTTTGAGCCAAGCTTTGAGAAATATGGACCATGTACATCATGAGATTTCTTAGAATAACATAATAGAGAAAGACTCAGAGAACATGAAAGAGCTTTCTCCTCACTGCAAGTAAGATGCAACAAAACATTACATTTGGATTCTATCATGCTGAGCGGCTCCAAGACCCAGTAAAACTCCTCATATTTGTGACATTCACTATTCAACAGCATACAATAGGTCTTAAACTTTTGGCTCTTCAGAACAACTTTCTAACCACCCATACACCTAAGTTGACAAAACACACATGCCGCACTCTGCATGAAAAGTAAACAACCTCAGCATATTCAGGATGCTCTGTCTTGGGTTCCATATCAGTATGACTCAGTTGTGCTGCTTTGCAAGACCTGCTACCAAAGCCAGAGTAACACACAGACCAGCCCTTTCCCAATTAAATCAAACTAATTTATGCCGCACTAAGTGAGTTAAACCTTGTAAAAAAGTCTCCAGGCCACTCAAAGCAATAGAAAATTTACTTTCGGCTTACAGCGTTTCACTTATTAAGGAGAAGTTTAAACTAAATTGCATGAAACCGTGTCAAAAAAGAAATTTGCACCATGTCCCAGACCACATGGAAATCTTACCACCATATAGTGAAAAATCACCACATCATTTTTAGCTGTTGGCTCTGAAAGGGGCAAGAAACAAGCTGATCCTAAGTTAGACATCCATGTCTTGGCACACTCCCCCCCGGTTTTCCAATCACTGTAACGGGCCAGTATCCTCAATTTGATAAGCACAAAGATTTTCCCTAAAAACAGATAAGAGACTCAGGAAGAAGGGAAGACTTTACAAACTTGGACACAGCGTACTGGATCCAAGCCTATAACAGCCCAGTTCTGCATGAAGCACCAGCCCTGCCTCTCCACTGACTCCAGCTGGGAGGTTCATACCTGTGCTGCCAGGCCTTGCAAACAGACTCACTGCTCTTCATACAAGAGAGGATATGAAAGAGCCCAGGTTACCTGGAAATATAAATTTTAAAACCTTACCTCAGGAGATTTTTTTTCTTCTGTGGGTAGCCTGAACACCATAAAGGCAGAGACCACCAAAACACTTTAGTTACTACAGGCTAGTCTTACACATTAACATGTAGAACTCATACCACATTATTGCCATGCTTATTCATCCTAAAACCACGGGGAAAATATAACCTAGCTTGCAGTCAGGGTTTCCTAAAAATTCATATTCAGCCTCTAAAACTCTTCAACAGATTTTCTCCAGAGGTTTCCCCGGAACAAAGATGAACAAAATGGGCAACCAACTTCCAAGTGGGACACTCTGCACTGCTGCTGCACCTCTTTTGCAGCCTTTAAGCAGAGCATGACCTCCTACAGGCATGGAACGCATCTCCTTGCAGACTGTTAACACTTGCAAGCAGGACAGAAACAAGCCCAAAACCTCTGCTGGTGTCTGCAAGGTATCTAAAGCATCATCTCATGGGCCACCTGCAAGTACCCTGGACTGCTATTCTGACTCCCTTTACAGAAGAGCTTGGTTGTGGTGCAGACCTGTGGTTTGCAAACCTGGCTTCTATCACTACCACCTTTTACAGCCCTAGCACCCAGTGGAGGGAGAAGGGTTTGCTGTAAGCTGAGTCAATAGCAGCCTCTTCATTATTAACCATTCTTCACTATCACTCTCCTCTTACTGACACCCAACAAAATCCACACAGCTCCTTCACTGGTCAGACTGGGAGCAGTAGAGGTTGGTTGACAAGGATCTGCAAGAGAAGTTTTCTTCTTTCAAACCTGGACTATACGATATGCTTGGGAAGGGGAGAGTGGCAGGGTTCTACCCTCCAGTCATTTCCCAAGAGCCAAAAATACTGGAGGCACAATTGCAATAACCTGCTGCTAGGGCTGTCAGCTCAGCAGCAACTAAGCCCTTCCCATGGCTCCCAAGTGAATTCACTGTGGTGGTTTGAGGAACTGGGCAAACAGACCAGACTCAGCAACTGAATCCTGTCAATACACTTCTCTTTCCTTTAAACAACCTCCTTGAGACCTGAGGGAACAAAGCATCCTTAATCTGGAACGAGAAGTATCTGCATGTGGCATGAGCTAGAACACCTGCATATAGCAGCAAGACAGAAAACACCTTTTCCCCTGGAGCTAATCCCTGCAGGGGCACCTGCTTTCCCAGCAAACCTTTACACCAGCAGAAACACAGCTCCCACTCACCATTCAGAAGCCCAGACAGATGATCTTTAACTTGTAACAGTAATCTTCTGACACGCAAAACCCACCTGCAGTAGTTTAATCATGTTCTTACGTGGAAGGGGCCAACACTGGCAAGCAATTCACCCAGATTCTCTTCCACACAGTGAGGAATCCTTCTCAACAGAAATTTGTGGAACAGCCTCCATAATTTGGGGAGTAACTTACAGCTTCATGGAAACATAAGGCAGAAAATGAAGAGCGTGAAAAATATCCAGGGATTTCCTCTTCACTATGGAGTCACCTTGCCTGCCAGTCTATTTCAGTCACGCAGTCAGAGGAGGTCTCCCTCCCACCATGCCTGGTAGAAGTGTATTCCTAACAGGGGCTCTGTACCTCTCCCTGTGACAGTACTGCTCACCAGGTTCTGTGCTCAGTCACCACAGCAGGCCCAGGAAGCCCCCGAGCAGTCTGGTAAGCCAAAGCCTCAGACTGCCAGAGCTGTGGTGGGCAGAGCACCAACGTGCCCCCAGAGCCAAGCTACCTAATGCACCTGCTGCTGCAGCAATCAGGGGAGGGGGAACAGCTCCACATGAACCTCTGCCAATGTTGCAGTAAATACCCTTAAATCTTTAGAGCAGTTTCCCTCCCATTCAGTGGGCAGAAGGGAGGTGCTGCAAGCCCACTGACAACTTTTCCCTGTAGTATTGCCTCACTACTTTATCTGTGAACTAGGAACCACATACAATTTCTGCCTTAATGCCTGGTGACTAAAGAACATAACATCAATATTTAAACCAGTCAAATTCCCTTGAAAGAAAGCAACACATTTCAGCCATATCTATTGTTCAGGCAGGTAGGAGCAGCAGGCTTCCATGATGGATTTAGTTATTTTGTTACCCTTAAAAATAATTCCAGATACTTTCAGATGAAATGCACTACAAAATTTAAACATTTATATTAATTTCATTCTTACAAAATAATTTTCTTTTCTTTTGATCCAGCATCAAAGATTTTCAAGCAAAGATTTTCAGGATATATATATCATTAACTATGCCAATCATAGAAGAGCAGTGAATTTCCAAACATTTACAATATATGTAGCAAAAAATATGCATTAAATATTTCTAAATCAGATCTTGCAAGATCAGGGAGCAGCAGGGAGGTTCCTCAAGACAAGCAGGACTTTCAGGAATTTCTATACAGATTAGTTCTGGTGAAAGCTTTAGACATCAAGCATCAAATAGCATTATCTCTATTAAAGGAGTCCATGCTCCAACCCAAATACTCTGGACAAACACAGCCCCTGCTGAAAGATGGCACTACACAAAGCACAGGCCATCACCACAGCCTGAGACCTACCAGGCTTGGAAAATGACAAAAATTGACATGAGGCTCAGCTATCCACACTGCAGACAGATCACCGACTGCTCACCACTAACAAAAGAGCATAAGGAAACAGGGAATCTACGGCTCCCCAGGATCTGTACGTTTATCTCCCTGTGACTGTCCTCTTTTGCAGACTCCCGGTGCATGTGCACAAACTTGCTTTCGGCAGCAGGTTGAAGCTCATAGCATTAAGGAGAGAATTAGCTGTGCAAGTCAAATAAAAGCACGTATGCTTCTTTTCAAGTTTCCTTTAATCTTCTGATGCTAGATAAAAGGAAAAAAAACAAGATTCATCTCACAGGTATGCAACTGTTTCAAAAATGAGCATTGAACAGCAGATTCAAAACAGACACGAAGATGAAAACAATATCCATATGCAGGTTAAGCATGTCATCCACGAACACTGAACCTGTCAGTGAGAAAGAGAATGTCTGTGCCAAAGAACCTCTTTCAGCTCTATGTGGGTTCTGTCCTTACTTCCCCCCCTGCCAAGCCTCAAGCCTCAGAGGAGGATGCACCCTCAGGTTCTTGCAAGAATGTGGATGCCACCACACGTCCTGGGACAACCAAGTATCTGCTGATCAGCTTTTCCAAATACCTCGCTCTCAGCTCTTGTATTTACTACAGAACAGTAACGCTTTCAATACAATGACACAACCCCCAACTGATCACCCAGCATGAACCCAAGCAACCAATGCTCTGGACAAGGACAGCTCTCCTGACTGAAACCTTAATTCCAAAATCGCAGTCCGGCTTGTAATCTTGGTTACTCAGCTGCTCTCCTCAGACACTTATACCTAGAATGATTCTATTCAAGTCAAATGAGATTGCAGATTTCCCCCAAAATAACCAAGAGCAGATTTCAGGATGTCAAAACAAACCTTGTCTGGAAGCAGAAGGAACCATCCTTCTCACACCACTGATTAAGGAAGTGCGAAGGAAACAGCAAGAACAAGAGAAGAAAAGAATGATTCAAAACAGCAATATCTGTCTAGCATCAAGCTATATTATTTTAAAGAATACAGGCAGCAAAAGCTACGCCCTCTTGAGCCTACATTATTTGCACCAGTAACAGATTTTTAGAGGCAGAAGGGCCTCATTAGATCAGTTAATGTGATATCCCATGTAATACAGCCCATGAAATCCCAAGCAGTTCCTCCTGCACTGAAACCAATTATTTTCTATTAATAAAGTTTCTTTTCTGAAACAGTATTAGGGTTTAACCTGATTTAAGATCTTCAAATCAAATAAAGGAAGAAAATCAGAACTAAGAATTCTTACTGACAATTTTTTTTGTTATAGATACAGACATTGCATACACCACAGTAAATGCAGAAAAACAAGCATTTTTGTCATTGCCAAAAAAGGACTTCCCACCCCCAATTCACAAGCAATAATTTTCAGCCTTCTGAAACATACAGTGATCTACATACTTTCTAATAAGGATGTAGATCTCTACAGAGCAATTGCAAGCCCACAGACCACAGCCTCACTTCCTCTGAGTTATCATTTATAGCTTCCTAAACAAAAAGAACAATTTCCACATGGCTGGGAGCTCATAGCTTTGAAACTGCTGCGCTCCTCCCAGAGTGCAAAGCAGAGAGGGCTGGAGTTGTTCCCATATCCATTCCTAGGGCAGTACAAAAAAACTGTAATAGCCCAAGATTTTTCCCCCATCTTCTATTGTGCAAGCTTTATATAAAATAACATGTATAGAAGATGCCACATTCACACAATACCAAAGTAACTAGCACAGAATCCAAAATTTCTGATATAAATTCACATATAATCAACGGTAAAAAGAACTATCAATGTGTTGTTACTTTAAAATCACTGGAACTATCACATGGAAATACAGATTCAAAAGCTTCAAATAGTGGGAGGGGAAAATCATAAATTTCAAACACGAACTCTGACTTCCGTAACAAAAGACTAAACCAGATTAGTTACCCTTCCCCCTTACCCATTATTAAAAGATAACCCACAAAGAAATGTCTCCCAGAAAAAAATCTCCTTAAGAAACAAAATTCAAATGTAAATTAATCTTTATTAACATGCACACAAGTAACATAAGCATGTTATTAACAGCATTTGAAGAGCTAAATCTAAAACTAAACACACAGATCTTCTCCACATTAGATATGGTGTTCATCTAAAATTATGTCCCATCTCCGGAGAGCCTGCATATGGCACACTGCAGCCCTTGGGGTCAATTTGAGTTTGTCCAACTTTAGTGGCAGCAGGATTTGCCTCTTAATTAAGTTCCAGACTTCCCATTGTCACAACCCTACCACACCTTTCCTGACTAAAAAAGGCAGTTTTTAGAGCATTTTTGTTTTAATTGTTCCTCAGCCAAGTTTGGTTGTAGAGCCATTTTCTAGCACACGTTCACTTACCAGAACTGCTGCTCTCATTTATCACAAGTGCTCCTCTGATCCCTGGAAAACAACCCCCCAGTAACATAATTCATTTCCATCCCCACAGTTTGAAGATGCCAGACTTCAATGGTGATAGCCATGAAGTAAACAGAAGGAAGATAAACAGGCTCAGGGCATCTTCTTGATGTCCCAGAAATTTTTCTTGGCTCAACTCCCATCCTGATGAACACCACCTAAAAGTCCTGCCCTTGGCCTCTTCTCTTTGCCTGTGCTTCCCTTACCCCAGTTTAAAAAGACACAACAGAATCTCTCCTCCTGGTCTCTTCCTCTCAGACTGCCACAGCAGAGTCACCATTGCGTATCTTCCCACGAGGACAGCAGAGTCTATACCACACTCATCTTTCCCCACAGCTCCATCTTTTCCCAAATCAGCAGCTCCTTTATCCTCCAAGCTCCTGGCTCATGCACACCTCCAGATTTCCCAGAGGGCTTTATCCAAGCCTTCTGACCTGATGGCATTAATCTGTCTGCACAACAACTGGTTCCTTGAGACACGAACACTTGCACAGCTCCCCACTCCTTCTCACTCTGTGTCTCATCCATCCAAAGCCCTTGGACTGGGAACAAGAAAACAGCAGGACCACCCAAGCCACCCTTTGTGCCAACAGACTAATAATGGTGTTTGAGCAGTGAACTTGGAATCATCAAAAAACACACTCCTGCAAAACAATTGTGATAAATATGGATTCTAGTTAAAACACAGAAAACACCACATGGAAGTCTGGAGTACCCACACAGATATAAAGTACATATTCCAGCAATTCATCCTGGCTCTCCTGTCTAAATCAACCTTCCCTTCACCTTATTTCCCCCCTTAACCATAGCTGAAAGAACTGGGGAGCCCATGGGACCCATGTGACCTACACAACTTCACTACTACGTCCCAAGAAACCTGCTTTCCACAGACCAAAAAGTCAGCAAGCCACCCTCACACCAGCTTTCACATGACTTAGTTTTGTAACAGAGCTACCACCTAGAAAAGTCACCAACTCTCCTTCTTAATGTTAGTCCAGGCTCCAGCACACTCTGCTACAATTCTCATGCACTACTTCCTTCTGTAAATGGCCACCAGAAAATTTAGAAATGCCAAGCAGAGACCCATCAATTAGCATCAACCCCAGACACCTCAGTGATAGCACAATGAAGGATCAACAGCTGAGAAAAGATCATGTTAGTACCTAGTACCCAATTAAGATCTCTCCCTGATAGAAACCTGAAAGATACTTTTACTAAGTCTCTAAACTTGGAATATTTCATGCAGACCTAAATACAGCCCATCCCATCTGTACTAAACAGCTTGAAGTTCTCACATGGTTCTCAGCAGCTCACCTTTCTGCTATTACATATCCTTGCCCTTCCACCTTCCCAAATATATGCCCCATTTGTATCACTGCTCCTGTGAGGGAATTATCTTACTGATACCTTTTTTCATAGATGATCCTTCTTTTCACACCGCCATCTCTCTCCAGCTGTTCTGCAAATTGAAGTTTCAAATCTCCACCTTCAAAGCACTGTCATTTGGTCCAAGATGTCAGCTCCTGCCTTCCCACCCATCTGCAGTACCAGTTCCCATCACACCACCTCTAGGTGCAACTTTTCACAGCACTTTTCTCCACATATGCCCTTCTGCTTAGGAAACCTCCTCATTAACTTTTAGTGGGCTTACAGAACAGGAAATTCCAGAAGGAAACAGATGAAACTGCAAGGAGAGAATGGGACCTGACCAACACGAAGAAAGAAGCAGACCTCTTTGAAGGCAACAAGAAAGTTCAGATCTTGATGGCGATTGAAGCTAGTAGTCTTTCACAAGCAGACCTACTCACATAACTTATTCACATTCCAGCAACATTATGCAGGTAACAACTTCCCAAAGACCTAAAGGGAAAGAAAGTAGAAGGGGCAGACAGGAAAACCAGGAAAGCCACCCATACAGGCCTGGCAGAAAAGTTCTAGCCAGCCAGACAAAATATTTCAATCTGTAAGAGCATGCACCTTTTAAAACCCGTGTGCAGTTTCAGCCTTCCATACCACATCCCATCATTGTGTGAGAAATTCCTTTTGGAGGTCAAGCAGTTCAGCCAGGCACCATTCCTGCCTCAGGACACAACAGTGCAGTGCCCCTCCAAGCATCTCAGAGTTAATCAAGGTACACAACTGCCTTCTCTAAGGGGCTAATTTACAAAAGTGGGAGTGTACTGCAGTATTTGCACAAGGATCATTCTGACCACAGCACTCCAAACAGATGAGAGCACACACAAACACACAGTTTATTGAGGAGTATTTGGTTAAAAAATCTGGTGCATCAGAATGGACTCCATCAGCTACAAGCAAACAGAATTCCCTCCTACAACTCAGATGCACTTCTTATTCCAATGTGAAAGCTAAAGCTGTCTCTACAGAACTGTTACAGAATTTGGAGTATTAGCAGGTCTGGCTCCATCAAACAACTCTGGTGATGGATGTACAGCAGTAACAGCCTGTAATGTCCAGCTCCATACCACACTGAACGAGCGACGACCCTTTCTTTAAGCTCCCAACAGTGAGACACAAAGTCCTCCCAAACTGGTAAAAGCAGACATTTGTTCCATGTCACTGCACAAGTGCTGATGCCTCCATTTGCTGCAGGATTTCCAATTAGACCCAACACAACTATGTCACTTGACATTAGTCAAATGGACAGTCATGGCAATACAAGGCAAACTCGCTTGGAGTCTCTTAATGGAGTATAGTTCTAACAGACACAAAGAAAATTAGCACAAAGAGCTGATTCCTAATATACATTTCACAGTAAATGCAGACATTACTCAGACAATATAATTTCATAACACACTGAATTGAAACAACTTTATTTCCCATTTGCTATTAGCAGGTTCTCTAAAACTGGCTGACTGGCACAAACATCTTAACACTGGCAAGGTGGTACCACCACAGTTCACCTCACAATGCTTCCACACCCCACCGAAATCTTGGCAGCCTTTCTGCGTATGCGCATGTCCTGCCTGTAGGAGCAGAGCTGCCACATGAAGGGCAGGGCCAGGCTGGATGAGGCTTTGAGCACCCTGGTGTAGTGGAAGGTGCCTTATCCAGTGGCAGGGGGCCTGGAGCAGATGATGTTTAAGGTCCTTTCCAACCCAAGCCAGTATGTGGTTCTATGTCAGAATGGGGCACCATGGTGCATTTTTTCAGCATTTCCACAAACTTCTCTCCAGGAGGTTACTTTTGGAGATGAAAAAGCATTAGTAGCAACAAAAATTTTCACACACTTAATGCAGATTCAATCCTACACACTCTTTCCTCTGGCCAAAATCCCAGCCACAGTATAAAAAATTATCAGGCTCTCCACGGTCTGATAACTGCGAGTCTTTGCTCCGGTTCTTGAATACTCAAACGTTGCTTTGTTTTAAAGTTTCATGTTTAGCACAAATGAAGAACTCAGTAGGTTTTTCCTAGTTAAAAAAAAAAAAAAAAAAAGAGATCTCATCTAGAAAGAAAGTAATGAATGATTTGTGGGAGGCAACATTCACTTGGAGAAATTCAGAGACTACATGTCTCCACTGTGTTCCCTCCTGCATTTAATGATATGGCCACAGACCAGACAGCACACGGGATACAATTACATGAGGCAGCTTCATACAGACTCACACAAAGCACAGTTCCAGCCATCAGCTCTGAGCAAGGCAAGCTGACTGTGCTCAGCCTCAGTTAAGCTGGTACCCTGGGTGACTCAGAGTCACCACACAAAACTGCTGCCATCACTGGCATCCCAAAAACATTTACACGAGAGTCAATTCATGTAAGCACCTCTGACACTGGGAGACTTAGCACTTACCAGCTAATAAATTCTGCTAAAAAACAAGCAACAAGTTTTAGGGCCTTGACAGTATACAGTGATATGGTGGATGAAACTAGATGGTGAGTCCAAAGGCCCTTGCAACCTGAATTACCCTGTGATCCTAAGGGCTGATCCAACTGCCATATAGCTAATGCTGCCTTTCAGTTCCAAAATGCACCTGCTGACAGAGGAGGGCTGCCAGAGCCAGAAATGCACCTCTGAAACACAAAGATAACCCTGCAGCAGATTACCTAGTCCCATGGGCTGGTCTCCCAAAAAAACCCATACGTGCACTTAATGCTAAAAGCACACTGGAATGTTTAAAAAAAAAGCATTATCAGGTATTTTCCAGTACTGTTTTTAAGGAAGAGATCATTAAATTGTTGATCTAACATTCATCTATTCCTTTTTCTCCCCAACTTCTGAATTCTTTAGCCAAGTTTAGCAACCTTCAACCTAATATGGTAGGGAAAACAGGGACACCAAAGATTAAATGCACTTACAAATACAGTAACCAAAAGAGATCCCCCTGAAACAGACCTCAGCATGAGGAAAACCAAAGCATGAGACACCTGCAAATCTACAAAGAAAAAGGCAAAGGAAAGGAGGCTTCACACAACTTCCCTGCTTACAAAATGACTTAATTAAAACTAGACCGAGTCAGAGGCAACTAGAGCCCACTGACAGTGGGACTTTCAGTAGACAATTTTTTCATGTGGAAGTTCAAAGGGTGTGACAAGGATGGCTTTTAAGACAACGTCAAGGAATACCCCACAAAGAAGACATGGGAGAATGTGCATACTTTCAATAGAGAAGCTAACAGGTTGGTGCTGGTGGGAGGACCCTGGGGGCTGATGAGTATTTCTTTCAACATCAAGAGGACAACAAAACTCCACAGAACAATTCAGAGACTAGCAAAAAAAATCAAGGTGTTGGTAAATCCAGCACTGACACTAACTTTCCATTCAGGTCATGTCAGGGAAAGTGAGGATTCACTCCTACTCACCCTGCTACCTACTAAACATGAAGGGAGATGGGCCCCACACGCATATAAATGACTGCTAATTTTACTCCAGAGAGAGGGAACAAGCACAATATGAACAGTCTCTGTAAGTCACTTTGGGATTTCTGAGGACCAAATCCAGTACATCGTTTAAAATATTTTATTTAAAGTGTTCAAGCAGTTTAAGGCACAGTAGCATACCTGTTCTACCACACAAAGGACTGAAACAAAATTGTCCTATCACTGTACATAATCCTGTTACTCTACATTGTACATAAACGATTCAAAATCATCACAAGATCATCCTAAAATCCAATGTCTTGTCCATATCTGTTAATCCCTAGGAGTTTTCCAATGTTGTTTCTGCAGGCAGCTTTCATCTGACATGCAGCCTAAATTTACTCACAGCCAGTTTATACCCATTCGTTCTTGTGCTAACCTTGCCCTTTAAATCTAAGAGTTCTTTCCCCTCCCTGACGGTCACTCCTCTGATGTATTTATAGACAGCAGTCATATTCCCTGTCAGCCTTCATACTGTAAACTAAACAAGCCAAACCTCTTAGTCTCCTCTGGTTAGGCAGGCTCTCCAATACCCTAAACACCCCACTAGCCCTTCCCTGCACCTGTTCTAGCTTGAATTCCTTCCTTGCAGACAGGCAACTAGAATTGTACAACACATGCCACAGAAGGGCCAGTAAGGCACTCTACAATAGCATTAGTACACTCATCCCATGAAAATAAATCCCCCAATAATCTGCCTTTTCCACCAATGCATCAGCCGTGACCCTCAGCCTGCAGTGAAGCAATACACACCAAGGTTTTCTGAGAGCTGGCTAACTGTGTTAGACCTCTAATAAACCCTGGTGACAAGCACTGAAGTGCTGCAAATGAAACACTACACCAGCATTAAAGGAATAGCTTTATGCTCTTAATTTAGTAACCACAATGGTTCAGTCTGTTGTGTGTTGACCCAGACTCACAGTCCCAAACGAGAGCCTCTTGGCCTTGCCAGCACTGAGGCACTCATTCTACCAAACACCCAAGAGAAAACCCATCTAACAAAACAAAAATGTAATAAAAACACTCAAACGCACACAACCCCCTAACAAAACACGCACAAAAAACCCCCAACAAAACCAAAACCATATGCACACAAAAATTCAAAGAAACAAAACAAAAACAACACAGCAAACAAATAAACAAGAAGAAAAGCAGCCCCAGACAACTTTTGTTAGCTCCAGCACTAAAATCCTAGGGGAACTTAATTTGGTCAGCAGACAAAACGAGGGAATCAAACCTCTACAAGCAAGAGAGATATGCAAGGGAGACTTTTACTTTGCGTCCCATATTCCCATTTATTTCTCACCATCCACTGTGGGCCACCAAGAGACAGGATATCAAGCTGTAGCTTAATTGAAACACCATGTAAGTGCTGCAATTAGACTCAGGCTGCTTTGGTGAAAACAAGAGAAGAAAACGGTTTGGAGGGGTTTTACTGAATGTCAAACTCTCGGTTGTTTAAAGCATCTCATTATGGGTTGTAAGGCTGCTGTGTTGCAGACACTTCTGGGACACCTAAGGACTCTGCGCCAGGCTTCAACTACTTCTGAAACAAGTGACCCAAAGGAAACAAACTCTGGTTTGCAAAGGCTACCTTTCTTCTCAGGGATGGGGTTATTTTCCCCTCCATGTCATGAATGAGCTTTGAATATTGAGCTCTAAATCTAAAGGCAGTGGAAAAGAGGTCAGATCTTGAATGTGCCACTATGGAAACAAGCTTCTGTCCCAATTATTTCAACACTGTCTCCATGTTGCACGCTCCCTTGGGATCCTGTAGGTTCTCATTATTTGTTTTTGACTTGGTAATACTTTGGTAAACAATGGAGAGATACTGTTCTTTAGTACACCCAGGCTCACAAACCTTTTGTTTCATGCAACCAGTAGCACATCCACTTTGTGCATAAAACAAGAAAGTATTAATGCTCCAGTAGAGTTCTTCCCCCTGCAGCCAGAAAAGGACAATCCTTCCTGCTACACCAGCCATTATTACCGTTTAAGTATGAAAAAAAGCCACTAGCACTGAATTTGATCTATTCCAGCTGCTACAGTCTTCTCTTCTGCACTGCACTCTCTGTGGCACTCCCCACACTGCTACCAGAGAGGTAAGAGCTGCACCATAACCCAATTAAATTAACACACAGAGCAGTTAACTGTTGGGAAGGCAGGTCCAGCTACTAGAGCCAGAGAAAAAACAACTCATCAGCTGGAGTGGGAATTAACATCAATGCCTAGAGGAAACTGGATATCCTGGAGCCCAAATCTCTGCTCTTCCACAAGTTTAAGGCAGGAAAACCCAGCTATTAGGAGCATATGTTAGCACAGAAACCTAAAAATAAGGACTGGGCACACTCCACAAATGCGGTTCAAATGGAATGAGTCTTTAGCCCTCCCTAAGGTAACTCTTTTCACCACAAGGGAAGTCACCACCAGCAGTTTCTGGCACAGTACCTTTTGCAACATGGGCACATGCAAGGAATGGGCTGTACTCTCAAGTCCAGACCTCAAGATCACATTTCCTCCATAGTCCTTTTCTCACATCTTTTGTGCATCAAAACTTATTTTTATTAGCAATTTCAGCTCCGTGGTAGAGAGGGATGAAAGCGGTAGATGAATGTATACATTACTGATCTCCATGCACCCCCAGCAGCTCAAAACTCAGCAGCTAACAGCAGCTGCTTAGAAACTCTTTACAAGTCTCTTTTTCTTCCACAGATGGTGAAGCCCTTTCCCTCTGTGCATTTAAATACTCAACAAAACACACTCACCAAATTATCATATCAACCCATAACCATGCATGATAATTACGCCTTAAATCAGGATTTCTTCTACCGAATTTCAACCAAAATAAACATGGTATAGAGAACAAATGTATGCTTATAGTGAACAACCATTCATCAGCTTAAGTAACTCTAATGGATGTCACTTTAAACTAAGCTTGCACCATCTGTTCTACCCCTCAATTAGCAAGCAAAAAAAAAATTATTCGATACACAGTTTAAGAAAGCCAGCTAATTTATGTAAGTTTTATTTCCCTTCAGCTCAGTGAAACATGCTCTTGTAATGCTTGATATTCAGAAACAGATCAGAATGGAAGGTTGCTTTCTCTAATGCTATTAGGAATTTTGTCAGGGGAAATAAAATACCCATGCAATATTTCACCATATCACAAAAATTCTCATTAACATCCTACATTTTACTTTAAAGAGCATGATTTCTCTCTCAGTACCAAAATCAGCTGGGAACTAAACAAATCAAATCCGAAGTGCTGCATACATGAACACAAAGCTCAGGACACAGCCCTGCCCTGACAGACTGAGTCCACCAGCACAGCAGGAGGCTGTGGTTGTGTCCTCAACGAGGGGCTCTGTTAACCATGTCAGTTCCTAACTCGCCTCTCAGGCCAATCCAGTCCTGCAGACTGCTGGGCACAGAGCCTCGCACAGACCTGGCTGCACCAGGACAAAGGGACCATTCCATGCAAGGTGAGATACTCTCCTTGGAAAGCAAACCCTGTCCAGTGAGAGCAGCACAGTGCCAAAAAATCACTACTTGTGAAAGTGTGTGAAAAAAAATACAAAACTTCATCCAATTCCTTACTGCAAACCTCCATCCAGTTTCACTTCAAACTGGCCTCTCCTACCGCTCTGCAACATGTGAAAACACTGAATAGAATCTCTCTTCAGTATGTTGGACCCTGACCTGCTTGAAGGCTCTGTCACCACAGTTCCCTCTTGGATGTTTGTCTAAAAAAAACCACTACAATAACAAGGGCTATTTCCACTGGAAACCTCAACTCCACCAGCACAGGCAACACATCCTAGGGAAAAGAAAGGTGCAAGAGACCTTATTTCCCAATATTATTGAGGAGAAGCAGGCAAGAGAAGGTCACTACCAAACACTCTCAGTTCACGTCTTGGAATAGCAGGCAGGTTGAAAACGACTTCAAGAACCTGAACATATTACTTTACATTACACCTTAATTTACATCATGGTTTGGGTACTTAGAAAGGCTCATCAGCCACAGACCCAGTACACTTAACATCAGCACTACTAAATACTGCAGAGGCAGCTCAAAGTGAGGTGGCTCACCAAGGGATTACTGATGATTTCAGCTCTCTCCCCTTGCCATAGGACTGTGAACCTGACAGGATACGATGAGCCTCTGACACTGCTGTGCTATTTTGCCTCATGTTTTAAGACAGACAGCTCTGTGCAGGCCTTAGTTACTGTCCGGAGATTCAAGGCTCAGCAAAATAACTCTGTTTTATGGTTAGCAGGGGAAGAAAAGGAGTCAAGCAGAGTTCAGCACCATCCGGAAACAGCACAGACCAAGCAAACAAAGCACAAAATGAAGAAGCAGACCAGAGGCAGAATTCGTCTTTGGTCTGAAGCATCCTGCAATACCTCCCCCAGCCCAGCCTCACTGGTGTCATCCACAACTCCTAGTACCCACACAAACACAGGCTGTCTGCTCTAAGCAACTGTGCTCCAAGGAGGAGCAAGAGCTCTCAAAGAGAATTCATCTTTTCACTCTGCACCATTCTGATGTCTTCTACACACCTGTAAGTACTGCTGAGAAAACTCAAGCCTGCAGTAGCTGTTGGGTGCAGTTCAAGCGTGCTCCTGGCCAGCACAAACGGCCAGCCCTGCAAATGGCTCTGCACTGCACTTCAGTGCCTTGTTTCATACATGTTTCATACAAACCGTTATGTCTCCTTGACTTGAAAAGCATCCTGAACTATCTAAGTGCCTTCTGCAATTCAGGCATCTGTTACAAAGCAGGGAGCAGTGATCAGGTCACAAGATAATTTGTTAGAGGAGTTTTGGAGTGGAGTACTGAGTGCTATCAGAAGTATGTCAGGCATCACTATGCCTTACACATGCTGTTTTTAACAGACTTGAGACAGCATCAACCAAAGAAAAGCATTTATACCGTCCTTTTTTTTTTTTTTTTCCCTGAATCTCTTGAAAAAGAAGACTCCATTGTCTGCAGTCACGGTGCTGAGGTCAAGGACATGAAAAAATTGAAACAATGTACAGAAAAACAGCAAAGCCTAAAAAGGTCAGCGATTGCCATGACATACACACATCAGACTTGTTTGCCAATGAGGGAGATAGCTTGAGCCCTTCCTGTAAAGGTCCAATTTCATCATCAGCTCAAGCTCCTTTTAACCCAAACTAAACTGGCTTGCCTTAGAGATGCCTCTTCTCTGGTTCACTGATGTTTCCTTGGTGATAACATATAAGCCAGTTTAGTTAGAGGAGTCCTAGACAGGCAGGAGCCATGAATCAACTGGATGCTGTCCCAGTATAATGGGTCTTGTTATCCACACACAGTCTTATTCTGAGAGTACACACTTTATCACTGAAGTGTTAGGAAATTTCAAATCATGCAGATGATCTCAATCTTTGTTTTAAGATGATACTTTTTCAAATTAAGAGACTGAGGTGAGAAGAGAAACAGACTACAAATATTTCAGCTTCTTCCACTGGACCAGACTATTGCAGTTTAGTTCTCCAGATAGCAATCCCAGGGCAGTGATGCTTGGTCTTTCACTCCTAAAGCTGACACACTAATCCATGAACTGGATCAGATGACACCAGCTCCCCTGTGCTCTCTCCCACCAGACAAAGCTGAGGTTCCAAGCCCCTACCCCACAAGCAGTCAGGAAAAAAGGCAATGATAATGCAGATGCAGGCATTAAAATAAAGAAAGAGATTGGCATAAGAGGGTGCACTAAGCCTTGGCTGGATCCTGAAGCAGACTTCCCCACATCACTGACCTTCACACAGCCAGCCTGCCCCACTCAAAGGCTTCACATCTCCTATTATACTCATTCACTGAGAAAACACCCTCCAGACATCTGAGCCATGTCTCTGTTATGCTTACTAGAACTTATTAATCACAGCAAATGCTATCTATAGAACACACACATTAATGAACAGCCAGCTCAGCAGCATGAGTTCTGGAACAGAATCACTGCAGAAGTGCCACCAGTTTGTTACTGGAAAATGAATACCACAGAGATCATTGTAAGGGTGTAGTTCAACAGACAAAAGACGGGGAAGACGAGCAAGTTATCTGAATAGAAATTCTGCAAAGTGTGATATTGGTATTGCAAAGCACTGCACAGCTCTGTGATCCACATCACTCCATGAAATCCATGCAAATAGCACATGTTATAATAATTTCAATTTTACTGTGCTTGGGTTACTCTTCCACTTAGAATCATGGAAGTTTGCAAGAGAAAGCCAGTTAGCAAGGAAAGGGGCAGTAAGAATATGTAATACACTCAGCAAATTATATGCACACTGCTTGTTCACAACAGCAAGCTAAAACTTCCTTCATGCGTTCCACCAGAGCAGATTCTCCACTGAGATCATATTAGCTTTGGAGGTTTGATGATAGTGTTTTTAGTGTTTGGGGCTTTTTTCCCCTCTACATGCCAAACAGCTTCTACAACAGCTGCTTGTTGACAAAAATTAAAAGAAAGAAATGCAGTTGTGCCGAACATTCTGCAATGTCACAACCACTTCCCAATCAAACTTTCTGTTAAAAATAATTTTATTGATTATGCTGAGCTCCAGACCACTTACAACCTATACAGCCAGTCCCTCCTCCACTTGTACAGGTGTGAACTCTAGTACAACCCCCAGTCAAACATCTTTAGGCTCAGCTCTGTAGGAACTTTCACTCTGAGATTCCCCAGCGCTTATCAAAAAGGAACATTATTACATCCCATACAATAGCTTCAGTACTCTATTAGACTTTTCAGAGAGCCTCATGAACAGACCAGGACAGGAGTTTTACAAGTCACAGATGAGAATTCCCCCCCACTCCCACAGTACCTGGCTGTGGTAGGACTTCCTCATTAAACCTGAAGGGAAATGAAGTAACATGACAGGGACAAGGCAGTGGAGTTCCATGTCCTACCAACTCATCGCAACACTATCAAATTCAACAGAAGACACGTACACGTGTTATCTTTCTTGAGCTAAGTACAACTGACCTAATATATTGCCCACAGAAAACAGCAAAAGAAGTCTAGCAAGGTTTAATGACAGTGAAAACAAATGCAGTTCATATGTTTTTTTATGTTTGATAAACCTTTTAGTATGGCAGGAAATCATGAACATTGCTAATCTATCAGGATGGTCAAAGAGTGCCACCAGCTAACAAAGTACACAAAGAAACCAGGGTATCACAAACTATGAACACCAAATGTAAATCCACTTGTACTTAAAACACCCTTCACTGAATTCTTACTGCCTTGAGTCCTCAATATCATAGCAGCTATCAACTGCCAAGGTATGGAACAACAGTCACTGATTCAGTCTAATTACCATCTTACAGTTCAGTACAATAGAATGTCTACTAGCTCTCTGTTAGATCAAGTAGCACTTATCGAAACTGCTGACAGTAATCACATTCCACATGACAAAGTCTTACCTTATAATTGCTGGAATTTACCCAAGAAGTGGCCAGTCCATCAACCATTTTATCCAGCATAGTTTGATCGTGTTCAAGATCAGCTGACTTCTGTTTATCTGAGAAATAATCTATCAATTCCTGGCCAACCTGAAGTCTTTTTCCAACATCCTTCTGCAGCACCTGTGCTAAGCAGTACTCCATACTGGGCTCCATAGTGTCTCAGAAATACAGCACCAGCCAGGAAGCCAGAGGGCAGCAGGGCCAAAAACTCCCTCTACAAACGTTCGCAGGAGGTCGCCTCTTTCTTCGATGAAGGTTACTGAGGGCCTGGGTTTCAAAGATGCAATTCTGAGAATGGCAACAATGCACCATGTGTGTGTGGACAGCAGCTGGCAGGATATTAAAAGTCCAATTTAAATAACTAGTAATAGATGAAGCAACGAGCAGCACTGTACAGTTGAGTCTGCAATAAATCCCAATTCAGCAGTCCATTCTGAAAGAAATGAAAAAGAACAGTATTATAGGTTAAATTGAGATTGGAGGGGGAAAAAAAAGATCGAAAGCATGTCACAAAATAGGTTATTCATATACAGCTGCAAAGCTGTGTAAGTCAGACACGAGCAGCATTGCTCTATTTTAAGGAATCAAACAAGGTAGGTCAGGACAAAAACCTTATTCCTTACAATAGCAGTTATCCATTGGTATTGGTTCCCTGGAAGTTTTAGTGATAGTAAATTCGTGGCTTAAAGTAACAGCTGATTAATAATCAGTATTATTGCAACTGCCACCATTCACCCGAAAAGGTGGGGACAAAATCCTTAAGCAGGTCACCAGGAAAACCTATCTACTTTAAGTGAAAGCAGGAAGAGGTCTGGGTCCTGTTCTGACTGTTGGCCTTCAGCAATCAATGTCATCAGCTGGTCAACAAGATAAAGCACTAACATAGGGCTCCAGGCATGTAAAATGATCAGTTTTCAAAAACTAAGTGCTCAAGCTGTTTCCAGGCTGAATTCTGTTACATCCCAACTACACATGTCCAGGACAGCACTCACTGGCACACCCTAAATGCAGGTCTGACAACCAAGGCCACACACAAGGAAGGTCAGGCCAGACTTCCAGCCTTTGCTGCCACTCAGAGGCACAGCATTACCTCAGAAGCTTTTGGCCTATTAAAAAAAAATAAACAAACAAACAACCTGTATGTTTGCGCTCTGGTTATGTTCTTGAACCCTAGCAACTCTCTTGTCCCCTTCATTAGGGACTTTTTTGTCCCTCCATCTGCAGCCAAATGAATCTCTCCAGGCATCCAGGGAACAGACTAAGGGCCTGTCCTCTGCCTTCCCATAGAGCAGGGCTCCTGGCATCACCATAGTGCTTCCTGAAGCACTCTCTCATCACAGGTTAGCTCTTTTAGGAAGTGGGTGATAAAAACCCAGAGTGTCTTTTTGTTTCCTGGCTAATAATACCCAGAGCTAGAAATCTGCCCTACTTTTTCCACCACCATGAGGAAAGCAGGTCAAGCTCAGAGTAAGGGAAGAGGTTGTGCAGCAGATACCTGATTCAATAAACAGCTGGAAGGAAGCTGGAGGCACAAGTTTGCTAATTGGAAGCACTGGGGCAGCAAATCTAAATACCTTCTGTTTGAACAAATAAGGCCTTCACAAATGTCTTAATAAAGCAAAGTGGACCTCACAGCAGATGAGATGCACACAAGAACCCCAGCCTGGAAACAAAAGCACCCTTTGCACAGCAGACTACTCATTACCTCACCCCCATCTTCCTTGGCCACATCTTACCACCACCAAGTACAGCATCTCAATTCAGCTCTGAGGGCTGAAGCTTCCCTAACCCCACAAGGATTACCACACGGGTCCCAGCTTCCCACACTGGTTGTGCAGGAGTCACCACAGTGCAGGTTCCTCCATTCCATGCGGCCAGTTCAAATCCCTGCTGGCTGATGGGCATCAAAACTGGTTCTGTAAACCAATGGCCTCACCTCAACCAACCGCCAGGCAAATCCTACCCTCAGCCAGAAGGGATTGCTCATGTTTGTACACTAAGCTCCCTCCTGGTCAGCAAAACCTCCTCCCCAGAACAGCAAGGAAGCCTTGGCTGCTACTGCATACACAGCATCTCAAGCTTTGAGTTAGTGCTGTGACAGATTACTGCTTGTGACCCCTACCCCAATCTTAACCATCTCAAGGGCACACAAAACTCCCCACCATTTCAAGTCACCTCAGGAGGGATTTGATTTTAAATTCTAAAAGCATCAACACCGTCTCCAATCAGTACTTTTAACACCTTTTTGCTTTCTAAAGGCAAGTTCCAAACTAGAAGGAAGCATTGCCGTTTTTGTTGCAATTTCTACTGATGCTACAGTTTCTCACTTGGTCAATTTAGCACCAAACCTGAAAAAAGCACTCCGAGCTTTCCCATCTTAAACCAAAATGGTTCATGAGATGGCACTCACTCCCATGGCAGCACAGGCACAAACCTAGAGCCAATTCCAGAATTGTACATGCACAGCAGATGCTTTCATCCAGGTCTCCCTGTCTGCAGCTTTGAATAGTGGCCCCTGCCCTGCCCTCTAGCACAGGCTGGTCTTGCTCTTTGCTGCAGACATTCCTCTTAAGGGAGACAGTCTCACACACAGCAGTGTCTAAATATCCAGTGGAAGGATGTTCACATAGTAGGGAAGCATTTCACTGGACACCTCGCTAGCACAGAGCTACTGGAGAAGGGACAGGGAACTGGGATTAAACTGCACCACCTTCTAGCTGAAATCCTTCAAGTTGGCTTTGTTTCTGGACTCCAGAAGCTGCACACGTGTTCAAAAGGGGACTCTTCTGTTAAACTGGATAGATAGCAAAGAAAGTCCGACTGTTTTTAAAATGGAAATGTACAACCTGCTTAAACTTGAAAATTCACATTACAGAAGGGTGTGAATGAGTGCTAGTTACCACAGAATAGCCATTTTTTATTAACATCACACAGCGGCAAGTTCCAACACGTCCAGAAATCATTAGCTGGCCATACTGCCGTGAAAAACAAGCATTCAAAGTTTCAGGTCTGTGTTCTATGTGGTTTTCATTAAAGTGTTTGTAAGTCTCTGCCTACAAACACAGAAACAATCTTTAAAACAAACTAGCATGAATAAATTTCTCTCCACTTTCCTTGCTTTTTAAATACATGAAGGAAGGCATAGGATAAAAATCACGGTGCACTATGGAAGAACAATTTGTGTCACAATCTTGAGGACTGTAGCCTAAAGAAGATCCACTGTACATTATGGCACCACTATCAAATGCACACAGGGGAGGAGAGCCAGAAACATCTCTGAACCCTGGGGAAAACAGTAATAGGAAGCCAAAAGGAAAAGCTCAATGTGGCTTGCATCTACCAGCTAACAGGTGTTTAAGTAGCACTTTTCTAAAACAAAAAAAAAAAAGCTATCCCACACATGTTAGGAAGTCTGTTGAATCCCCTCTTCCCAAAAGGAAGAAGTGGAAAAAACATCACCTGAGAAAAACAAGATCCAGGCTGACAAAAAATCTAACCTGCCAGACAATGAAGCATATGGCTGCTGAATCCCATCAAGTCTGCAATCATCTGGGCAGATGCTCCCCACATAAGTTTTGAAAAACACAAAGCCACAGTCTCAGCCCCAGTGGTCTACTTCTATTCCCAGACCTTCCGGGAAGCCAATGTTACCAGATATAAACAACTATGGATGGGGATATTAAGTACAACCTCTTCCCACAGAAGAACAGTCATGCAGAACTCAAAATTAATAACTCAGTGGCACAGGTCCTGTGTCTGGAGCTTCTCTAAGTTTTGAGAAGGGTTGCTGGTATAAACTCCAGAGCAAGGGTTTGCTCCAATCCTCCTCCAAGCCTTGTAGTCTGCCCTCGAAGAGACAAGCTAGGCTCAACATGTAGACAAAATAATCCAAGAGAAAAAGCTACCCCAATTCTGTCATTGAAAGAAGTTCTTTGTTTCACTAATAAGCCATCAAAACTATGTGCTGCATAACACCGAAATTTTCCATCAACAGCTATCCAGCAGAAAGCCACTATACAAAGGTTTATGTTTAATGCCAGCTTGGAGCTCAAAATGATGAACTTAAAGGGGAAAGCTGACAAAGGCCAAACAGCCCAAAGTTACTCAGCTTAGATACTACCATCATAACAGCATAAAAGCTGGTACAATTCACAGTAAAGCAACCTCCTCAACACATAGAATAAATTAATCCAAACAGTAATTAGGAAATATTTGTTATCTAAGATGTTGTGGCAGTATTAAACTGGGAACCTTAGTCAATTCAGCACTTAGGAGTACATCACTGACCTCGGGCTATGTGAAAATGCATGATTTGCAATTCTCAAGTAAGACTTTATCTTAGGATAATTTCACAGGAAATTTTGAATCGTCTTCCTCTTGCTCACAAGGAGGGGAATTTGAAGCACATAAAAATGAACTATTACTCTCTTGGTGTCCTGCCTATCCTTGGCAGCTCTTCCAATATAACTATTTGACTTTAAAAATGATGTTCCACTCTCTTCAGTTCTGGACATCAAGTTATCATCTTTGCCACGTTTCACTGTCATCTTCATTTGCCAAAAAGTCAATGCAGTTCACAACCTCCCCAGACAACTGCTCCAGACACAAGCATGCAGAGACAAGTCTCTTGCTGCCACTCACCATCACTGGAGGCAAGAACCAGCACCACTCAATAACCTGCTCTTTTCAGTCATCTTCCTGAAGCTCTCTCAACTTCCACCCAGAGAGCTTAATTTGTAACCAACTTGTAAACATGACCACACTCCTTTGGTGCTTTTGTATTTTGTGTGTACATGGTTAGCTGTAGCCCAACAGCTAGAGAAATATCCCAGCAGCACAACTGTACCAATAAGCCTCCTTCTTTGCAAGTTTCAGGACCTAATTGCAGTGACCTCAGCTTCAAATTAGTTCAATGTATATTTGACAGACCTCTGTCAACAACAGAACTCTGATCCTTCAGATCTCCACCCTAGCCAAATGGAGCATTTTTTTCAAATATAAAAACAACCAGGTATCCAACCTGCAGCAGTTCACCATTTCTGTAAGGTGGGCACTGTAAACATAACTAACTTGGTTTGCCAGCCAAGCCCCCCGGACAAGAAATTCAGAGCTATTAGAACAGCACCTGGACACCATGTGCTGCAAAGACTAAGTGGAGATCTCATCAGCAAGGCAGTGTCAAATTGCAGCCCTGCAGGGTGGAAGTTCTCAGCCCTCTGTCCACTTCTCTGTTTTTGCTCCCACCAGTACAGCTATACCCTCCCCAGAGGGGACTGGTGTCAGGCCTCTACAAAGTATTACAGTCAGCAAGCAATCAATCAAACCTACTCTTCCCTCGGGTGTGCAAGCAGCCGTGAACAAAGCAGCCTAAAGTGTTCCTACTCCTTCAAACTCTGAGACAAGGAGGTGGCAAGTATAATATCAAGTGTCCTACTTGAAGAAGAAAGCAACATTTTTCCGGAGCCAAAGGGCGTTTGTAAGAAACAATCACCAAGCAACTGACAGGTGGACTCTCCCCATTGTTCACCTGTATCCATAAGTAGGCAATAATGTTTCTTTAGCGCCAGGGAATATTACACAATCACTGTGATTGTTTAAAATCAGTAATTAGTGCTGCCCTGTACTTGAGCCTCCTCCGAATCCAAAGATGGTATCAGATTTCCAGACTGACAGCTCATGCTTTTCTAGTCAGCCGGCTGGACAGCCCCGTGCTTATCTCCCTGTACCGAGTGTCTCTGGCGGCACTTGATGCACCCCTTCCACACCCACGTCCAGTAACTTCTAACTGTCCTCACACAGGGCCGGTGCCACCACCTCTCAGTCCAACCTGGATGACAAGGAAAGCACTACCTAGGTGGGTGCAGTTTCTTTTCCAGAAGGTCATTGCACTAAAGCAGTGTTAAACTACTGCTGCAAGAAGTTCATCCTCAGAAAAACCCGGTCTTGGCTTGGTCTTCAAACTTGCCTGGAGTCTGTTAAGGGGTTCATCTTCACACATACAGACAGTAACCAACATACAGCAGGACACAACTCCACTGCCATCAGGAAAACCGAAGCACATTCCTAGAATGAAGACAGCTGAAACATTTCCAGGGCTTAAGCTAACTACGGCCTTCTCCCTCATACACAATCCTTCCAGCCCAGATGCTGGCTCTGAAAGTTGCATTACCTAGCCTGGGTAAGATGAGAGATAAGCTTCAGATAACAGAAATTCTTATGCCTGGACTAAAGGTTTACATTGCTGCCTGGGTAACTGAACACCTCACACAGAGCTACCAATTTCAGCAATGCAACAATCTTCAAAAAAATCTCCTCAGTAATGAAGCTGCAGCAAATCAAGACAACTCGCAGATCACTTCAATGTGACTCCAATATACTACACTAATGAAACCACTTTGCAGAGTAGGAGTAACCATTCCAGAGTAGGGTAGAAAATGTGATGAGCTTTAACATCTATTGTTTTCCTAATACAACCCTTCTCGGAAATTAGTTTTGTTTTAACTTTGTCTGAGACCAAGGACAAGTCTAGAATGAGCTTTCAAGGTCTCCTTCCTTTTTAACAGTTCAAGTGCCAAGACACAGCTCAAAATCCTACAATTGCAGAAGCTGCTCTGTATGGACTCCCTCCTGAAGACAATCTCAGTTCATGGTTCCAAGGAAATGCACTGCAAGCAACTTATTAGGGGCCTACGGGATCAGTGGGGGGGGAAGGGACACATGACCATCATCATGACACTTAATTCTGTGAATAGTACTCGAGTTTTGGGTTTATGTGTATGGAAAATATCCTCCCTGTCCCTCACTCTAGAGATCTAACCTCATCTCAGAGCCTGCAGACTGCAGCTCTGACACTGTGGGACCCCGGCACACAAGCCATACAGCACTGGCTGTACAACTTCCAGCTTGGCTCTGCAAGGTGACTAAGCCACGGGTGCACAAGGTTCCCCCAAGGAGCTGTGGTGGCAGCCCAGAATGGAAGTGGCATGAGCCTCCTTTCTATGGTAACTAGGAGAGCAGGACAAAATTTTCCAGTCACATCCTAACCTCTCCTCCACAACGCAGCAGCAATATTGGATCATCTGGAAAAAAACAGGGGAAGAATAGACTTTCACCTGTAGCCTTGTGGGTAAAATGCTTAGCAAGGTTTGGAAGTAGAACACTACTGAGTTAGAGCAGTGACCCATCATCACTTGCAGTCTGCTGGCAGGAGAAGTGGCTTCACAGAACATCTGAGTCTTGTAACCTCTCCTGGCATTGTGGTTGATGAAGTCCCTCAGGCTAATATTACTAATTTAGGCAGTCCTGAAGGTGGAAAGCATGTCCTTTGTGTACATCACTTGAAGAAAAAGTAGTATAATACCAGTTTCCTATTTTAGTACAATACCACCTTCCAGGCAGGTGTAGGATAGGAATTCAGTGCCTTCCCCAGAGTCACTCTAAAGCAAGTCTGCAGGGGTAACTGAGGGTGAGATAACACCTTGGGAAAAGAAGGAAACGATACCATCACATGTTGGTATAAGATCCAAATAACTGAATTTTAAAGAGAGCAGTGGGTTTGATGTAAATTTCTTACTCCAGTCCTCCAGAACCTTGCTATTCCTATTGATATATAACTGGCTAGTGACACAGTTTTTGTGTAAAAGTCCAAGCCAGAACTACCCTGGAAGGAAGTACTTGAGAGACAAGTGCTCATAGTAAAATGACAGGTTGTAACAGGAAAATAACACCAAAGATCAAACCTTGGGTGCAAGCCCTCAAGGGACACTGGCTGTGGGATGCAACAGCAGCAGTTAGCAAGTCAACAGGTTTAGAAAAAGGTTATTTTCTTGGTCTCTCTTCAGGTTTCCCAGCTAATACCCATCTCTCTTCCATGATTCTAAGCACAAGTTTTTTGCATGGCAAAACAGGGGTCTTTGCTTACCCCTGTTCTCCAGGGCTGCCATGGAAGCTCTTGGCCAAGGAGAGGAGAACTCAGCAGCAGCAGGATTTCCACTGCTGACAGGCAGCGGGGGTAGAAGCCAGCACCTAGAATCAGTTCAGCTGCAGGGAGGGGAGGGAGGGTTGCCCTCCACACTCAGGCATAAGCAGATTCTACTCAGCCTCGCGCGTGCAACTGCACAGAACTGGATGGCCAAAGAAATCCCTCAGCACAGCTGCAGGGGAGTGCAGTACACCACCATGACACTTTACGGTACATAAACCAGGGGGCAGAGGAAACACAGGACAAGGGGGAGCAGAAGGAGGTTTCATTTGACAGTACCACGAATTGGGCTGAACCCCAGTAACATTTAAGGGAACTTCTAGCCTATGAAACCACCTGCATGTAACAGGCAGAGACACACCTGTAATTCCTCCCTTCTGCTCAGCAGCACTTTGAAACACCTGTCAAAATGTGACTTTATTTTGATCAGATCTCCGCCTCAGCAAATTACTGTTGGTTCAATCTGACTTTCTGAAATATCTTGGAATCCAAAGTATCTACACACAAAATGTAAAGAAAGGGCCACAGAAAGCCTGAAATACTGAAACGCTGCATCAGGGACTGGCCTGGTTTGGCTGTTTAGTCTGCTATCCTGCTGGCGGTGGAAACAAATTAGAGATTTTTGAATCTTCCCACTCACAATAAACTAATGATGATGACGCTTCTCTAATAATTAATTTTGTGGCTCCTGCTTGGCATACTTGTTTCTGGATACAGAATAGACATCTCCCTCCTTGCAGAGCCAAATATGCAGAGAGATTTGATTTAGAGGCAGAACAGGAAGCCAGATGAACTCAAACACTAACCATGAACTGAGATCAAATCTCTTGGGGAGCACCTGCAACCTCTCAGACAAAACTCATTTGTTGCCTTTCTACAGCTTGAACAGCTACAACTCCATCCAGTGCATTCAGGTTTTGTGGTGCAGCATTTTTTCCAGGTGTGAGAGTGCTAATGCTGCCAAAGAAAGGAGAAAGTGAACTCTCCCATGTATGACAGAGCCAGACACCAGCGCAGTGCAGTATGCCAGGGAACATGTATGTGCCCAGCTCCTCAGTATCCCACTGTGCAAAGCTCATAACCAGCTCACATCATGCTTTCACACAGCTTTGAGGACTGGTAACAGGTTGACCCAATGGACAAGATCCAAACCACTGAGTGAGCTCTAAAGAAATACGTAATGCGAGTTTCACCACTGTATAGTGTGACGGAAATGGAGCAACTGAGCAAAGCACAACATGAAGTGGACACCATCAAACAGCAAGGTAAAGCTAAAGCTGCACATCACTGTCACATCAACCTTCACCAAGAGAAGAAGCAAACCCCTTCCCTCACAGTCAGACTGCTTAGAATTTACTCAAGTCGCAGTCTGAAGAAATTAATAGAGATGGACGGTTTATTTTATTCGCTCAGGTGACAGACCTTTCTGTACTTGCCAGCATTTTCTCCACTGCATTGGCAGTCACTGCTCCAAGGTGTGCTGGCGCTGTCAGAATCCAGGAGAAGCTTCAATTACAACTGCCAGCCAGGGAGGCGTGAACAGCAAGCAGCAAGCCCCATCCAGGCACGCCAACAAGCTCTCCAGCCCTAGTCTAGGCAAGGCCTGAGATAATGAGACACTCAGGGTGACACATGAGCCTGATCCAAAGTCATCTGAGGCCAGAAGGGACCTGCAATGGCAGTCCACAAGCTTCAAAGCCACATTACTCTCACAGAAATCCACACGGATGTTGAAACTGGGAGGTACATGCAGGGAACTACTTAATCCATCTGAACATTTTGTGTCCAGCCCCCTGACACAAAGGTTGTTGAGGGCTCCTCCGTAGAGGGCATCTTGCCCTCATCCTCCTCTGTGATGTTGTAAATTACTACAGGAGTGGCCAGACTTGCTGTCAGCTCTCATCCTCTGAACATCCAACAGCCCTGACCAAATTGCCCGATGGATAAGGACTGATTAATATGGGAGAAACAGAGAAAATTCATTTCAGTTAGACTTCTGCTGTCTAAATATATGGTTTTCTTAGTACCTAACTTGTAGCATAGATTCAAGATTCCTACAGAACTTCAAAGATGCCTGGAGGACCAACTCATTCAATCATAGGCACTCTCTCCAGCTGTACTTCTGGGGACCATCACATCAACTAGAGAAACATTTCCACCTCCAAAATTTGCTGCTCTATCGCTTTTAACACTGCTTCTTATCAGCTAAGTGAAGCAAGGCTGAAATGTGTAACACCATGGCATTTTTTTCTTCTTGAAACAGAAAGTTTACAAGCTGCTAGACAAATTCTAAGGACTTCACAGGAATGTTGCAAGCATCAGTATGAAAAAAATCTATGTTGGCAAGAATTAAAAAAAAATTAAGCAAGTGAGCCTATGAAATACAAGAGAGAATCACCCATGGTGACATGTCATTCCTCTGTCCCTCTCATAACTTCCAGGCTTCAGTCCCACTGACAGGCTTCAGCCGAGAAAATAAGCAAAGGCTCGACTTTTCCAAGTTCAGGAATGAAGCACAAAGGCTTGCTCCACACAGCAAGCTGTGTTGCCACGACAAGGAAGACCCTGAATATAACAGTACTGCAGTTTCATTCTGCACCTGGGTGTAGTCCTTTACACGAGAGAAAGCTGACTCCTATTGCAAGTTCTCAAACATATCCCTTCTCCAGCTGCAAATCTCTTAAATCCAATTCAGAATCCCACATGGAAGCAAATACTTGCACTTCAAACACCTTTCCAAGAACTATCTAAGCATTACTGATCTAAATGATGGATCTGTGTCTCCAGGTATCAAGCGACGATACTTTGATTTGTCTTCAGCAGTCCCCAGGGAGCATCAAAAGGAGCACAGAACAGAGATGCAACTGCTCAAAAGATGCAGAGAAATGGGCTACACTGCTCAGCAGCAAACTGGACTAAGACATACTTGTCTCTGATGCTGGCACAAGTGCTGGGCTGGAGACCATATCCCTGCTCTATTAACACTGGCTTGGCACATGCTACTTTACTTAACCCTAGTCTCCTTTACTAAACACTGACTTATGAAGTAAGTCCACATGGGGCAGAGAGATCTATTGGTCAGAACAACCCACACACCTGGGGAGCCTCTGTGCTACTCCACCACAGGCTTCCCAGACAACCCTGAGCCTGTTATCCTACCTTAGTTTCCTACACCCTTCTCAAGCGGCTGTGCAGGGTATTGGGGAAGGAGGCATCCTTTCCCTTCCTCACCTAACAGTAACATTAAAAATACCTTAAGCAGAGCCCACACAGGCCTGTAACACGCACAATTACACTTTATTTACTCAGACCCAGTATCTCTCTGAAGGATTTCTGCAGGATTTGTCTACTGACCAACCCACCTCTTCGCACAGACTCCCAGTTCTGACCCAACTTCCATTAAAAATGCTACCAGAAATAAAAGAAGGAGAGCCCGGCACGTGCACAAAGGGGCCAAGCACAAGGGCTGAACCCACCCAAAGCACACGATGCTTTCGGGAGCGCAGCAGCCTCAAGCGCTAGCAAAGCCCCGCGCCGCTCGCTGAGAGCCGCGCCTCCCTCCCTTCGCCGAGCTCTCTGTTCCAGCGGGGACCCTCGCCGGGACCCCCTGCTCTGGCTCGGCCGCTGCTCGGNGGCCCGGTCGCCATGGCGACCCCGCCCGCCGGGAGCCGGGGCGGGCGCGCGCGTTCCCGGGAATGCCGCTCGTGTTCCCGGGAATGCCGCTCGTGTTCCCGGCAACGCCACGGCCCCGGCCCCGCCGCCCGGCCTCCAGCCACTGCCGCGCCCTCGGCTGCTGCTCCGACCGCGGGCGGGCCGAAACGCTTTGAGAGGAATCCCCGACGCTGCGCGCGGAGAGCGTGAGGGCTCCGTGCTGCTTGTGGCCCTGAGCGCGCACTGAGCTCCTTTGGGGAGTCCCCAGGGAGGAGCTGTTCCACAGAGTCACTGAGTGCCTCAGGCTGCAACGGACACAGCGGGACACCGGGTGCGACCTCCCTGCTCCTGCAGGGCCGTCCAGAGCACAGGGCACAGCTTTGTGCCACGACAGCTCTGGAGTGAGGGAAACTCCACACTGTCTCTGGACAAGCTGTTGCAGTGCGCCGTCACTGCACAGGAAAGAAGTTCTTCCTCATGTTCAGGCGGAAATTCCTGGGCATCAGTTTCTGCCCGTTGCCTGTTCTGTTGCTGGGCACCACCAAGCAGAGACTGGCATGAGAAAAGGCAGAGAGAAATGGGGCTGATCGGCCTTGAGATGACAGAGGGGACCTCATCCATGTGTATAAATACCGAAAGGGGGATGTCAAGAGGACGGATCCTGAGATGCTGTAGTCTTTTAACCACCTTTGTTGCCCTCCCCTAGACCCACTACATGCCTGTTATGTGCAGCCTTAGTTAAAAAGCTGCATTTAAAAGCAACTAAGTCTTTCTCCTTCATGGAAAAATTTGCAGTACTCCCACTCCATAACTGAAGTGAGAATGGGATATAAATGCCCTGTGCAGAAGCTCTTTACCAAGATGAATTTGACCATCTTGTTCCCTGGCTTCATGACTGCTTTTCTTCTGTTGGTTGTGGGGAATGAACCTCCGTGTCCCTTCAAACCACCACTGTCCTCATCCTCTGCACTGCAGAAGGCAGCTGACCTCCGTAACACTGCAGCTCCCAACAAGCACCCAGTCTGAGCCATCAGAACATGGGAGAGCTGGATGTGGAACAAATAATTGATTTTCATCCATAACTTCGTGAAATAATAATGCCCTTCTCCTTAGCTCACAGCTCTGGCACAGCAATGACTTTTGGCAAGCCCCCTCCAAATAATCCTAGATTTTTCCAGTTTGTTCTTTTTTGCTATCAGGTTGCAGAGCAATACCTAACTGCTGCTTTGGGTGAAGCCATCAGCACAGACTGTGTAGTCTGGAACAGGCTGCACAGATGTCAAGAGAAAGCTGGGGATATAAGTGCTTAAAAGGATGCCAGCTCTGAGTAAACTGAAAGCAGGTGATTACAAACCAGCTTTAGAAATTACCATGGTTCTCACCCCCCGGGCAGTAGCTAAGCTCCTGAGAGCCCTAACTGGCTAAGCACTACCCACAGTAGAGACACAACAGCTCTGCTTCAGCACAGCCCATGTGCGAGTGTTTTCCCTCCCTGGCTGGGCAGTTTTGCAAATACCTCCACTGGTTCGCCCTTCTCCTGTTTTGCAGTCTCCCAACAGCAGCTGAGGACAGAGATCATGAGTACATTAATAAGGGACCAATCATTCTATTTCATCTGGATCTGCTAGAACTACAGGCAAAGTTCTCTCAGAGAGTCTAGACAGTTCCCTCTCTGTTCCCAAAATACCTTCACAAAATACCTTGCTCATTTTGAGCAAGAAAATGAGATAAAAACTGAATAGTAGTTAGTTAAGTGAATTATGATAAGCAATATTCCATTTAGTGTAAGTAAGAACTCAATAATTTTGTATCACACATTTATTATTTATTGTGTATCACACATTTGCTGTGGATTTATTCTCTTCAGTATTACAATGAAGAGGCATTTACTTTGGAAATCTCCCAAAACTGCCTTCTGATATAATTGTATGTTTGCCCTTTTTTCACAGATTCTTATTTCTGGTGATTCTACATTCACTGTTCAGCAGCCTAAAGCTTTGTAAAGAAATGCTGAGAAATGCAGCTGGCATAGGTTAAAGTATTTTTTTTCCCCTCCTAGGCAAAACTTGCACAGAAAATATGGTTTTTATTCTCTTTTGTTGCAGGACTTTGGGGGACTACAACTGCACAAAACTTACAAGCTTCCTCGTTGTACAACTGACAGATTGTGGACATGGTCTTTATGTGTTTTCTTCAGAGTTTTATTTTAAAGCAAGTAAAGTCTGCACAGAAATAAATTTGTCACATAATCAGCTTTAATGTTGGGATTTTTTTTTTCCTGTCACTACACGACTGTTTCCTTGCTCCCTGCAGAGACTTTTTAGAACAGCTTATGCCTATATGCAAGACAACCAAGTTGTTCCATGAGCAGCAGCACTAATGATGCCTGGTTTCTCACAGGTCTGTGTTCTTTGTCCCTCTAATCTGCCCAGCTCTCAGCTCTCTCTTTGTGTGTCCTGTGCCACTCCCCTCCATGGGGACAGGGCGGCACGGTGGGCTTAGTCCAGGGCTGTATCCACACACATGGAAGGGCAGCCTTCCATCACAAGGGGTCACACCACACCCGGGCTCTCTCCTGCCTTCCCCTGAGGCCAGCAGTCACCATTTCTCTCCTCCATTTCTCATGAAACTTGAGATTGTTTCCTCCCCCCTAAACACTGAGAAAGAAAAAGGAGGGGGTTAGCCTGACAGTTGAATAGAAACAAACAGACAGACTGGTCACATAAGCCTTGTTTTCATGAGGAAAAGAAGTCCAAGCTACATCATAACTTGCAGGTTTTCTTCCAACTTCTTACAAGTAGGAGGTGAAAACACTGTTCTGATTCTCGCCCTTTAGGTTTTTTAACATTAATCTCAGTATTCTTTAATTCTGCTCTTGATTCCACGGCACAGCCCTTCAGCTTTCCCAGGGCCATCACTCTGCATTAGTTCTGGCACTCCTGTGACAGACCTGCACATCCATCACCTGCGACAGCTCCCAATGGAAACCCACCGTGAAGGCATGGCAGGATACCCCAAGGGCAACCCCATCTAAGCTTCTGGATGGAATCCAGTCTGCAGGGATAACTCAGCTCCTCCAAAGTTATGGTTAGGTAACAACTGTGCTATTGCTAAGGAGTCCTTGGGGGCTCATCCTGGGGTGCAGGGAGGACTCTCTAAATGAAGGAAATTGAAGAAACCACTGGAGGAGTTGCTACCATCACATGAGACTGCTTGACCAGGCCTTCACTACCAGTGGCTCAGCAGTAGGCTGTACCCCTATCCATAACATAGCTTAAAATAAGGTACTTTTTAGTATGCTCTCATTTCTGAAAGATCTCCATTTACTTACCTGTCTCCAAAACAAAGAGACCAGTGCCGCAGAAAAGTCTCCTGAGAGGATACTGTTCCCAGTGAAGTTGCAGGTATCTCTCTAATCAGTTCACCTGCAAGGTACGCTGTTCCCTGCTTGTTGAGAAAGGTCTGGTTGGACACAAGGAGCTGTGTGCTTGTACACGTGGAAAACAAAGCACAGCCCATCTGCAAGGTGAAAAAAGAGATGAACTTACCGACATCTGTAGCAAAGACACAGAAAGCTCTAAGTAAGGGTGAAGGAAACTCAGAAAGCTTTTTAAAAGAAAGAAATGTAAGGATAGTCCAGCTTTCAATTATTACCAGCACTGTTCTTTCAAATAAAAACACATCAATAAAACTAGTGGGAAGTGGATGGACTGGCTCTATTTCCCCAGAAACACTGACTATACCTGAATGACCTGTTCTTCCCCTTTCCTTCAGGGCCCTTTTGCACATCTGCTCAGGAATCTGGTAGCCTGGTGCTTCAAGGAGAAATGTTTTTATTTATGAATGACAGTATGATGATGTAGCTGCCCATAACAGCAGAGGACAGCAGTGTCAAAGCCTGGCTGTCTCTGGGTTGCTTTCCTAAAGTTGAGCACACTGCTATGCAGACTTAGCCACATTTCCTTCATGTGCTGTCCCAGCCTGACTACTTGCATGGCTAAGGGGGAGGACAGCTTCACTGGACTCCATGTAGCAATGGATCTCCCTTTGCCATCTCCTGGCACGCACATATCCTGCACACATCACCTGCACAGCCTTGTGCCATGCTGAGGAGAAGGCTGGACTGCTGCTGGCACAAATACCATGGGCCAACAAGAGGTAAAGTCCAAGTACCCAACTTCTGAGTACTGCTGATGCCACTCTGGCACAGGTCCCCTCACTTCTTCTACCCCTCACTTACCTGGGAAACAGGGAATAAACTCTTCATCCATACTGCATGAGAACACTTGAGACAGGCAAAGCACAAGTACTTCAGATCAACGCGAAATGTAATCATTCCTCATTCTTTCCTTTGCACATGACAGTTGTCACAGCCCCAGATTTGAGCACTTTCAGCTCACACAATGTGCTCCTGCACCGCTATCTTTAATTGGCACTTTCCTGCCAAGCCTCAGCATTTTACATCGGACTTTTTCCACGCGAGAGCTGCCACGAACAAAGCATCCCACTGACCCACTTAACTCCCACGTGAAGGCACATGAAGCTTCGCTTCAGTCACCAAACAGAAAAGAAAACACAAGAGCAGAAGGTTTTGATTAAAGGGAAATGAGCAAATGGCTTCAAGGCCCATAGTGTGCACACGGGCTCGTCTGCATGTGTTCCCTCCTTGCAGACATTTGGCCACCCAAGGAGAAACATCCTGCACAAAGCAGGTAGTCCTCAGGCAGTGTGAATTGGGTTGGATTCGAGATTTCCCTTTGGCAGGAAGGTCCTGTGAGCCATGCGACATCCCCACAGGCTTCTTCCCCTGACCTGGAGTGACTGCCTCGAGGAAGGAGGCATGCTTCATTCTCCCTGACCAAACATCAAGGAAGGTACCAATTAGTGCTAATTGTGGCGTTCTTTGTTTTGTGACCAGAGCCTGAGCTGAACCCCCCCAAAATTGAGCACAGGCTACTGGCAACAGTTTTCCATGCTTTCAGAGCTGTGCTAGATTTAATGCAGTAGCCTGGAAGATCAGCTCTGGTCTTACCAAGGTATGGGTACCAGGTCTTATATTTGCATCAGAGACTGTATTTTTTTTCCTGGCTGCCCTCAGGCCTGTGGGAAGAGACATTTACAGGTCAAACTTACAAGAGTCCTATTCTGTCTTGCACTTAAATTTACATTAAAAAATATTTCATCCTCATTTCCACTTCTCTCATTGTTTCCCATTTACACTGTTTCAAATGGATTTACCTCTTCCTGTGCTTGTTCTCTATAGTCATCTGCTGATATTATTTTTTTTCCACCATCCAAACACCAATTATGCTCATATCTCCCTTTTTTTATATACTTGCACATCACACGTGCACGTACCTTACCAGCATGGTGCTCTCAATATTTGAAAAACATTTCCTTTTATCCTCACTCAAATATTAAGTCAACTGGAAAGTGACACATCAAGGTTAGGAATGCAGTCCGCTCCTGACAAGGAAAAAATGCTGAGCTTTGCAATAGAGGCTAAGTGGATTAAGATCCTTTTTAAAGATTAGGTCACCCTTCACCCTAAATGCAGATTTCTACTGAAATTAATGGAAGCTCTTACAGAATGCAGTGGGAGGGCAGACATCAAATGGCAACACAGCAAACATACACCAGCAGCCCACACAAACCCAAGTGTCCAAATCACCAACTCCAGTTGAGTCTTAACAACCACCGGGTTGATTCTGTACTATATATTAACAGGCAGGATTTCATCTTGTAAAATTATGAGCTGATGGGGGGAAAAAGATGAAGTAGTAGTTCCCAGGATAAAAACTTGGGCTGTGATTTGATTTGATGGAGCTGCTCTGACATTACACCAACAAACACATTTGCCTTAGGAGAATCCATACTGTCTCTGGAACTAGTCCTTTGCACTTGCATAGCTCCTGCCAGACCAATCACAAAGCTCCAGCAGTTCCAAACTTGGAATTTGTTTTTAAGGATACAGCTCAATAGAACACACCTTAAACATTGCCCTGTTAATAAACCACAAACAGCATGTCTTTGTGTGGGATAGCTGAAGGAAAACGTTACATTTTTGTCTTACATTTCCTCTGCCATCACTTCTGGGCAGATGAACCCAGCCTTCCTCTAGCAGGCAGACCTGCAAATGCAGTCCAGTAACTGAAAATCACACCAGAGCCCTTCCAGCTCTCACATCAACAGAAATAAAAATACTGCAGGTGACAACGTAGCTTTGCTGCCGCTGCACAAGTGGCACAGACCCTGCTCACTCCCCACTGCATGGCTGCCTTGTGGGAGATACAGTAACTGAGCAAGCACAGCAGAGGCAAGTCCTGCCTTCACCCTCAAAATTCTGCAATGCTCTCAGCCTTATGAAGCTACCCTGACAGAAGTAACTCTACTTCCCTGCTTGTTTAAAAAAAAATACACAAGCAAAGGGGAGTTTGTGCAAGCCCTTGTGGAAAACTGGCAGCAATGCCTCACTGCAGAGCCAGCAGCCCAATTTCCAAGTCTGCACCTGCTCACCAAGGCTCCCCTCAGTCAGCACTGGAAAAACACACAGAAAAGAACAGGCCTTTCCAAAATCACCATAATAAAAATGAGATTTGTTTCTTTCCTTCCTGTTCTTTAAAACAACAAGTTTCAAATCCAGGCCAAGCCCCAGTCTCCACATGGTGTATCAAACGGACGGACAGGGAAAGGAAGCAACCCCGGTGCCTGTGGCTCACTGCAGACCCCACACATCACTGTCTCAAACTCCTGCAGAGTTAGTCCCCACAGTTCTGCCTCTCTTCAACAACACGTTTGAGGACTATCATAAACCAGTATTTTCTTTCCTGATCAGAGCCAAGACTTGTGTAGGAGCTTCTCTGTAGCTTTTCCTTTCCCAGCACAGGAGAACCACATGGTTACTGGCCACAGACACACAGGGGTGTAACTACTCCAAAGCCTCCCAGGACAGCCAAGATCTCTCTTTGTGCCATCTGTTTAATTAATGCTGGGTGTCAGAAGTGATGAGAGGCCTTGCTGCACCCTGCATGGAAGAAAGTGTTTCACTTTAGGAATTCTCACTCACACAGTTAACCATTTCCTCAGCTGGCTCTGACAGCTGCTGCTCTTGGGCAGGGAGGGATGTGCCTGCATTAGCAGTGCCAGCTGCAGCCTGACACACAGAATGGCCTTCCCACCATTCCAGCAGCACCCTGGGGTAGTCTCCAGCATATCTCTGGCTAAGAAGTGCAGATTATTGCTGCCTAGAGTTAGACATTTCAAGAATCTGGGGGTTAGATGGAAAACTCAGGAAAAAAGGATGTGTTTCAACAACATCTTGGACAACGAAGGAATCTGATCCAAGAGGATTCGTGGATATTCCTGGAAAACATGTAATGCAGATCACATTCACTGTACTCCTGTTAACTGCTTGCCCAGCTTTCACCTGCAGCACCCTGCCCAGGGCAGGGAAATGCACAGCACCTCACACAGCACAGCCCACCCCAACTAGCTGCACCACACTGCAAAGTGAGAGCCAAACTCCCCAGCACTCTGAAGGGAAAGCTGGGAGATGGGAATTTGCTGGAGCTCCCCTCTTCCTCCCTGGTTAGTTGGAGAGGAGAGCATGTCACCCCTCAGAGCGATGTCTAAGTCCTGCCTTGCACCATGAGCCATTTGCAGACAGGTTTTAGCCTTGCTCCCTGGAGCTACAGCCATTTCCAAAGCCAGGTATGCAAGCAAACAGGCTTGGTACTGGCAAGAGCAAGTGTCACTTGCCCAGCCTGCTCTCCTCCTTCACATGGCTCATGAGCCAGCACCAGCACTTGGGCTGTGATGGCAGCGCACTCCTGATGCTCTGTGCAGCCTGGGCATCCCACATCACATCCATCAGGCAAAACAAGTAGGAAAACATAAACCTTTAATTTTGATCAGTCTAACCCTGCCACATTCACCAGTATCTTTGTCTTGAGAAGTAAGCATTGGCTTCATCATTGCTTTCTGCCCTCTATCTTGGAGCCAATTCTGCTTTTCTCCCTAACTCTCCCTTACCTCCCATTCTTCTTTTACTTCCAGTATTTCATGTGCCAGGAAATGGTGAACACTCTTAAACCCTGCTCCCCCCTGCAAAACAGAGAAATTGTAATAAATAAGTGTAAATTAGCAGGCTTGGTTAGCACCTAAGTCGCTCAAGCTAGGAAACAGTAATACATACATGAGTGTTCGGCAAAACAGCTCCACAAAGTCATTCATAACTGAAAGGCAGAGCACTTGCAAGTCATGCCTTGAAACTACAGCCCCAACACTCCTAGCATCCCAGTAAAAACAACTGGAAGCCTGCCCTAAAATCAGTGGCCAGGAGGTTTGTGTTTGTCCAAGATGAACAAACAAATTACTGGAAAAATGAGAAATAAAAATCAGTGCAGGGACTGGGGCATAACTCCTGACACAGCACATCTGTCCACTTGCTATAGAAACTATGTTTGGCAAGTATCAGGTGTCTGAATTTCTGCTTACGTATATCTCCCTGGACAGCAGTGTATTAATAACACAGGCAGCCTAAAAACAGAAACTATCACCAAGAAAAGCTGCCCTTCTGCCCAGAGTTCCTTGCTGTAGCCTGGGTATTGTGCTTTCCTCAAACAACACAGAGTTTTGCTTCCTTGCTTTTCAGAGCTGCCGTCTAAGCTGGTCTCAATTGAAGGAAGATGAACAAACAAAAGGAAGGGAAAGGAAAATTACAGCAGGAAGCAACCCTTATTGTAAGCAGTTTTCTTGAACATCTTCCCATCAAGGCTCACACTGCTATGTGACTCTGGAGAGCCAGCAGCAGCCAGGGCTTTAGCTTAAAGGCACAAACCTTTCCAGGAGCCCTCCAGAAGCCACAGTCCTCATGCAGGGGACATGCAGGAGCTCATGCAGCCAGACAGGACGGCCCTGGCACTGCAAGCAGCATGAGAAGCCACTGAGTCACACATGGAACAAAGCAGCAAACCGGACTTGGGCAGGGCAGAACACCAGGCACAGAGAGGAGCACAGCAACAGAAGCAGAGTGGGAAGAAAGCAACTCCAGGCTCAAAATGCAGGCCAAGGCATGGGAATGGGAAGCAGAGGAATGGAGATGCTCATGCTTTGGGGAAGGTGGAGCTACACCAGAGAAGTTATTCTGGATAGACTAAGTTTTCTAAAGAGCAGCTTCAAGTCGGCAGCCTAGGAAGGAGCACTTCTGGCAGCACCACAGAAATGGGCATTTTTAGTTAAGATCAGCATCAGGTTTCTCATGTATTCTCAAGCCATGTCAGAGACGTGAATCACACCAGTGCAGCCGCTCACTCCTCACTGCCTGGGGACGGCCCTCCCCGCAGACGCTTCTCCTTACGTCGTTTCCCTGTGCTGCGGCACGGCCACACAGCTGAGTCGTGCTGCCCCCAGGTGTCAAGAGATTCAGCTCCCACCACGAGAAACGCAGCCGCATTTCGAGTTCATCCTGACCCAAGAGCCATTTTTATGTGCCCAACACAAAGTCAGCAACATGGATTTCAAAAGAAAAACATCTATTCTGGGCAGACACATTTTGCTTCTTTTCTGCTGCTCTCTGCTGTACGATGGCAAGGTAGTTTTTCAAGAGCTGCACATTAGATGCAGATAAGCAATTTCTGCCAACCCTTGTGGTCATGTGTATCTCAAACCTCAGCTGAGCAGGTATTCCCACGGGTTTGGGGTGCAAGCATGGCCTGTTTCTCATCAATCAACACACAGGGAAGAATGCCTGCAGATGTAGGCAGCAACGCTTCTACTAAAAGGCAAGAACTGTCCATGACCACTGGCTTGGTGGAGAGATTCCTCTGGCGTGCCCAAAGTGACAAGCATTTGATATGGAGATGCACTCATCCAAGTGGCTTCCTCAACAAAGGAGAATGATCTAGACAATGTCATTGTGATCCTATGATTATGCCAGTGATCAGGTCGGATAGATCAGAATCAGCAAGACCAATGGTTTAGATTAATTTTTCTCTGCCAGGACTCCACTCTTAAAATAGCCAAGGGATTAGTGCCAGCCACCTACCTAGCAGGTTATAATCACCTGGGCCTTCCTCTAAAATCTTCTGCCAAGCCTGACCGGCAGCCAACAGCATTAGAGTGTTTCAGACAACAAAAGATGAGGGCTAAGTATGTGCACAGAACCCAGACTGGGATTTCTACAGAACTCAGACTTGCATTAAAATCCAAATTCTGACTGCAGTCAATCTGCCAGTTCAAGCAGGACTGGATAGCTGCCATCTGCAATGACAAACTAGTTGGAACAAGAATGAATCAATGCATAACAAAAAGCTACACTCAATTCTCTGAACTCATACTACTGGTGACAAAAACCTGCCTTTGCACTCCTGGTTATTACAATATTTCAATGTGCGTTATCACCCTCTGGAGCAGAAGATACCCTTGTTTCATGCAAGCAGTGAAACTAAAATGAAGTGACAAAGGACAATGGAACTGCCAGTAGAACCCAGACTGCTCTGATTATTGGTGCATCTTCCTGAGAGCCTCAATTGGCGCAAATATGTGAGAACCTACACAAAACACAAACATTCAGTTAAACAGAAGAACCATTACCAAGAGCCAAGAAAGTTGAAAAACGGTAATTTTTTAATAACCTGCCATTAATTATAAATTTAAGATACAGTTGCTTGCATTAGTAATCTCTGAATGGACTGCCTCACATTTTCTTTCCAAACAGCGCTAGACACAAGTTACAAAATTAACTGAAGATTTTGGACTACTGTAGCTGTGTCACAGCACGGGCACCTGTGAGCACAAAGTCAAGAATATCTTCATAGGCAGAGAAGACCATACGTCCCTTAATGCCTAAACCAGAGGGACAGGATTTGTGAACAGAGTCCTTGACTAAGAAAAACTGAATCAGTCTAGGCAGGATGAACCAAGCCAGGACAGCAGACACAGTAGAAGCTCCACCTCAATAGTTTTTAAGTTGAGAAAAACATGGCCACAGCCACAAAAATTTTAAGTCTGTTTTTGTTTCTTCAGGCTTGGTCTTTGCCTTGGCTGCTTCTTTGGTCTCTGCACAGCATTCTTAACACTGGCAGAGGGAAGCCTGAGAGTTACTTCATTGTCCTCTGCGTCATCATCCATCTGAGCAGCTTTCCGGCGCTCAAGCACTGCTGGAGTACAGACTGGAGTGGGATCCTGAAGAGATCACAAAAACAGCATTCACTGCAAAGCCATCTGCCAGAAAAAGGTGTCACTGCCCCTGTGGTACCATAAGACACCTCAGCCCAGCTTGCCTTCAGGAAATTATTTTATAATTAGCTACTTTTGTAGACATTATTTCTTTGGACAGAAGTGTCACCTTCAAAGAAGTATACATGAAAGCAAATGGAAATTACTTCACATTTTCTAATGTGCTGTTATGCACATTTGCTTTCTAAACTTTGTATTTCCTGACTCAAAGCATCACGAAAGTCAAGTGGAAGAGAATCAGGGCAACAGGCCGGGGGGTGAGGGAGTATATTTGAGACTGGCATACAGAAATGCCACGTTCAAGTTTACAGCGGAGCTAAAACATCCCAGCTTTGTTACCTCAGTAAGCCCTCAGCTGACAGGATGTATTAAGTTATCCTGTCTTCCTCACAACCAGCCGTGCCCCAATCATCACAAGTAAACCCAGTAATAATAAGAAACTCCAAACACACATCCCCCAACTCACAACAATGATGACACAGAACAGAAACGTTAATGCCTTACAGATTATTTAGACTGTCAATATCCCAAATCTCAGCCCTCATGACCTGAACTTCCCTTTCATCCTACTGCTACTTTTACCTGGCATTTTCTTCCAGAACCCCAAATACCATGCCTGGAGAGCATGGGCTAGGAGAAACAGCACAGTATGGAAATGGGAACAGATAGCACTACACTGCGCTAACAGTTCAACTCCCTTTTTATCAGAACAGGCTGGCACTGAACGTGGTCCAACAGAAGGATTCCATCCAGGAGATCATGTTGTTCTTTTGTAAAGCACTGGTGCAGGAGGTGTTCAGGTGCCTGGCCCCAGCACCCTGCACTATTGCAGCCTCAAGTGAGCACTGAACAGCAGATGCTGGCGGCAGACACACCGAGGGACAGGCACTGCTGGTTACAGCATGCTGAGCAGAAGCCTTGGCTGTTGAATACTCTCACATGAGAAGGAACCACGAAGATTCAATCGGCCTTCCCCCGCTCAAGCGTGTTAATACATCTCAAAGGAGCTACTTCTGGCACAAACATCTCTCAAGCAAACAATGTCAAGGTTTCTGTGTGTTGAAATCAGTCTTCAGGTGCCATCTGAAGACTTCACACACCCGCCCCAGTATGACTGTGGTACTGGACACCACCAGGACTGCTCCGTCTTACCTGGCTGCTCAAAGAAATGTTCAGTTTTGATTTCTTGGATGTTTTAACTCTTTTTCTCTTTTTGCAAAGTGCCTGTGCAGCCTAGGAAACAAGACAGATGAGGTGGATCACTACACACTTGAGTGAAGATGCAGTCACTTAACTGTTCATAGATTTCTTTATTTCTTAGCTGCAAAATCTTTGCTACAACAAATAGGTTTAAAGTAATAAATCAACTGACACAGAGGTGATCTGGTTTGAACAAAAACACCCAAAGCAACACAAGAAAAGGTGCTACTGTGCATTTTAAAACATTCCATGTTAAACAGCATTAATTGCTTACAACTCAAGTACTTGACCCAAGCACTCTGCAGAGGAAGAACACACAGTGGCTGTGGATGGCAGTTCTGGTCTTGGGACCTGCCTTCAAACCCCCACCCTGCCAGAGCCTCCCATAGGGCTCAGCAATGCCCCTCTGCTCTTTGGTGATCTGCACTCCAGTATTAAACCACAGAATATCCAACTGCTTGTACCAAGAGAAGAAAAGGAACATCTCCCTGTTGCTGTTACCTATTTATTTCTCTACAAGTAAACACACAGGCATACGGAGTGCAGCCCAGCAACAGCACCATGCTGAATTCCTCGAGCTTCTAGATGGTTCCTAACACAAGTGAGCCTCCTTGGGGCTCCAGCTCTTTTCCCAGTTCCACAGGAAACACGATTTGCATGTATTCAGCACAACCCTAGAAACACATCTTGCTTAGCACACTCATGGAAACGATGCCAGACTTACAAATCCTGGGAAGTCGTACTCGAGCCCCTTTGCAGCCAGCTTCTTCCGTAAAAGCCTCTCCTTCCGCAGCAGGCGCTTGGTCATCTTGGCCTTGTCCAGCAGGGAGCGGACCCTGTTGTAGCGCCGCACGGCCGGCTGCGACGGCTTCCGGAAGATCTTCTCACAGCCCTTGAAGAGGCTCTCGTGCACCTTTTCGGGAGGCATGAACTGACCTGTACCAAACACAGGGCACGGGGTTACAGCACAGCTCCCCTTCCTGCCAAGGGCACTCACACAGCACCGCTCATGGTTACAGCACCGCGCTGGTGCAGCGATTGAGGAATGCAGGAAAGGTCACTGGATCCTCAGCCAGCAAGAGAAATGAATGGAAGGACGGACGGACAGACGGATGGATGGATAAAAAACTTAAACAGCTTCTCCCAGAAAGATCAGACAAAACATAGCTCATAATGTATTTACAACACATAGCTCATAATCCTTTACAAAGAGAGTTTTACTATTACAATTACTGAGAAACTCAGTGATTTCATCAATCTTTTACTCAAAAAAACCCTTATGTCAAATGTTACAGACAGCAACTGCAGCAGTTACAAATGCCAAGGAGTTTCCATGTGAAAGGAACTATCTGTACAGCAAACCCAACCTTACCCTGAGATTTCATGTTACACAGTCACTAAGAGCAGTATCAGCCCAGAGAAAAGAACAGCACGAGTGACCAAAAGCCTGCTGAGCCTGTTCTTTACACATGATGAAAAGCTCAGCCCCACAGAAAATACTTCTGGACAAAGCTTCATTAAAAAACCCTAAGATTCTATGCACAGTTGGGCAGGATAAGTGAAATAACTACAAGTTTCCTTTGCATACTAGAGGACTTACACTGCAGCTTATACTTACACTTCAGCAGTCTCTCAGAAAACAGGTAGTTATTCATTGTGTCTGCAACAATCTTGGCCACATCATCAGACTCAAACTCAATAAATGCATAGCCTTTGCTGGCTCCAGTCTGTGAGTGACAAGAGAGAAATAGGAAACAATGCTTTAGTACCTGAAGGGCTCTATTAAAATTATTTTATTTTTCCAAAGTCATAGTCCATTCTCAGCTAACCACAAGTAATTTCAGAAAGTTCACTGAAATTGTGAAAAGCACCAGATGTAGTCCTAAGTTGGTATGACATTATTTGTAAAATACTACATATTTGCACACAAAAAAAACCTGCTCACACGTATCTACTTGCTAAAAAAACAAAGCTGCCCTGCATTGCTGCTGCCCTGCTGTTCCACGCTTATACAGTAGTCTTACAATGTGACAGCACACCCAGAAGTGAGAAGAAATTCGATTTATTCAACACAAAACAAGTAAGTTAAAACAGAATGGTGGCACTTCAATTGTACCTTGAACTGGTGCGCTCCAGCACTTCTCACTGGAGTGAAACTACTCAGGGAAAAAAGGACCTCAAGAGCCGCGGCCCAGCCGCCCGGCAGTCGGCGACAGCCCCCGGCCCTGCCTCTCCGTGTCCCACGGGAGGCTCCCGAGAGCCGCCGGGCGCTGCGGCCGCTGCGCGCTCCCAGGGCCCTGGCTGGGCAAGCGGGGAGCCCCAGAGGTCACGGAGACTGCCCGGCCCGGCCTCGGGCACCGGCACCGAGCGCTCGGCCCCATTACGGTCCTGCACGGCCCGCTCCTCACCTTCTTACTCCTGGAGAGCCGCAGCCGCGTCACGGTCCCGAACTGCCCGAAGTACTCGCGGAGCTGCGGCTCGCAGA
>WBMY01010667.1:2509708-2570761 GCA_013397315.1 Donacobius atricapilla | reverse complement strand
GGTCAGGCGGTGCGTGGGGCAGCCGCGCGCCGGCGGCGCGGAAGGCCCCGTGGGCGGGAAGCGGCGGCACCATGTCGGTGAGCGAGATGTTCGCGGCGCTGCAGGGAGCGCTCGGCCAGGACCAGGACATCCGAGAGGTGCCGGGGCGGGCGGGACGGGCTCGGGCACGGGAGGGAACGGGGCGGTGCCTCGGCTGACGGCGCGCTGTGCCCGCAGGAGATCCGGAAGGTGGTGCAGGCGCTGGAGCAGACGGCGCGGGAGATCCTGACGCTGCTGCAGGGCGTGCACCAGGGGCCCGGCTTCCAGCACAGTGAGTCCCGCGCCGCCGCCCCCGGGCAGCGGAGAGCAGCCGGGGGCGGGAGCGCCCCTCGGAGCACGCAGGTGCCCTGCACCGGGGCCCCTTTTCCAGGTTCCAGTCTCTCCCGGGGCCTTCAGCGTGGGCTTCCCGGAGGTTGCTGGGAAGAGGAGGGCGCAGCTGGAAGGATTTCAAGCCAAATAGTAAAGCTGCCGTTCAGCATTATGGAACACCGTTCTGTCCCCTTCTCCCGTCCCTAGCGTGGTGCTTTTCTGTCTCGGTGCAGAAGAGGTGTTTTCCAGGTGTTCACGTCCTGGGCTGCTGAGTTTGCTCTTAGATCCTTAAGCCCTGTAAGTGCCTTGCACATAGATTGTGCTGTCATTGCTTGTTGGGCTTTTCTATCAGTGTCCGTGTCCCATCTCTTCACCCCACACCCCAAAAAGCTGTGGTCCTAAGCGCTGAGGGGGTATTCAGGAGGGACTGGGATGGGGGGCAACACACTTCAAGCTGATTTGTACAAAACAGATTCTCTGTGTGTGTATGAAATCTGTTCAATGCAGCAAAACGTAAAATGAATTTGCAAAGGCTGAAACAGCAGGATATCTGTTTTGGTGATGTCTGTTTGAGTGACAGCAGGAATAGCTCTGCAGGTTTGGAGGGAGGTTTAGGTGGTTGTCAGCCTGGTTCCAGGCTAAGGAGGTGTTGGACAGAATGTTTCTGGGCCAGCCCATTTCCTCCAGGCCACGAGAGCAGCTCTGCAGGCCCAGGTGTCAGATCTTTTTCTGCCCCCTCATTTCTCAGCTTACTGATGAAACTACTGGAATAAACTTAAATATGTCCCTTAAGAGCTGGGTTTTTTCCAGTCAATGAATACCTTGTGAGAAGAAACAACCATTCTGACTTAGCTGGAAACTCCTGAGAGGAATTTGTGCAAGCCACCCTATGAAGGGGAATGGAACCAGCCTCCCCGGGTGCTGTTTCACTCCCCTGCAGAGCTGACTGGTTGTTTTCAACTGGTGAGGTTCCCCAGCACACTGGGGCTGGAGCTGGAGGCCCGGGGTCCCTCTGGCCTCAGAGAGGGTCTGTGTTCAGCAATGAGCAGCACCTGAGGTTTGACCTGTGCAGGCAACTGCAAGTTCCATTCCAGCAGTGCTGGAAATCAGAGCTGCTGAGTGGTTATGTACACAAGCAGATGCTCAGCTCTCTAACCTGGGAAAATCCACGGTCTTTGTGTGAGTAACAACTTCAGAGTCATTTTCCAGCATTTAATTGTTCAATTCAGTGTATTTTCACTTGATTTTTAATTTCTAGAGAGAGCTGGTCCTGGACCTTGAGGTGTATGAGAAGAGATTTGGAATAATTAAAGAAAAAAAAAAAACCAACAAAAAATGCAAAACAACAACAACAAAAAACCCAGACCAAAAAAACCACGATCAGACAAAAAAAATCCAAAGCCTCATCTTACAATTCTTGCAAAAATAATGAGTTCATGTTTAATAGGTCAAGAGTTAACTCATGATAACAGACCTGTGAATTTGTCATCAAATTCAGCTGTGTTAGTAAAACCATGGTATAGGTGGGAGTTTGATGGAGGACAGCTTCCTGTACAACCAGTGGATTTTAAAATACCATCTTGCACAGGCTGCTTGTCCCAAGTGGAGTTGGAGAACTGCTCAGAAAGCCGGGCAGGGCAGCGTGTGCTGCATCCTGCTGTTGTCTGACACCAGTCAGGGTGACAGACAGGGCTCTGGAGCCTGGGAGCCAACTTGGTCTGTGCTCTGCAACTGCAGAACATCAGAGGTGTCACCTGAGGATGTGCAAGGGTAGTTAGGGTTTGGGGGCTCTGTGTGTCACTGGGCATTGTCTGAGCCTGTACACTAAGGATTGTTTATTCTTGTCACAGGTGCCTTTGGCACAATCCAGATGCAAATGTGTTCCTTACTCTGTTCCCCCAGCCACGCGGTGCTCACACAACTGAGGCAACCCTGCAGCTCTCAGTGGAGCACTCCCACATTCTGCTTCCTTAAGTTTTTAATTTTTTTTATGTCATTCTCCCTCCCCCCTTTTTTTTTTTTAAGCAGAAATTATTTGTTATTAACAGAAGTTTTATAGTCACACTTACGTGCCTCCTAGTAGGTGTTGTTTGGTAAAAACCATCATTGCTTTCAGATTTAGCTTCTGTGAATAATCCTGGCTTCTGTACACGAAGATGCCGGAGGGCCTGTCAGGCTGATCTTTGGCGTTTTTTGGCCGGTGACCAGGACTGTGGGAGGGCTGCAGGGAGGTTGTGGTTGGAGCCCTTTGGTCGCTCGCTGGCCCTGCAGGTGCAGCGGGGCTGTAACTCTCTGGGCAAACGGGAGGTGGCAGTGGCTGCTGCAGGAACAGGGGATCGTTTCTCTGCAGAGCTCTAACACATACTGGGCAGGCTGTAACCCAGATTCTGCAAATACATCGTAAAAAGCAGGAAATGCAGTTTCCTGAAGGGATGTTGCACCTCGTGTAACCAAATACTGATGGGTTAGAAAAAAATAGGACAAGATTTTAATATGGAGAAAGAAAAGTTGCTTTTCCTTTGACTGTGAGAGTTGTGTGGCAGCAGTGCCTGGTGAGTGTGTGCTTCCTTTGGGGCCAACTGCTGTGTGCAGTGCTGTTCCATCGCTTGGGATCTGGCTGCTGCTGGGTTGTCTTGGCTCAAGTTCAAAGGCCCAGAGCGGATCAGCCAGCCTGGAATTCCAGAGTCTTTCTGCTTTACCTGTATGGCTCATGGTGTCACCAGGAATACTTCTCAGATTGATTCCAAGTGTCAAGCCTATCTTGGACAAGAAAGAAGCATAAAGAGCCCTGTCTACACTGAAAACTCTGTTTACAAACTTCAGTTGCCTGTCAAATACCCATTTCCTGAGTGTATTCATTCCCTGAATGCTGTTTCTTTTTCAGTTCCAAAGAAGTGTCAGAAGGCTCGTGAGCACTTTGGTACAGTGAGGACACAGATGGAGTCTCTGAAAACCAAGTTTCCTGCTGACCAGTATTACAGGTGTGCAGGGTCATACACAGCCAGACACAGATATATATGGGAATTGCTTGGGCATCTGGCATCATTGCTTTGGAATAATGATGTAAAGATTTATGGGCTGAATGCTTCTTTGTCTTTGAAAAGTAAATCGTGGTAGACAAGTATGAGGTTTTTATCAGCACAGATAAAAAATGCTTTTGCCCAAACACTATAAATTTTCACTAAAAGTAGTCAGTATAGAATTATTTTTCTATAAACTTTCTTTAAAAAGGAAAAGGGAAGGTTAAGAAGTTGGTGTTCTGCTGGAGCTGTCCTTGTATCTGGGAGCAGGGCATTTGCTGCTCCATTAATTTCAGTTAAGTTGTTCGGTCTGGGGCATTTCTGGAAGCAGAGCTCTAAATCTGTCATGAAATGGCTGTTTGGTTCTGCAGACACTAAATGAAGTTGTCACCTTTGTGTTCTGTTGCTGCCAGAAGGGGACAGTGCCTGGCAAGAACGTTTCAAAGAACAAGAATCTTGTCAGCTCAGATCTGCTGAGCTGGGTGGGAGGGAAAGCCCTGGCTGTTTGTGGGGAGCACAGCCTGGAAAAGTGTGGGAGCTGAGGAGGTGTGTGAGAGGGGAAAGCAAATGTCAGCATCCGGTGTGGTAACCTGGGTGTGGAGTTCTGGAGTACCAAGGAGATGTCTTTTAGCTGGTGTCATTTTGATAAAACCAAAAATACTGCAAAGTGCATGTGTTAAGGCAGAAAACACAACACACACATATTGTGTGCTTGTTGCCCAACGCTCCAGTAATAAACATTAATTATTGATACCTTGGCCTGGTGTTTCTTCTGCAGGTTTCATGAGCACTGGAGGTTTGTGCTGCAGCGGCTGGTGTTCCTGGCAGCATTCGTAGTCTACCTGGAGTCAGAAACATTAGTGACCAGAGAAGCTGTTGCAGAAATACTTGGGAGTAAGTTAATGTTGTAACTGAAGAGAAAAAGCTTGTGACCTTAGACATTGTAGCTTTCAGAAGTACAGGGAAACAGCAGAACTTCATTTCTTCCGGAGAAATCAGTTCCAGAGTTTATCTGGTATTAGATTTCATTACATAAACAACAAATTCTCAGAAGACAGAAACTGGCAAACCTAATGTTAACAAAAGTATTTATTCATTAATAAGTTCTTCATCAATGAAAGTCATTCATTCAAACTGTGTGAATGCGCCAAAAGAATAACAAAAAAATGAGAGCTTGTTTCTTTATCTTCTTGCTTTTGGTATTTAAAAAGTGTGTAAAACAGATTAAATTCTTTGCCAAAAAAGAATTGTATCTCCACAGAGCAAAAGATTTGAAAAAAAGTAAGAAAAACACATCCTGTACATAGCTGTAAATCCAGTTACCCTGTTGGATGTACAAGATGCTGACTCAAGAACAGAGAGGCTGTAATTACATCACATACAGGAAAAGGCTGACTTCTATTTAGTAATAATATTTCATAAATTTGATATTTCAAATTAGCACCAGTAAACAAATCCAATTTAAGGTGGCTGGGTTTGCTCATGCTCAGCACCACCTCATCCTTGCTCTGTTTTTGTCTCAGTTGAAGCTGATCGAGAACGGGGCTTTCACCTGGACATTGAAGATTATCTTTCTGGTGTATTAACTCTGGCCAGTGAGCTGGTAAGAAAGATATTCATGCATGTATTTGGTTTGAAACCAACCTTGAAAACAGAAGTAACGTGTTATTTAGCTTTCTCACGTTGTTCCTGGAGGTTATGATACACAACACCTTGATCTGAACTTGTAGCAAGATGCTTCTCTGCATGTTCCTCAGCGATACTTTTAAGATTTAAACTGGTCATTTGATTGAAAATCCAGAACTATGGTCAGCAAAAAGGTAGATCTAAGTACAAATAATCTGACTGCCTGGAACGTAAGTGCTTCATGTGGTACAGTAACTGATAGGGACTGGGATGGGGTGGGGTGGGATGGGATGGGATGGGATGTGGGTGGGTGTTGTGCCGACATTCTTCGGTGTCTCCTCTCGCAGGCCAGGCTGGCAGTGAACAGTGTCACAGCTGGGGACTATTCTCGCCCTCTCCGCATCTCAGCCTTTATCAATGAGCTGGATTCTGGCTTCCGTCTCCTCAACCTGAAGAATGACTCCCTGAGGAAGCGCTACGATGGCCTGAAATACGATGTCAAGAAAATTGAGGAAGTGGTTTACGACTTGTCGATCAGAGGACTCAATAAGGAGGCAACAGTTGGTGCTGGCGGGGAGAAGTGAAGGATGCTCGTTTGAACAGCATCACTGATTACCTCAGATGGTTGCCAATTTAGGAAGTACCTAGAGAAGCCTTCCTACAGTAGTTTAGAAGAACTGCAGCTCAGAGCTGCTCTCTATTTTCTTACAAAAGGTGTAGTACAGGTGTTAGATGTTTTGTAAAATCATGTCTAGATTAGGACAGTTGGCTCTGTTTCCAGTGGAATTCCGCTGTCAAATACACGGTGCCGTTCTCTGCACAGCAGCAATAGTAGTCAGTCCCGTTAGTTCTGTGTTGCTTCCCTGCTCTGTCAGAGAAGTGCTGTGGCTATCTCTGCTATCACACCCTCAGAAGTGTGTGCACAGCACACGGCTCAGTGCAGACACATGGGATCTTTTAAGAAACAAGCTGTGTAAATACCGAGGGTTTTTTTAAGACACTTTTTTTTTTCCTTTTTGTTTCTTAAATTTTCACGTATGTAAGTTGAACAAATTTGCATAACGGTTTATGAAGCAGATCTCTTTTTTAATGGTTTCTGTTAATGTACCCCCTGTAATTAAGAAATTAGTGAAAATACTCCTGAGAATTTCTCTATTGGAACTGGTGTCTTGCACCCTGACATATCTCTCTCTCTCACACATTTTTTTTTTTCCTTCCCACCAAGATTTCAGTTACCAGGGAGAGCAAGGTTTTCTTAGACACCTGCTTTCTCTGTCAGGTATTTGTTTTACTGGCATGAGTAAATGCAGAGTTTTAAATGATGATTTGCCTTGAGAACTCAGTGTAACCAATTTTTATGTTCTTTTAACTTCCAAGTTTTCTGAATAGAGAAGTGTAAACTGATGAACTGCAGGTGGTGTCTGAGTTGTAACAACCTGTACAGGTCACAACTGTACCTGTGTCCTGGGATTAAAAAGAAAAAAAAAAGAAAAAAAAAAACCTTAAAACTATAGTTTGGGTAGTAAAGTGTTTGTATCTCCAGAAACAGGGAAGTTACTGCTTTCAGGTTAGTATGTAAGTTGTTTGCAAACACCAACAGCCTCTTTCGTGTCTGTAAATGGATAGACTCATGCCTCTCCATGTGCTTGTTCTCTTGTCCTAAGTGACTTTGAGTTTTGCCATTCTCCTACTTCTGGTGGTGCAGGAGGGTTAAGGAGAACAGCTAACTTAGGAGGATGAGGAATACTTCAGAGGATGAATGGGAAGGGTCAAGTTTATGTGAGGTTTGTTAGTGTTTCGGTTTCTTTGTGATTTACCACTGAGTTAAGGGGTTGTTTTGTTATTGGAAGAACATGGTTTCTTGGTTATTTTGGCCAATAAAAGCTGTTCTTTAATTATGGCCACTTTGTACCTCTGCCTGTTATCTGATCATCTGCTGTTATTTGCTTCCCTTGCTGGGAGCCTGTTTTGGAGTACCAGCATTTCAGTTCATCCTTCAGCTGTCCTTGGACAATAATGGAGTTCCTCCCCTTGGCTGTAGTTGTTCAGTGGTGCACTTCTAAACACTGCCAAAGTCAAGGTGCAAACAGATTTCATAAGCTTTTTAAAAATATTTTTAATTTCGAGCGATTTCACCAAGTAAAATAGGAGAGCTATGGAGTTTATCCTTACCGATCCAAGGGGTGGCATGATTATCTTAAAAGCATCTCATAATCTTCCAAGTTTGTCCTCATCCTTTGTATCTTATGTCAGTTAACATGGGGAGATGGCAATATCCCCCTTTCACAGCTGAAGAAAATGAGGGTGACTTCCTGAGCCCCATGGCAATGTAACAGTTTTCAAAGTAGTTCTTTGTTCCTGCCCTGTGCCAGTGTTTGCTCATTTCTTGACTTAATGCTGTGGCAGGGGAAGGAAGGAAGGAGCTTAAGCCAATTTTACTGCCCAAACCAGAGATGGGGGGGCGGGGGGAGTGTAAACCAACACCTTAAGGCTGTGCAGACACAGCTGTGCACTTTCAGGTCACACAGGAAATCTGTGGGAGCAGGGCAATAGAGAAGGGTTTCCTGAGCATCAGTTTGGTGTGTCTTAGAGGATTCCTGGCGTGTGGGATTGGGATGTGAGGCCATGTGGCAGGGCAGCTGCTGGTTAAGGCTTTGTGCTGACCTGTGTCCCAGGTGCTCCAGTTGCCTTTGGTCATGCAGCAGGTCTGCTTCCTGACACAGGATCCTGTGTGCCAATGCAGCTGTTCTCTAGATCACCAATCTGCCAGCTCTTGCTGGTGGGTGGGTTCTGAGAGCTGGTGGAGATGAAGCAGTGCTGTGCCACAGGTGCAGGTACCATGGGAGGGACAACTGTAAGAGCAAGGCTCTTACTTAGGGCTTACAGAGGTGCAAGGTGTGGGATCTTTCTGTCTAAGGCTCTGAAGAGCAGCTGCCCAAGAAAGAGACATTCAGTGTTGTGTTCTTGGAGGGTGTTTAGCAAATACCTCATTCTTTCCTGTTCTAGGTCTTGGGAGAGCCTAGCATCATCCTCTGGAAAAGCACTGTTTGCAAGAGCCAGGCTACACAGCTCATTCCCAGCCTGGGTCTGGAGAAGGGACAAGAAAGCCACTTTCTCCCTAGGCAGCAGTAGGGGAAGATGAGGATGCTTTTGTAGCTTCCTCTGCACTGCAGTAGCCTGTAGGATCTTGTGACAAGGAATCTGCACATTACTCTGATCCTAAATGGTAAGTTGTGTTCCTGTCCCTGAGCTGGGAGGACTTGAGTAGGGAAGGGGGAGCAGGGAATGGCAGTGGACTGCAGAAGCTTGATGGCTCATGGTGAATCAGATGCACTTGAACTCTGAACAAGTGACTCCTGTTGGTGCTGAACGGACTGCGCAGTGTGTGCTGGCAGCTGGGAGGGGAGTGAGTCAGCGCCGGAGCACGGGAGAGTCTGACTCAACACCCAGCATGGCTGTTCCCTGAGCCACTTCAGCCTCAAGTGTGTTCCTGGGAGTGCTCTCTTGAACTGTCTTTGTATTCACTAACTTGTTTGGATTTTTCCCATCTTGATGTCATTTCTGTGGGTTTTCTTTATTTCAGTAAAAAAAGGGTGCTTATATAGTTGATTAATGGCTCTTTATTTATAGCCCTGCCTGGTGAAGCCCAGCAGATCAATGAAAGTGCTGACCTGAAACAGTTTGGGAAGCGGGGGTGAGCAGGATGCTCAATAGACCTTGGGGCTGGCTCTTGAACTGGGCTCTGCCTGCTGGAATCGATTAACTGCAGCCAGTCCAGCCACCTCTTTAAACTGGCACTTGTTAGAGGACATGTTATCACCTCCAGACTGCCCTTTCCTGGTGCCAGCAAATGTCTTTGTGCAGGGAGCTGGATCAAGGAACTGATTTAGCTGAGACAATCTTTATTTTTCAGCAGTGTTTGCTCCTGACCTGGTGCATCACACAGTCCCCCCTCCATGCTGTGCCAGTGTGTTGGAGGGAGACTTCTTCCTCTCCCCGTGGTGCCAGCTTTCAGTACTCTCTGAGCTGTAACACTGTGTGGTAAATGGTTTGATTTTTCTTGCAGTAGTTTAACTGCTTCCTGTTTTGAGACGCTTGCCAAGGATTTTCTCTCTGAATAAATAAATTGCCTTCATTTCTCTGGAAAGTGAGTGAGCTACAGAGCCTCACCCAGGTTTTTCAGCCAGCAAGGTCATTACACACCAAGGCAATTAAAGGGAGGAGAAAGCAAATGTGAATGATGCTGGGGGTCTGTGTGGGTCATGACCATGTCACCCATCTGCAGTCCATCTTCTCTTGTTCAAGTACTGTCACTGGATGCAGATCTACTGCAGACAGCTGCACTGGATGCAGGGCTGCAGCTCTGCTAAAGAGTGTAGGGGTTGTTCAGTCTCCTCCCTGCTAAATTCATGGAGTGCCCTGAAATGAGTGTTTGGATTTCAAAAGGAAGACTGCTATCTGTTTTTTATCTCCTGTTTGTGTGTTGTGGGTCTGGCATGAGTTAGGTAAGATGGGTATCTCCTTGCAGGCTTCACTGCCTGTTTATTGTCACAAACTGGCACTTCTGGTTTGCATTGGTTGGTCAGCACTGGGGGCTTGCCCTGCCCAAGGAGAACAGGGCTGTTCAAAAACCAGGCCTTTCTTGAAAGGGGGAATACACCCCTTGTCTGAGTGCTTGTTCACCCACACATTCACACTCTGGGTGTACAAACATCTAACCTGGGGAAAATATAAGAGCCTGAGCTCTGCAAGGTGCTCTGCTCCCCTGGAAGTCTTCCCAGGGATGTGACTCTAAAACTGCAAGGGAAGATCCTGTCCTAGGCGGGAAGGGCTCATACCACCTGGGCCTCCTCTGCATGCAAATCCTTTGCCTGATTCCATGCAGAGAACCTTCCCTGAGAGGGCTGTTTGCAGACTGGGTCTTCTCAATTGCAGCTGAGATAATTTCTCAGGGATGCAAAGCCTGCATTGGTGGAGGTCACACAGGGGCAGAATTTGAGCTGGAAAGTTGCAAATTATTATTACATTAATCCTTGCTAATGGATCTAGAGCCTAATGCTGTCTTTTCAACTCTTTCCAGCTGTGTAACTGCTCCCAGTCAAGCCTGGGCAGAGACCAGTGCTGGAGTATGCTCTGCCTGTGTTCTGATTGCCCCAAAGTGTTCTTTCATTTCTGCTGAAGAACAGGAACTCTGTTCCTATCACTCAACCTTTCCATCATGTTGTAGAAAGGCTTCCCTTAGGGGATCACCTTCAGCTTCCCAGGGGAGGTGTATTCTTTCCTAACAAGTGCCCTTAGGGCTAGTGTGGAGTTCTTCACCTGTACAGTGTTACTGCAAAACTTCCTTTTTTCTTCATTGCTTGTACCTGTGTCTGGTCAGATTGCTCCTCTGCAGCAGCGTGTGAGAAATAAGGCAGTTCCTTCATCTGCCTGATCAGTAAGACATTTTGCTCCTTCGTAGTCCACTGTAGTGGCAGGTCACTCAATAATGACAGTGAGAGCTTTGAATATTTATCTATCTCTGGGAGGCCAGTTTCCTCCATTGCTTTCAGTTCCAGGTTTTCCCAGTTTCAAGTCAGAGAATGTCAGCCTAGTTCCAGCTAAGTCTTACCCAGTTCCCCAAGCACGCACATAAAGAGGAGACATCACAAAATGAGTGTTACTACACCTGCCTCATCCATGAGCCCTGAAGGGATCTTTGACGTGGTGCTAGAAGATTTAAACTTCTTTCCCTTTGAACATGTCAGGGACAAGCAAGACAGTGCAAGATTCACCAGAATCTCCTGCTGGGGAAAGAAAAATATTTCTGGGACTTCTGCTGCATTATAAATTCACATGCAGCAAAGTCAGGAGATCTGAGGTGATCTCAGAGCTTTTTTCAGGATGTGGAGTATGCTGAGGTCAATCTCAGTCTCCAATGACAACTGCTTCCTGCCAGACCTAAGCTGGTTCTCCCTCTCAGGTGTGTTCTTGATCAAATAGTGGAGGCCTACACTGAGCACCCTTTCCCCATCTGCACTTCCGTTAAGGACAACCAGGAAAGTATGAGGACACCATAAAGGAGAGGACCTCTATTGACTAAAGCAGAAGAGTCTGCCCTCTGAAGTATTTGCTTTTCATTTCCATGTGTTTTCTTCAGGCTTTCCCACCCAGCCTTGTGACTCATAATGGAGCTATTCCTTCTTTCCTTGGGACCTGAGTTCACAGAGGGCTCTTAATCCAGTGCTTTGTCATCTTGTGTGTCTGTCTTCAGAGCTCAAAACTGCATGAACTCTAAAAATAAAGACTGTCTTTTGTTGTTTTCCTGATAAATGATCAGTAAGACTTATACTAAATTCTTTCTAAAGGTCATTTATGAGTTCTGATAAATCAAGGGGGTAATCAACTTTCTCTTTTTTCCCCTGACAAAGGGTGCTTCCAGAAAGGTCTGCTTGTACTACCTGGGTAAGTTCAGTGGGCAGGAGTTTTGAAAAGTAATCTTAGTATTGTCAGTCATGACAATGAGAGGCGTAAAAATATTACAGAGACCTAGGATGGCCAGCTTGAACAAATAATTGCTTTCTTGCCTTGCAGACAATTCTGTTCCAAGTACCCTGGGTTACAATAGCATTTTGTCAGTTTGTTAATCAGAAATGGAAAAATACAGAACGACTAATCTCCACGGCTGCCAAGTGAGAAGTGTACATGTGATACTGAAAGACCTGGAACTTCCCAGGAGAGGGATCATCTAGTTCAGAGGGGTGCCTGAGGATTATGGAAATCTACTGCCTTGTCAGTGTACTGACACTCTTGCCCTTCCTGTGCTGCTTCACCCTGCACAGGCACGTGCAGGGCCACAGGAATTGTTCCTGCTTGTGTCCCCTTTCAACACCAACATTTACAGGCAGGCGAGCAGCTGCACACACTGGATACATAAAGGGAGCCTGCGTATGAAGCACAACGTCTGTCCAGTCTGACAGGTTCAGCAATCCCCCTGTCGCTTCCCGTAGCTGTCCCAGATCAAAGGGCTTCTACTTACTGTTCCTTGGCCACAGGTTTCTCAGAACAGGGCTACAGCACCAAGTACATGTCCTGCTCATAACTCACTACCCGGTGATTATTCATGGACCTTCTTCTGGGGAGAGTTTGGTTCACAGGAAATAGGCCATGATTACAGGAGCCTGGCAGGCAGGTGCTTCCTGTGATACCTAGAAAAACCCTGAGTCTGACAAACTGAACAATCAGCCAAACATAAGATTGATGCTAAATATCAGACCTTGTACATACACTTATTGTTCTCTAACCTTTTTGAACAGCCAGGCTGGCTGAAGGTATCTTGATTTAAAGATATGACTGTACAAATGGTCCACTGGTGGTTTCAAGCATGAATTGATGTGGAGAAAATCACTGTGCTGGAAAGTAATTGAAAACTTTCCAGCAAGTAGCAGCTTTGTGTGGCTGTGAAAGCCACTCATTGTTTGGATAAATCGGGCTGTTATTGTATTTATGCCTTCTCTTGTCAGAGGTGCCCTGGAGAAATGAAAGGAAGGCGGCTGTGCCATTGTGGTCTTGGGAGAGAAGACAAAGGTGCTACAAACGGTTACTTTTTGCATGTGAGGTGAATGGAGCTTGAAGGCTCATAGATTAGATCTGCCGTGACAGCACAGGAGAAATCTTCCTCCAGCAGCACTCTGCTCAGGCATCTGTCTCTTGTGAAAAACAAATGGCAAACTAAAAGCAGTGCCTTGTGCTCCTCACTGGCTGCTCAGTGCATATTTTGAGGGAACAGTTTATTGTCTAGTGATTAGAAGGAGCTGGAGGGAATCTGACCGGCTCACCTGAGGGAGCCAGGCTGATGCCCTGGCAATCACTTTGACAGCTATTTCTCACTACAGAGTTCAGCTGTGTGTGGCCACGCTCATGTCTTGGGTACCCTCCACATGATGCAAATCTTCCCATTTTCTCAAGGACAAGATGAAGCACTATAATGCTGGATGGTGCAGAACAAGAGAACGTACAGCCAGTAGGCACCTGTCAGCAGTGTGTGTCGCAGTGCCCAGAGCAGTGCAACAGGCCCTGGCAGCTGTGGCCCAGAGGACAAAGCACTGGGCACAGTTTGAGGCTTGCTCAGATGCTGGGTCACTGGTGACTTTACAAGACTAGGGCTACCTTTATGAAGATGGCTTCTGTCTGCATTCATTGGTGACCTTTGGTGCTGGTTGATCTCTGGAAAAATACACAAATACGCTTGTGTGAATCCGCCTGTGAAATAAATGCCTGTTACAAAAATATTTTGTTGGTAGTGAATAATACTGATTGGCTTTGTCTTCACCCTGTAGGCCTGAAAGAACATTTACAGGCTGTCCTCCCAGGTCCATGGACCAAAATTTAGTCTCCTTTAATTCAGCCTCCAGGTTGAAATCTGGCCTTTGCTGTGTAAGTCACAGCGTGACATTTTGCAAAGCAGCAGTCAGTGTTAATGTCAGGCTGAAAAGGTCAAACCCTGTTTGCCTTTTTACCATTGTTCAGCTTCGAGTCATTTCCCTGCTGAGCAACTGAGAGAGGCTGGACCTTATGGGGCAGTTATTTATGGCCTCAGTTTTGGCTCCAGAGCAAGAGGGTTTGTGCCAGTCTGTTGTCTAGTGAGAATTTGAGTAGCAGGTTTGTACAATTCGCCCAATCTCGTTTGAAGGAGCCCTGAATTCTGTTCAGGGGATCCACAGGGCAGACATAGGCACATGGCTCATCTGAATGCCACCCATATTAAGTGAAATACATACTCCAGAATACAAATACTTAAAAAATACCCACCTAGAGTAATTGAAACATAATTATTAAAACATTTTATGTTACTCTACAGTACAATGTAAATTGTTCCTTTCAATTAAATTTTGAAATACACTAGATTACATCATTTAAATAATTGCAAACTCTTAAATTCACTATCAGTGGTAGCAGAGCTGTATTTACATATATTTCTGAGATATTTCAGATGCAGCATTATGTTCCAGTCCCTAAGTCAGTTAAATAACAGACTCTCACTGGGGGTGTGCTGCTTTTCCACAGGTTCTACACATATATGGGGTTTATGTGTTTGCTCTTTTTTTTTTTTTTTTTGCTGTGTGCATGCAACTGAATCTGAGCAAATTGATACCTACTTGATTTGGATTAAAGATGAAAGGCCTTTCTTTTTAAACAAGTGTTTTGACTGAATATACAGAGGTGAATAATGAAACATTGTCCTTAGGAGTAGTGGTGGAAAACATAATTTTCTCCAGCTTTAATCCTCTGTTGCATAATAGTGCACCTAATTTTGCTGAGTACCCAGACTTTACCTAATGCTGATGAAATATAGTCAATAGTGGAAACCTCTCTCATTGTCAAGACTGGCTTTCAACACAATCCATGCAATGGCAAGCATCATACATCATTCTCCTGCAGTGCAACATTAACAAGTTAAATTATTATCCTTCGGTGATCTCCTCGGGGGGAGCCCATCTCTGTATGTACATAAGCCACAAACTATTGTCAGTCCAGAGGCTGGAGACCAGCACCAGGCTGTGGTGTTTGCCTCCAGTTGCTAGTAACAGTCTTTGGGGACCAGGAGCCTCCCTGTGTTGTCCACAGAGCAAGTTCAGGCCACTGGGGCTCTTGATGGTCTTTGCTTGTGGCACTGGTCAAGCCAAGCCTGCCCGTGCAGGACTCAGGGCCTGGTGTGAGGCGTGCTGATCATGATGTTGGGCAGTGCATTCCGCCGCTTCTTCCAGGAGCCCAGCTCCCTGGAGTAGCGCCTGATCTGCCTGAACCAGTGGTGAGTCCGTGCCCGGTCGCTGTCCCGGAACACAAACGCCTCCCGCCTGATCTCAATGAGTTCAAAGGTGTCATCGCAGTCGGGATCAGTGGAGACGATGCAATTACTCAGCCTCAAGGGCTCCCTGAGCAAATGGAACTTCCCGTTATTTTTGTCCCTGATGAGTACCAGCACTGCGTCCTTCACGGGCCCTGGCTCAGCTGATTCCAGGCTGGACTCGGACACACGCTTTATGTTCACCAGGAGGAGGACCTGCATGTTCTGGAACTTCAGGGTCTTGCTGCCTTTCTTCACCCACTGGCCATCAGGGGGCTGGGCCAGCTGCAGAGACCCCTCCATCACAAACCGCGTTTCCTCCCGCAGCCAACCAACAGTTTTGAGGGCAGTTTCTCTCATCTCGATGTTGATGACTTCCCTCTTCTTTTTGCTGTCCTGGCGAAAGGATCGGAGGGTCCACGTGTTCCCCTCCTGCTTGGTTTTCATGTTGATGTGCTCCAGGTGGGACTCGATGCGGCTCTTGGCCTCCCGCAGGCTGCCGTGGTCGGGGTGGTACTCGGTGGTGGCCTTGATGATTCTGCTGAGCAGGAGGGGGTACTTGGTGACCCTTTGCAAAGGGGCCATCAGGAACGACCTCAAGTTCATCCGCCGCAGTGCTGTGTTGTCATTCTGGGAGACATTGAGGAATATTCTGCAGGGATTCAAGAAGACAGGATGAAACAGTGGTTGTTCTGCCAGCAGATGCTACAATCCTAAATGCAAATGAACAGCGTGGCGCTGACAGCTGCTGGGCACTGCAGTCCCCCCATTTTTAGCAACCTTGTGAATTCTGTCTTATTAAAGACTAACAACCATTTCTGCAGCTGTGCTCAGCTACAGAATCCTAATGAGGTACCTGGGACACTTGCACATAAGATCCTAACAGTCTTCTATTAAATCATAAATAGCAAGAGTGTGATCTTTCTCTGGTACCCACTGACCTAAACATGAGGCAGATCTATGAGTTTATATCAGATTGCATTAACTTGTAACGCCTTTCATCATTAGATTACAAAGCATATTAAACAAGAATTTGGCTGAGCAGTGGAAAGAAAAATTACTTGCCTGACATTGCCCAATAGACCAAGGCTAGGAATGGGAACCAAATTCAAGTCATGTGTGCCACAAAGTGGCTTTCTGCAGTGGAAATCCAACCTGGGCTCCAGCACGGGGACAGAGAGCTGATCTCAGCTAAGTATTATTTGGTTACTGCTCAGCACAGTGGTTGCTGGGCAGATACTGCTAGCACAAAACACAGACTACAGCTGGGAACCAACTTGTTGCCTTAGTGGAGGTACCAAGGATTGAATATTTTTTGAGAATGACTGACCTCACCCCAAGAGGGAGCAGTGATAACTGAAGAATATTAGCATCAAACTTTGATCTAGATGGGCTGGCAAAGGCTTCATCCTCAGCCTGCTGCCTTTCTGTCCCCAAAGCCTGGATGACTATGCTCATCCCCTTCCTCACCTGAGCAACTCCTTCTCCTTCTCCAGAGCGTTGAGCATATTCACAGAGGAGGACTGCTGAAGACAGTATGTCTGAAAGGCTGGCAGCATGTTTACGAATTCCAGGAATATTTCTCCGATGCACACGGTCATCAGGTCATCATCCCCCTGCAAGTATGCAACAGAGCCCTGCTCAGTTAGCTCAGGAGATGCACAGCCACGGGGCCTGCCTTCAAACCTATCAGAATGAACTGCTGCAGGATCTGCTGAGCACCAGACCAAAGCTGGAGCTGGGCTTACCCTTCCTGGTCAAAAGGCAGTTCCTGCAGGTCTGGGGGAATCAGTGCCTGGGAAGGGGAAGGAAAGTTGGTCTAAATGCTTGCTCTTCCACATTCAAAGAGCTGTCTGCTCTCTTCCCGTGGGCTCAGGCAGCTCATCAGAGCAAGGGCTTGAAGGCCAGCATGAACCTCTTAGTCAACAGGGTGTATTGTGGCCCCACAGTCTTATTTCTATTTCTCTGCCCTCTGACCACCGTGCTGGTGGGACAGGAAAGTTCCTTGTTCAAGGCAGGGTGAGTCAGTAGAAGCCACCATACACAGTTGTAGAGCAGGGAGCAGCCTGCACTGCCTGGCTCCACAGAGAGCCTAGAGCCAAGCTGCAGTAAACTGCAAGCCAAGGCAAACACAGCCAAGCATGAAGCCAGCCAGCTCAGAGCTGCAAGAGCACAGCCTGAAAGACAGAGCAAGCTGAGCTCTGTGCCCCCATGGTCACATTCTTACTGGCACCCAGGTCAACTGGCCTAAAACTAACTTTGATAATGGGAAGATTAAGACCTGTTAATGGGATAAATGAGCAAGACTGCTGATGTCAGTCAGCATCACCAGCTGTGGCATCACCACAGCACAGTGAGCCCAATACCTGTGACCTGGAACAGAGCTATTGAAATCAGAATAGCTGGGAGAGCAAGGGACTAGTTAGCTGATAGCTGACCATAACCCAGGAGTCCTACCTCCTGTTCCTCTGCTCCATCTAGGCTGCCCCTCTAACACCAAACCTATTCCAGTCTGCCTGGTCCAGCCCCTTTAGAGGGCAGAGGCAGCATCATACCTGGTCAAAGGCCTGATCAATCTCTTCTTGAAGTATCTCCAGGAAGCTCTCATTGAGGTCAATGAGCTCCTGGATGTTGCTGAAGATGCCCTGGAGCTGCTCCTGGCTCAGCAGCCCAGCCACCTGCATGGGGAGGTAGAACTCCTCTTTGATGATGCGCAAGTCTTCTCCATAGCTGGCCTCAGTGTTGACAAACTCCAGCACAGACTCCTTGCGCTCTGTCCTGCGCTTGCGGCACCTCTCGCAGAGATCAGCCCGCCTCTGGTTGCAGTTCTGAACGTCTGTCTCCACCGGGAGGTCCCTTTCTCCGCAGTCGGTGCAGGGACGGTGCGCTTCCCAGGCCTGCAGGGAGCTCAGTGTTTCAGATGCCCTATTCCTCCACTTCCTGGCTGGCATCTGGCCAATGCCACTGTCTGCCCTCTCCACATCTGCAGACTTGGTCCGGGTGGCCTCAGTGGGATCCAGGTCATCCCGGGCATCATTCACACCAACAATCCCGCTGTCCGTGCTCAGGCTGCTGACGTTGCTCCAGTGACGTCTGGAGCGCAGGGAGCCCCGTGGGGTGCGTCGGGTCTCATCAAAGCTGCCACCATGGCCAAGGTTGGCTTTTGCTACCACTGGACCTGAGAACAGACACAAATCGTTACAGGCACTGCCAGCCCGCACAGAGCTCACCCAAGGAACTCGTGCCGGCACAGCCATGAATGGCAGGAACCCTGGGGGGACAGGCTGGTTCTGGTGAAGCAGGGCTGTGAGCTGCCTCCCCACCCTGTTTTGCTGCTGAGATTGGTGCGAGTCAGAAGTGAACGGTTCCCAGGTAAAGTCTGGGCTCTGTCATCTCTGCACAGCCCATACCTGTGAACTCATTTGCCTGCCTCTTCCCCTGCCATCTACCAGTCAGGGACAGAGCAGAGTAGATCCTGATTTCCTGCACACCTGGGTACGACCCAGGATGCTTCTCTCCCCTAGTTTGTAGAGTTACTCCACATTTACAGCAGCACAGTGGGGCCCAGCATCTGGCCCATGAGCCCCGAGCATGCAGTGTGTACCATAGTCTCGCTCCTGCCGGCGCTTCTGTGCGTGCTGCCGCGCTGCAGCCGCGATCTTCAGCTCCAGCTGCTTCCTCTTCACTGAGTCTGTGGGCATCGGGTCACTGAAGTGCGGCCGCAGCCGGCACTCCCGCTGGGCCTTGGCACCCTCCGTGCTCTCATGGACAATGTCGGAGCTGGATCGGCGACAGGCAGCACTAGGGGTCTGCAAGAAAGGCAAGGAAGAGTTTGGAGCAAGGCTGAGGTCAAAGCAGCACCTGGTATTGCAGACACTGGACTTCAGTTGCCAAAGGAGAGAAAAGGAAACTCATCAGCAATGGGATTGTAAATGTACCTCTGATGCATGATCATTAAGAAATCTGTCCCCCCGAGTCCCTCTGTCTTGCTCAGCACTAACAAGTAAGGACCCCTCTCCCGTTGCTGTTCTATAGCTCTGAGTACAGCAGCTCCGAGGTGGCTGGATCATGGCTCTCAAATAACCATGAAGAAGTCAACAGCACAGCCCTGGCTATGGGTCTGTGCCCAGGGACCTGAGCTCGCTAGCAGCTGCTCTGTAAAGGTTTCAGCATTGCAGGGTCATGAAGTCCAGCCTCTGTGCCCCACCTGCACCAGCAGCTTGCCTAAGGGGGCACTAGGAGGGAACCTGTCTGAACCCCCAGACACACTGGAAGCCATGAAGGGGTTATTGCTGACCTCCCTGCATGAAATGCAGTGGCACATAGGCAGGAGCAAAAAACTCATTCCTGTTTTATTAAGTGTAACAAAAAAGCTTCTGATGCTTCTAAGAGATTTTAATCACTCATGGGAGTTGGTACCAGATCGCCATCTCCCAGCCTGCCCAGTTCCTACAATGAAGGAATCTTTCAGAGCTTCTAACAAGGAAAAAATCCTAAACATATGCATGAGAGGGGAATTCCTCTCCCTTACATTCCCTGCAGGTGGAGTGTCACTGGATGTCTCATTGCCTGGCTTGTCCTCCCAGGTCTCCGTTGCCATGGACATCGCTGTGGGCTGCTGGCTGTCCTCCAGAGGTGGGAGATCAGCTTCCCTCAGATCACACCGCCCCTTGGAGGGGGACTTGGCAGCAGTCTCAGCATTGCAGCTGCAAGGGAAGAAGCAGACTCCATTGAACATCACAGATGCAGTTCTCCTGCTGTTCCCCACACAGATGAGACTGAGCAGCAAGCCCAGGTTCAAACAACGATCTGCAGCAGTTCAGGGACAGCACAGGCAGGGATCGTGCCTGGTCAGCATGGACAACTGTGCTTGTATTTCAGGGCTCTAAGGACTGCTCAGTTAAGACAGTGCAAATTGGGCAACTGCACTTGTGCCAACATCAGTCTGGGTTATCAACTCTCGGCCTCTCACAGGGCATTTTTGTGTCCATAAAACATGAGGTGATCCACAGGGACCAGAAACACTCCTTCCTAAGTAGGCCACATCCATATTTGCTGCTATTTAAGGAGATGCTGCCAACACAGAAACCATATTGTTCATCTGGAAGAAAATCACCTGCTATAAACCATAATACTTTGAAGGGATTAGAGGATTAAAGGAGTATTCCCTCTGATTTTCATCTTATTTGATCCAAAGCCCACTGAAGTCCCTGGAAAGATACTGTCTGTTTTCAGTGAACTCAGGATCAGGCCTTTCGGTGCACTTGAGACCTGAAAAGACTGGCAGTGTCTGTTGCTGTCACTTGGCAGTTGTGGGGTGCCCTCCTCGTTCACGTCTGTCTGGTGCTAACAAGGGCCTGGCCTGGCTGATACAGGCAGCCTGTCCAACGCCACGTTCTCCCCTCTGTAGACAGCATCACTCTCCAGACAGACACAGTCTGGTGCAAAACCACTGACTTGACACAGTAGTTGACAGGCTGTCGTTTGTGATACTATTTGTGATACATTTTTTTTTAAGAGACTCTCTAAGACATCTTATTTCCATGCATAATGAAGCCTGTTGGGAAGAATATTATTTTTTTTTTATTTTGGGTTTACTTAGTTTTTATGGACTTGGATTCCTTTAAAAAGAAAAGTTGTGAGGACTGAATATGGATGCTTGTACATACAGGAAGCCAGTGTCTGGAACACATTTTAGGTTCTGCATGTATTTTATGCTTAACAAAAATCTCCTATGAGAAAAATCTGCTTCTTCTTAAAGGCTTCACTTATGAACTTATGCTGGTAGGTCACACTGCTAATGTGCAATTCCAACAGTGTCAGCTACAAGCAAACACAGGAGACAGATGGGCATTCTCCTTGCAGTGAATGACAGTTGGCTCCAATAACAAACCATCAGCCAATACTAAAATCACCGAAGAGGGAACAAATCTCCCAGAACACAAACTGGCTCTGTTGTCAGGCCAGAAAAGTTGGTTTGCATCTCTCCAACTGATGCTTTTTCATCTTCCTCCATTTATGTTTCCAGGTCCCTGCTGACACAACCAGTTAAAAAGAGTTTAGCCGTGACGAGGCAGCAACGCAACAGTGCCAACAGCAGGCTCCTGGCACTCACTTTTCACTGTGCCCCTCCAGGTCTCTACTCCCCAGTCTGTAGAAAGGGGATACCAACAACACTGCTGGCACAGAGCAGTCTGTGGCACTTAGAAGGCAACAGTAAGAACAGCACAGGCACATAGCAAGTCCCACCATGGTACTGGCCTGGCCTGGTCTGGCTGGAGAGGTTCCTGTCTCCTTCCTCCCTCCTGTCCCCAACCATGCTTGGGGTACCACCCCGTAAGTGTGTGTAACTGTCTGTGGGGCCATGATCTAAAATCAGTCTTGAAATTATATGGCTTTAAAAACCCTCTCTCATGTATTCTCAGCCAGATAATTTCATCCATGTTTCATCAAGCTGTGTAAAGTATGAACAGATCAGCTGGGCAAACTGGGAAGGAAGGCACAGGTTAAGGAGCAAGGAAACTCTTGAAGAGGATGTGCCACTGCCAAAAAACACCCTTTCCAAAAGCTGCTTCTGCTCGAACAGCTCCTGGTTAAATAACACAGAAAGAGGACCACGCTGGGGCAGAGAGAGGCAATGGGATGCATCCAAGGTTAGTAGCAGAGCTCATAATTGAAATATTATCTTCTTGATCACACCATCTCCCACGATACAGAACATACTCTCAGGAGAGATGCTGAGCTTTCATTTGTCATTTTCACAGTGCTTCAAGATCATCCGCTTAAATATGGGAAGCACTCCAGGATATTACTGCTCCTCTAAGTGAAGCTGACAGCAGCTCTCTGCTGATAGGGTGTACCAGATGCCATCACTCATTATGGTTTCCATAGCCCAAAAGGGATATTTAAAAAAAAATCTCCAGACATGATCTGCAGTGGGAATCAGAGCCAATATTAGCCAGAGAGCTGAGCTAAGGAAACATGGCAGAAGATTGAGAAATTCAACCCATCCCATGGCTGGTCAGCTGGAGGTAAGAAAGGCAATGATGCAGAGCCCTCATTGTGTGAAAGGAGATTTCCTCATCCCTGGTTTGACTGCTCTGCTTCTTGTTATGGTTAGCTCCCTCCTGCTCGATGTACTGGCCATGTGGTCTTGGGGCAAGTGCTGCTCCACACACCACTAGATCAGAGTGTGATCAGAGGGAAGTGGGCAGAACAGGGAGGATACAAGCAGTTTTGTGGAACCACATCTTAGGGCTGCTCCTTTAACCTTTACCTCAGGCTTAGGAGGAATAGGGGGCATTGCCAAGAAAACAGGGTATTGCCCCTTTCTTTAGTCCCCTCCTCCTGGCAGAGACCTGTGCTGCCAACAGGTTCACACCATTACCTGCTCAAGCAAGTCAAGTCCCCCTCTGCCCCCACAGAGCTGGGCAGAAGGGGGGACTCCAGCATCTTTCCTTCTGTTGGATTAAATCACTTATGGGGACAGGAGTTTGTGCCTGGGGTTTGTGTCAGTTTTTCCTCTTCTCCCCAAGAGAGGTGATACACTTGAGCCAACACAGGGAGGACTAGTTCTTTTTGAACGTGTTTAAACCTCTGGCCATCAACTCTGAATTTCATGGAAGTGGAGGTATTGGGGATGGTGTACAACTGGAAATGCACCTGCTTTCCTACACTGTATGGGCCTCTTCATGGTTTCATCATTGCCTAAGCCAGCAGTTCTCAGCCCTTTCCACATGTTCCTGACTCTTTCTGACTAATGGAAACATTTTTGTGCATGTGCTTCCAGCTGTCACCCACCTTTCTGACTTGGAGTTCTCTGCTAGGGGAAGTTGGTACTGTACCCACTATCCTGTTGTCACCCCATATACAGCCCATCACTCTTCTCAGGAAGCCTTCTTTCCAAGTCATGTCCTTGGCTAAATTGTGCAGGCCTCTGTTGTCACCATGTTCCTCATTTCATAGACACAAACCTGAGGTATTTGCATGTCCTTATCCTGAACAATTCCCCACTTAAGCAATTTCAGAAAGTGGACTATATACTGAAAAGCTTACAGGATTTCCACCTAGATAGCAACACCCCTTCCCAGCCAGCGCTACAGCCCAAGTTCAAGGTATCCAGTGACCCACAAGGGGGCTAAAGCCACCACAATTATGAGACTGACAATCAAATCTTCACTGACAAAATATTAAGTCAATTGAATGAATCTTAAGTAATTAACAATGAATTACTATGGAAACTGCTAACTTACAGACAAAACTGCTTTGTAAAACTGCCACTTACACAGAAGCACTAGAAAGAGAAGACAATTTTAGGTATTTTACTCTGAGATGCTCCATCACAACATCTCTATCAGAGGCTTGCCGAGCTGAGTATCTGTGGAAATGGGACCAAATCCCCAGTTTTCCAAGAACATGGCCAGCGATCATAATTTAGCACCCAAAATGCAGACAAAAATCTCCCACCTCTGCAGTGAAAATCAGCTAGAGTAGTGAATATTCAGGGACATTACAGTCTCAGATGAAAATGATGGAAAAATGGTAAATTTCTAAACAAAGGAAACAGGAGTTTCCAAATAACCAGTGCTTTGGCAATAACAATTACCATTAATTGTTATTACTCTGGAAAATAGTAAGGCCAGGGTGGTTCCTTCACATATAAAACTACCTCTCTAATAATAGAACCATTGTCATTCACATCTTTAGATCGACTGTCATTTTGGTGTTAATAAAAACTGCTTGATAGATTTAAACAAATCCAACTAATGAGAGTGAACACATTCACAGAAACAAAAACCACTGTGGATATTAAAAGCACAGAAGCCACACACAAAGGCACTGGGCAGGAAGTGTTTGGAGGCTGGGAGAGTAGTGGAAGGAAGATCATATGCACTCCTCATTTCCTGTACTTTTCTCTGCATGCAGCTTTGGCTCCAGATACCAGTACAATCATTGATCTACAAAGAGACAGCCGTTCTTACACCCTTTCTGCTTGTGCCACTCTGTGAATTTCATTTCACATTCATGACAAAAATAGCCTAATCCATTAAAATGGTTGCATCCCATAACTTTTTAATCTACTTCTTCATTGGGTTTTCATACTGTAGACAAAAAGCACAAAGGCTGGGCTGGACAGCTGAGGGAAGCACTGAGGGCTCTGACACCGCCTAATTCCCTTTGGATTATAAAATTGCAGAAGTATTTCTGCTGTCACTCTGGCTTCAGCCCCACTTAAGTTCTTTCAAACAACTCTCATTCCTGTGCAGCAGTCACTATTATCTCCTCAAAAACCAGGGTCCAGTCTCAGCCTATGCATTCCAGAAATAAAAAGACAGCATACAAGGTTGATGCCCTGGCATTTCACACATCCATCTGTGGATTGCAGAAGCAGCCAGGAACCAAGTCTAATGCAATTCTTGGCAAATCCAACCATGAAAGCCAAGTGCATGGAAACAAACCACTCCACCAACACTTACTCCTCCTTTTCCCATCAGCCTCATCTCATAATAAGACAGTGATAACTTCTGCAAATTCTTAGCTTCTAGAACTTTGCTGATCCCTACTGTGCCACCCAGCATAGAAAGGGATCCCCACTTCTTTGGCAGGAGGAAGGAAACAGGATTGCAGTGTCCAAAACCAGGACAGAGAAATCAGTCATGAACATCTTACCCAGAGAAGGGGAAAAACCCAGGATGGAGAAGGAGGAAGGCTTTATGGAAGTATTTTCTCTGGCTGCCTACACAGAGATGGCAGAAGGACAGGATTTACAAGTACTTTCACTCACTGCCTATGCACGTCTCCAAGAGGGGGCTAAAGACTCATAGCAGCCATCTTGCCCTTGTGTGCCTGTTCACTACATACAGGCAGCAAGTGAAAGCACTTGCTGCTGCATGTCTCACTATCCAAAGTCATGTTCTGCACTGGTGGGACAAACTCTACATCTTTCTTCAAAGGAATTATATCAGTACTTTGTATCCTTTGACTTTCTTCTACTTTTAACAGATGCTTAAAAAAAAGACATTTTGACAATTTAATACAGAAATAAAATGGGTGGGAAACTGGGTGTCAGAATTACTAATGGCTGTTGTCTTTACAGGATTAAGGTGCACAAAAAGGCAAAGTCTAGATGAAAATGCTTTTTGATGTTCAATCCCCCACAAGGTGGAATTTAAGCTGAACAGCTTTAAAGACATGTCCATATGGCTATCAGAGACTCCAAGATGAAAGGCTCTGCCAACAGCACATTTATGCTACAGGAATTAAATGTACGTATCAGGAGAAAGACCAGATCATTAACAAGGGAATTGCTTTCAGGCGACCCCATGGAGCATGTTACCTTTTCTTAATAAGTTCCAAGGCTGAACCTATGAATTCATCCTTCATTTTTTGTAGCTTAGCTCCATAGCTGGACAAGTCTGTGGCTTCTAACAGTAGCGATGAACAGCAAGAGGACTGGGCTTCAGAAGCCAGCGACTGCCCCGCAAGGTGGAGGACATCATTTAATTGTTTTGCCTCTCCTTTCTGCTGCTCATCACTGAAGATCATCTGCCCAGCACTGTGTGTTGCTCCTGCCTGTAGAGGTGATCGTGGAATAGGACTGGAGCAAATAGGGCCTGGTGCTGTATCTGGGATGGAGGTCTGGAAGGTTCTGTCCTTCACCTCAGGACTGCTCATCTTGAAACCATGCCATGTGGCTGGGTTTTGGGAAAAGCCAGCAGAGGTGTGGTTTTCATGAAATACATCATCATCCTCCTCTGCTGTGACAGCAGGTTCATTCACGGCTTTGGTCTCTAAAGCCTCTGGACAGACATTCTTCTCACTGTTTTCCTCCTCCAGTGTCTGGTTTGCAGGCAGACCCTTTTTCAGGCAATCTTCGGGCCCACTGCTGCTGTCAGATGACTTTCCCTCCTTACTTCTCATCTGTTTGAACTCCTCAAAGGTAGGTATGTAGAGCCTCCCTTTGCAGCGGCCTTTCTTGCTCGGTCCCAGTGTGACTTTGCCATCTGTTTCCCCACTGTACTGTTCTACGGTCTCTGCTGTTCTGGATTTGCTCATCTCATGGCTTTCCCCAGCATGCTGAAGGGGCAAACTGGGAGAGCTATTCTGCCTTCGCAGCGGAAGCCTCCTCTGAGCCTCCTGCTTGATGTCTTCTGGACTGATGACGGTGTGTGCAAAGCACAGCCCCTGCCCCGCTGTGAGGCTGCGCCTGAGAGCAGTGTGTTCCACCAGAACGGTGCAGCAGTTCACAGCACAGCCGTTCTTGCACTGCCGGCACCCCTGGCATTCAAAGCTCTCCTGGGCCATCAGCTCAGGCAGGGCCACCTGTGGGCGCACAGGCTTACAGGGCTCTGCCACCTTACTGCTGTGCAGCCTCAGCTTCTCCTTCAGCTCCTTTCTGGCATCCCCGTGTAGGGCTCTTTCCTCTGAGGAAGGGAAGAGCCACTGAGGCACTTTGGCAAAGGGAGGGAAGAGCACATTCTGTGCGGATCGAGATGTCTGTTTAGCATGGAGAGAAAGGTTCCTCAGAGAGTCTGATGCGCTCTGTACTGGGGCCACATCCACACAGCCTTCTGCCCACTGAGTGGTGCCTCTACAGCGAAAGATGATCTCGTTATCCAGGCTCCGGCAGTGAGAATACAGCCCACAGTCAGCAACTGTTGCCCAGTGTAGGTTTTCCACACTCCGATACATCCGGTTTTCCACAGGACTGGCCAAAGGTGCCTTGCCTGTGTGGCAGGCGAGAGTGTGGAAGTCCCCAGAAAAAATATGAGTGTCTAGGTTCTTTAGTGGATGCATGCTGCTAACTGAAAAATCCTTTAAGCCATGCTGTGCACAGAGCTGATTATTTTGGCAGCTCGAGATCACCCGGCAGTGTTCCTGTCTCTCATCAACACTGATGTATGTCATAGCAAATGCACATGGAGGCTCTAGGACAGTGGCGTCTAGGGGGACAGGAGGGAGCTGGGGTGTCGCTTAGATGCCAGTCAATGTCCACAGACCACAGACAGCAAAGTGTGCTGCTGGGCACTCGCATAAGAGAGCTCTCACATGGGTGGAGTCGCCATGCGTAGAAGACCTGTGAATGGAAGGAAAGATGAGTTACTGAAGCAGCCTGGTGCTGACTCGCAGGATGCAGCAGCGGGTCTGCTTCCAGGGTACGCAGAATCCAACGCTACAGCTTGTGTAGGAGCAGAGCAGTGTAACTGGGCGATGAGCCGTGGGGCTTGGGACAGGGAAGCTTATTCCTCTCCAGCCAAGCCAACAGTGGCCTTACGCTACCTGTTTGAATTTAGAGAAGTTCATCCTACCTACCCTCAGCAATTCCCTCACAATAACATTGCTCAGCTCTAGACACAAATGCTCGAAGTGCTTGCTGCAGGCTCAGCTTACTTACACAGCAGCACTAAGGAGACAGCAGGTTCACATGAGACAGTGAGGTCCTTTCCCTCAAACGGCGTGCAGACAAGAGTGTATGAGTTAAGGGGGATGCTGGGCCCGGGAAAGGATGACATAACCATGGTCTCCTTGAAGACTCAAGTAGCAAGAAGGAAGAAGGCTGAGAGGTGGTGGTTTTCTGCCTGGCAGTCACATTGCAACCCCTTATTGCTCTGATTCACCCTTCATGAGGAAGATACATATGGTTTATTGGCTGCATATGGTAGCCAAGCATTGCCAAGGCCTTTCCAGTGCACAGACAAAGGCACCTTACAGACTTGCACAAATGCACCCTCCTGACTCCTTAGCCACAGGCTCAAATGATCATCCTCCCATGACAGTTCAGTAAAGGTACCAAAAGAGAAAGCTGTACTTTTCAAGGCTCTTCCTATGAGCTGTGTTCAGCATTGTAAGGCCCAGGGAATCTAAGTGACTGAATCACATGTTCAGAGTGGAGAATTAAATCTCCAAACTCCAGTTTGGGCCAGTAGGATGAAGATTAAGTGGCTAAGTCCTTGCTGGAAGTGGATGGAGCCTCCTTACACTGTATGGAGAGAGACTCTAGATTTCTTTTAGGGATTCAGGCCTCATGGACTTGCCAGCAGTCACATAAAACATCAGTGTCTGCTACAGCCTAGCCCACTCCCTTCCTTGGCAATCAGAGGCAAAGGGAATGAGTGAGTGCCATATGTACAGGAGAGTAAGACTGGGCAGGGGATATGGGGTTAGCCTGAGATTTGTAAGGGCAAGATAGAGCTGGGATGGTGGGGCACGAGTCTTATTAATAATAAGCCAGATAAGAACCAACCAGGTTGAACACACAGGAAGAGGTCCTGGTAAAGCAAGACAGAACCAGTTACAGCCCAGACTGTTCTGTAGTGCAGCTGGATTCCCCACATGTGGCAAACTATTCGGGGAGCACACCACCTTGATCAGGAGGGGAATGAAGAGGTTTGTTACTCCCTGAAGTCTAAGACACCGCAGGCACCTAGCCATGTGATGCACCAACAGACATCTATCGGAGGGGAAGTCTGAGGTACTGTATTGCCTGGAAGCCAATCTTGCTAACACACTGTGAGCTTGATTCATTCCTTGCTTACAGTGGCTCAAATTAGTATATTTTCCCTGCATTAATGAAATTATGTCTAATCTCATCCCACAGAAGGAAGGCAGAATTGCTCCTGCAGTTCACCATGGAATGAAGGACATAATTTCCATCCTTCATAACTGCTAAAAATAAAAATTAAAGCTAGCTGTTAAAATGTGGCTGTCCCACAAGAGGTCACAGGCACTTCTCACCCAGTCTTCTCATGGTGGGGCTGGAGTTCCCCCTTCTTCCTGGCTCTGGAGGAGCCCACAGGTGACAGCAGAGAAACGTGAGGATCAGGACTGTCTGTGCTCAGAGGTTATAACATAATCTGTCAAGAAAGAGAGAATTATATGATGTGAAAGCCAGTCACTGAGCAGAGAGCATGGCTCCTGGTAGTGCCGAAGGGCTCCTGTGAGAAAGTGCTGTTAATAAAGGATGCCATGCCCTGTCAGGTTGGTCTGTGATCAAGTCACAGCCACAGGACTAAAAGCCACACATACTTTTGGCACTATGCTTTCAGAACAAGAAGAAAGAGAAAACAGCCCCTGCTGCAGTGAGAGCAGAGAATAAAGCTGCCCTTGCCCAAGGTAGGGAGTTACACAGAGTAAGGCCTGAAGAGAAAGCAAGGTCCCTGTGAGGCAGGATCCTGGGCTAGACACTGGCTTGGCAGGCTCTGCATGTATATATGTGACAGCAAGGGAACCAGAGAAGAAAGTGCACAGACAGGGGCAGAAGCAGTCAGGAGAAGAGCATGGAAGCAGAGGCACAGAAACAATAGTGTGGGATCTGTCTGTGGGTGCACCATTCACCAAGAGATGGGCAGCACTGAGAAGACAATTGATTTTTGCCCTCATGATTCTCTTCAGGTGGAAGTTCACTGTCAGGGCTCATAGAGCTGACCCCTCTGTGGGCTGCAGGTCAGCTACAGTGACGCCAGGCATGGGAGGTCAGGGGCCACTCTGTCCCTGCCTGCTCAAGTGCACAGCACAGGCCACACAGGGGGGTTTAGGCCCCTCCATTTCTCAGGGGAATGCCTCAAACCCTCTAGCAGGTGAGGGTACCCCTCTGCACTGCAGAACAGCACAGGCCCATTCCCCCAGCAGCTGTGGAAGGTGCCAGTGCTCTCAAGCACTGCCAGGCGGCAGGGACCTGCTGCTGCTTGGTCTGGGAAGGATTTTCCAGAAAATGTGCATGAGATGGCAAAAGTCACTTTCAGGGAAGGAGCAGCTGGAATAAACCTCCTGTAGGCACAGTGGGGCAGGCAGAGTGAGGGACAGAGAGCAGGAGCCAGAGGCAGGTTTGCAGAGCAGAGGAGCCAGAGAAGATAGAGAACAGCCAGAGCTGGCTGCGAGACAGCAGAGGAAGGAGACTTTCCAGAGGAGGCTGCGCAAAGTTTGCTGACGTGTAGGCAAGAACCAAAATTTACCAGATTAAGTGCAGAAAGATGGGAATTCTGTTTCCAAATAATTTATTTAAATATTTGTCACCCATTGGGGGTGAATTTTCTTTCTCTGAACAGTGATTTTTTTGGTTTAAACACTTCTGACACAGGAAGTCCCTCTGATACTTCCAGGAGAGCTCAGGGCAGAGGTGCACATGGGTGTAGCTCACAGGTGGGTGTGCAAGGGGGTCTGGTGCTCTGGCTGGAGCGAGAGGGAGCCTCAGAAATCAGTGAATTCTGTTCCCCCAAACTCCTGCAGGGCAGCTGTGGAGATCTCGTTAACAGCCAGCTCAGGCAGCAGCACCTTTCTTCCCTGTCACTCCACCCTCAGAAGGACCATCTCTTTCCAGCTGAACTCTTGTGATCTCGCCCATTCCCCCGTGTCACCACCCTGAGGGCTGTGCAGAGCATGTCAGGCAGCTAAGCTTAATTTCACTGAGCACCCTAGGCAGCTGCTGCCCGAGTCATGACCTGGACAGGGGACTGGCTGAGACAGCCTCCTTCCCCCACAGCTCAGGGATGCTTGGAGCAGGAGAAAAGCAGTGGTCTCTCTAGAACACCATATAATTTGTCCCTGGCTTGTAACCAGGAAACAGAGTGTTTCTCCCTCCTTCCCCTGTTCTTGTGCTCCATGGCACACAGCAACTGCATCATAGTTTCAGCTCAGGTGCCTGCATTTGTCAGGTCATTGACGCCCCATGATATAAAACGTGCCTACACACTCAGCTCCCAGGTAAAATGGCCACAAGCCTGTTATAGGCAGTCTGCTGGAGGAGAGCACAAGATGGAGACAGAAAAAAACCCAAAACAAGTTAATGTGCTTCTGGTTGATAAGCTAGAGAGATGACCTCTGAGCACAAACTTGCAGGCCCATGGTACATAAAGAGTATTTAGCTGCAGTCTTATATGGTCACCAACAAAGAAACACTGGGAACTACAGCAATTTGAAAGTTTGTCCTCCCACCACCTCAGAGCTGTAAGTACATGCTATAGCTACAGCAGGTGATTCCAGGTATTGACTAGCAAAGGTCAATGAAGTGTGAGGCGAAGGAAGGAAAGAAGGAAGGAAGGAGGGAAGGAAGGAAATGCTAATTTCTTACATGGTGACCCAATTCTGGGTCCTAATTTACCCTCTCCCAAATGTAGGCAGCAGCTCTAATGTATCCTCTGCTCTCCTCCAGTCAGACCAAGCACTGAGTGGCCCATTCTTTGTCACTCCCCAGTGTGTGTGAGCACCATGGATTGATGCTACGCACCTTTGTTCACCCATTTGGGTACTTCCAGGCAGTCCTGACCACACTTACCCAAAGCTCAGGCTTTACTCTAGACCAGCAATCCTCCAGGCCAATGGTCACTTATTCCAGGCCAAGTAGCAAAGCAGAGTTTAGTGTTGGCTGCTGCTGCAGCACATCATTGCCCCTCAATCACATTGTCTGTGAAATGTTTGCCTGTTCCCTGGCTCAGGGACTGAAAAGCTCCTAGTGGTTATGAGCCTCATGGCTTAAGTGAGCATAAGACTAAGGGCAATGTGTGCTCAGCTTATTTTCTACCATGTGATTCTGTTTAATCAACCTCTCCACTACTCTGATAAGTGCCTGCTTGGAGACTTGCCACGAACCTTAATTTTCCTGCAAAATCCCCCCCAAAAACTTATTTCTCAAGGATTAAAGTTTGAAGGATAAATTACTTCTTCCCAAACACATCAGAACTGTTCTGCCTGGCTGACCTTCCCAGCAAAGCATGAGATAAAGTGTCAGGAGGATGAAGCAGGCAGGCACAGGATAAGTAGCTCATTGCTGATGAAAAACACTGTGGAGAAGACCAGACATGTTCAAGGACCCCAGGAATATCAGGACAAGGGATCACAGAGCCTCACAAGGCCTCAGGAAAAGAGGCCACCAAATCTGGCAGGGCTGAGTAGGTTTACTGGTGCTGCTTTGCAGAGTTCCCTGCAGCAAGATTTACTCTACAGACTTATCAAACATGGACATTTGTTCCATGAAATGGTGGTGAGCAGCTTGCTATTGTCTGGCATCTCCTACTTGATCAGAGACATCAAATGAGACTGGTACATTTTCCACTTTCCACATTTACAACATTTCAGCCACAAGCAAATGAGCTTCCAAGTCATGGCCATCACACCAAACTGCTTCCAAGGGAGGGGAATAACTGCAGATCCTGACTCCATCTTGAAATAAGAGATTACACTAACCTTCAGGTTTTATTCTAATGTCTGCATTAGGTTTTGCAAATTGCAGCACTGAACAGAGGTTAGTTTATTCTGGACTACAATCTCCCTTTTATGTCAGAGATCCAGCCAGCTAGAGGGATGTGAACAGCACATTTCAGAGAGCTATACAAAGGATTTTAGCAAGCTATTTTACTGCTCTGAGTTTTGTGCTATTTGATACAGCAAACCTCATGGTCACAGCATGATCTGCTAACTGCCATGTCATGCACATCACTTCAGCAGCTTAGCTGAACACCAGCAGTCTCAAGGGAAAGAGTGTTTCCAGATGTTTTCTTTTTTCATATTAAAGGTTAACAAGAAAAAGAAAGGTGCCTTGGATATATTTGCTTTCTTAGCTGTTCTCTTAACCAGCACTGTGCTGCAGAAACTGGTAGATGAAGAAAAGGCGACTGTAGTTAAATTTCTCGGGGTTTTTTTATCTGTTGTAGCAGCTGAAACAGGAACACAGCTTATATAGTGTCTGTTAATTGCAGCAGGAAAGGTACAGCCACAGTAGTTCTCTAAACCAGTAAAATCTCCTGTGTTTCTTTCTCCTTCCTAGGGTAAACAGCTAACCATAACTTTTCTTGAGTTCATAGTATTATCACTGCTTTCATTGTCCTCTGCATGGCATAAATCAGGACAGCTAACAAGAGGAACAACTGCCAGATTGATTTCAAAACCAGGTAATAAAGGGAAAACAATAACCTTTATAGTCTGCTCACTGATTTATAGTCTCTGTGTTCTCACCTTAAGCATAAGCAAGAACCACAAAGTCTCAGAGACAGTTTGGCTTCATGGGGACCCCCTGAAGACACAGTACAGCCCAGGGTCAAGAGGCTGCTGAGAGCACAGGCAATGGCATTACATTCTGCTGTGTTATGAATTGCTTGCTTCACCATGTGATATTGTCTAGCCATTTTCCTCTTTTCACATCTTTTTTCCTTTTGGGGATTTTTTTGTCCTGCTTCTCCAAGTCTTCCTCCATCCCACTGCATTCAACACAACAACTTGTTGTTAGCAACTTGCCCAGAAAAACTGGTCTTGGCCATGGTCAGGGCTGGCTGGTCAGAGCAGCCCAAGGGGCACACATGTGCCAGATGTGTCACAGAAGAATCTGCCCACAGTATCTGCTGACCACCATAGGAACATCCTGCTATGGACCAGCTCAGTTCCAACAGGGAGAGTGTAGGAATCATCATAACTTCTTCTGAGTTTCTATTTGGGCCAGATTGGCTCTGAAATAGTCTCAAGGCAGTGGAAAAGCTACTCAAAATTTTTTCAACTCACCTAAGTATTCTTGGCTCCTTTTCTGTAGGATGTTTAAGCTGTTTGGGAACTATTTTTATTGACATAAAAGGTTTCACCTGAGAAGCCCTACTGCTCCACACACCTGTGCACTTGGCAGCAGTGCTTTTGATGAAGTTTTCTGGCTGCTCTCTTAGTCTGAGCAGCTTCTCCTTCTTGAGTCCCAGCATGGTTTTCCCCTTGTGTTCCTCTTTCAGAAAGGCTGTGATGAGGTGATGCCTCCAGCCTACCTCCAGGCATTCCAGCACACTGATTTCAGGTAGCATACTTGCAAGGTGACTTGTGTTCCTTCTTGATTCCTTGCTTTGGGAAAGGGTACCTCCTTTTGTCTCACCAATGGACTACTCAATCTCTTGGACAATATTGCTCCAACAGTCCTACTGATGATGCAGCAGAGGGACTGGAGCTTCAGAGGATTAATATTCACCTTGCAGCAAAGGAAGGCTGAGTAGGTTGATTCTGTAACAACTGCTCCTGGAGACGCCAGTGTCACATCCCCCCCAGCAAGTGTCCCAGCTGGAGTTGCCTGTCGTCATCAGCTGTGAAGCATCCCAAGAGATGGCATCCACCATCTGCCAAGCTTTCAGTGACTCAACACCCTGGCTGACCACAAAGCTCCTTTGGATGACTCCATCTCAGGAGGAAGCAAGTTCCATTTGCAATGAAGTCCTCTCGTGGGACAGATCACCCAGAGCACCTATGACCCTGCAGGGTACATCTGACTGACAGATGCTGTCCTTGTCTGCGAGCCACTCTGCTCCCCTCTTACAGTTGGAGAAGGAGTCCACAGGGTTATAACCAGGCAGAGACAATGCTCAGGCTTGAGTTAGCTGATATTCAGGACCGCGGTGGTCTCCCCTGACCTGTGTAGACACTGTGAGCCAAGCATTCACGGCCCTTTGGGTCATGCAGAGCAGATCTTGCCCACCACCCACCTTGGTCCTGGCATACACACACAGCACTCACTATTAGGCTTACGAGGAACAGACGTGATCTGAACACAGGCTCTGACCTTGCTCCATGCCTGGCAAAGACACAGGCAGTTCTCAGAGGCAAACCTGAGCCAGAAAAACCTACCCATCCCCCTGTGAGAGCTGGGAATTAAAAAGCCATATGTCAGCTCACTTTACAACCTGGCACCTCCACTTCTCCTTCAAATCCCCACTCCGCATAGGTATAACACCAGCACTAACTGCAGAAAATGGTTCCAATATCGCTACAAATGAATTTGTTCTTTCTTGGGAAGCGGAGAGAAGAAAAGGTTAAGGCTGTGACTTGAAGCTCAGTCCCAGCAAAGGGTCCAACATCAGTTGTGACTTCACAGTGCCAGCTCCAGACCGTTCTGCGGCTCCCTGCCGGAGGTGTGCCCCAGCTCAGCCCTGCTACACTCAGGCATGACTCACATACCTCTGTGAGGCAGCCCAGCACCGCCAGCCCAGTGCTCTGCCCCCAGCTGCGGTCAGCAGCACATCCTTTTGGAAAGAGCAACACAGATGGAGCATGTCTGCAGCTGAAAAATGATGAGGTGGGGAACTACACCTCAGATCATCTCAAACTGTCTTGATCCTCTCTGCATGTGTTTGAGGAAGGCAGAAGGGACAGTGCAAAAAAAGCAGGGCACAATGGGTCAGTTGAGTATGAGAATTGACAGGGAAAAGTAAATCAAGCCAGTAGCAGGAAAAGGCTGACTGCTCCCTTGCCCTTGCAGCGTGTGAGGAGGATCCAACAGAACCTTCACATAAGCTGAATGTTGTCATCTTTTGTGCATTGAAGACCAACTCAACAATTCCATTCACTTTCTGGCAAGAAAGAGGTAAAAAGCCAAGTCACACTTAATGGGAAAAATAGTATCAAGTCTTTTTTAATATCATCATTTAACTCATGATTTAATCTCATGATTTGCAGGGCCTGAGTAATGATGCTGGATTTCTTTCAGGGTGGATATACCCCTGGCTGAACTAGCAATACATGACCATCAGGGCACACCGAAACGTAGCACTTCCCATGCCCTATTACATTGCTTCCACCAGTCCCAGAAGGACAACAGAAAACCAGTCCTATGCAGTTGGCTCCCTCAGGGTGGCTGAAGGTATTCCTTCTTCCTTGTTCTAAGATTGTCCCGAGAGTCTCAGCCTAATCCTTAAAATGCATAGGGCACAGGAAAGAAATCATACCCTAATTCTAACAACAAGCTGTACATTGGAAGTTCCTACTCCCTTCCTTGTACTAGGAAAACATTTTTTGCAGCGCAGCCACAACTGGCAAAACTTTAAGTGCCCTAGTGGTTTACTGCATCAGTCTTTCCAACCAGGCAATATGAACCTTGGCTCCCATCTCACTAGGGGGGAAAAAAGCTCCACAACTTAATTCTGTTGATCTCAGTTCATTAACTTTGCACTGGAAGTCACTCCAGCATTCCCCAAAGCTTAGGGTAGGTGGATGAGCAGAGCCCTTCCATGCCAGCAACACATGAGATTGGAAAGAGATCTGGGGGAGGAAGGAGGTGTTGAGGACAGTGAGGGAGATATGTGACCTCATCCTACACCTTGCTTGGTTATATCCCAAAGCTGTCAGGCACTGTGTTGTGCTGCTGGCAGAGGCAGGTTTGCCATGAGGAAATGTGGACAACAGCAGCACCAGCAGTCCTGGCCAGGTGTGGATGGCCACGGGCAGTAACACTTCCTGTTCCTTTGGCTCTGGAGGCACTCGACAATGCTTCTACAGAAAACCACGCAGGATTGTGCCTGCCACCTGTCTCAGCTGAGGGATGTATCCTCAGAAAGTCCAGCACTGCATGTTACCCACTACAAGGCAGTGGGAGTGCTGACAGGGAGCTGGTGTAGCTAGCCAGGCTCCACCTCTGCATCAGTCCCAAGGAACATCACAAGCTCTTCCCTACCTACCAAAGAGAATTTATTTTCTTCCTTTTTGCAGATTTTCAACTCCTCCCATGGGCCTCTCTAAACAACCCTCTCCCTTTCAGATGCTGATGCTTTTCAGCTGATTAAACTGTAGACCAGACCATGAGCTGGGTGTAAACCAGTATTGCTTGTCAATGCTAATTTACACCTGCTGAGACTTTCCCTTCTTTCACTATTTAGCAGAATTATATTGCATGTCTTTTATCTCTCTTCACAGTTTAGCCTGTCATTCCCCTTCCCTGGCCCCCAAGCCTCCCACTTTGCTCTGAACTCCCTGGAGGTTTACAGGATAAGTTGCTTATTTGCAATGTAAAGTGTCTCTCAGAACCACATCCCTGTGCAAACAAACCCAAGAGAGGCACATTTATCCCTACTCGTGCAACAAATCTAGCCCCATCTTTTCCTGGCAGCAGTTCCCTAAGCACACACTGCACACGACTTGCTAAGGGCAGAAGTATGTCCCTTATTGCCATTACACAATGCAGAACTTCTCTGGGGAGATGCAGAGGATGGAGAATGAAAGAATTGATTCCACAGAGACACTGAGCTCTTTCCTTTCTTATTGAAACTGATGGTGATGGCTCACCATCCAGATCAGCACCCTGTAGATCCTGACTGTCAATAGGCAGGATACCATTAATGAATTCTTGTTGCTATGGTGATATTGATGGATAGTCCTTGGTGTTGGAATCCTGGGAAAATTAGCAANAAAAAAAAAAAAAAAAGGTGGGTCAGCAAAAACGTGAGTTTGCCCATCAAATGGGCAGTTACGTGACATACTTGATGAATTCAGTGGCACTTCACACCTCTTCCTGTCTCCTACAAGAACAGCACGGTGTTCTCCAGAGCCAGGGCACACCTGCTCACAGCAGGGCTCTGCTGCAGAGGTGCAGTGCTGCAAATGGATTTCATTACCAGGCATTACTTTTGCAGCTTCACCCTGGCAATTCATTTCACATACAGAGTAAAAATCCTGGCTCCAGTGAAATCACTTGGATCTGTGCCAGCAGGCACAGAGCCAGGATTTCCCCCAGCTCCCAGGATGCCTTATCACAAGTGACAATTTCATTCAGCTGCCTTGATAGCCACTGGGAACCCCCTGCCTCTCCAGAGCTGTTTCAAGGATTGAAAAGCCACTTTGCAGTTTTTTGCTCTATTTCGCTGAGGCTCAGTGCTGCGCTCTCTTAGAAGGTGCTGTCATGGGCTGTCTCTTGGCTTCCTACTTTGCAATGTGCAGTTTAGAGCAATCTTTCACCTTTCATCCCAACCAAGTGACCACTGGAAATGACAGGCTGGGCTCCAGTCACAATTGGGTTTTTTCACTTTGCACATGTGTTCTCAGGATTTGGGCACAGGAGCCATCTTCCCAAAATAATACTTCCCTCTGACCTTGCTTTCTCTGGGAAATTAATTCCTAATTCAGGTTGGTGGCACATTAATGAAGAAGTGATAAAGCTCTAGTGGAACTGCCTCTTTCTCTACAGATGCTATTTATCTAAGTCCATCAAGGAGTGCACAAATTGCAAGATGCCTTGTTTACGGGGAGATTTTAATATGATTAGAAAATTCTAGAGTACATTTTTTGTCTCAGTAAAGACTTTTATCTTTTCTGCTTTGTTTTATGTCTAGGAGTACATACAAATTTACTAAGGAACCTTTTATTCTTAACAGTAGTACCACTCCAGGCATGTATCACTCCATCACCTGATGGGCACTCTTAATCCAGAAAGTTTTTATTCATTTGAATCTGTTATTACAGAAGAATTATATCCACAGGGGAGCATTACCTATAGCAATACCAATACAAAGATAGTTTTGCCAGTAAATGCCTCAGTGCAGATCAGATCCAATGGATGTGTCAGCTTTTCTCTCTATTTGTATGTTCAGATCCTTTGCCTCCATGTGAACTCAGGAATTGAAAACAAAATTACCTTGCCCCTCTCTTTTGCATCTTTTGATATCCCTAGTTCTAATGGCCTACAGAGTCTGAAAGCACTTTACATCAGGAACAGATCCCAAGAGAAAAATTCAGTTCCTTTCTCTACATTACATGTAGCTGTTCATCAAATTTACTGGGCAAGGTTCCTAAGCACATGGAGGCCGGACCAGCACAGTCAGAGGGTCTCTCTTGTATAGAAGCCCTTTGATCAGACTGTCAGCATCATTTATTTGCTTTTGTTTCATATTCTTCAATGCTCCAGTAAGTTATTTTTCCCAGTTGATTCTCAGAGGCAAAGGCTGCCCTTTCAAGTTGGATTGGCACCTCTTCCCCCCCATTTCAATTAGCTATGGAAATTACTTGGGTTTTCTTTTTTTATCTCTTCTTGCCTGCCTGTCTATATGAGAGGCTTTGTGAACACTGATGGCTGGAGAAAATTCCAGTTGATGTCTTCCCCGTACGGAAAGTTGTGACTTGCAAGTAGCACATCTAAGTGCTCTGCTTGACCTACCACTGGCCAGGGTGGAGAGCACAGGCCCAGCTGCAGTGTCCTGCGTTTTCCCCAGCCAGGAGCAAGGGGTTGGAGAGCTGTGAGCGTTATGGATGGAGGAAAGGAGGGACCACCACAAACCAGTGGGGACAGATGAGAACAGGAACTGGTTTTACTGCACTGGGAGATAGAAGGTGATAGGAATGTAAAAACTTCTTGAAATAGGATCTCTGCCTGTGAGGAAGTGCTGTTCTGCTGTGTTTAAAGCTATTACTTTTCTGCAAACAATTCTGTGACTGCAGAGACACAACAGGCAGCAAACTTCCCAGAGCAGCTTAGGGCTGAGCAGAAATGGCATTTGGACTGGGCTGGAGCTCTGGGTTCCTCCACTTGGAGGTGCATGGATGAATGTCTTCAGGCACAAATCCCAGCACACTGGGAGGGGCACACATTTCACAGGCCAGCTTTCCAAGTGTGTTTGCCCTAAACAGCTGGTCACCAAAGGTTTCTCAGATCACAATGTCAAGACTTAATGTTAAAGACAGGAGAATCACTTTGGGCTGTATTTGACACCAGCTGGGCATTAACGCCCAGGTGACCCCACAGGAACAGGATTTGGAGAGATCAGACTGGAGGCAGTACAGATCCATGGGATTTCTCACCACACACGTCTCCCCATGACATATCATGTCACGCATGGTTTACTGGAGATGTTTTAAAGTCGTCATTAAGAAACAAATTCCAAGACTGATTAGTACCAACACATATATTCTTGGGATGTTCCTAACCACATCTATATATTCTAACTTATCAATATTGCCATGGGACTCTTTCTTTTTGGTTTTCTGCCAGACCCCAAACTATAGTGAAAGTTGATGGAAGAGGAGGCAGGACATGCCCCTTTTTTTAAAGCCAGCTGTAAGAAAATGTTTTTGTTTGCCCAGATGTACTGGATACTTTGTGCAAGCTGCATCTTCATGCAGTGCAAGTTTGTAACTGCACATGTAACACGGTGAAGAAAATAATAAATGCAGCAATTTTGCAGCTCTTCCTAAGAGAGTGAAGGAGAAGGATAGTGAATCAGATTCCTTCTCCAAGTGCTGCTGGTCTTGAATATTGGCTACATCATATAGACTCCATGACATTAGGTGTGCTGAAGACCCACCCTGGATCCAGAATCACAAGACACTCCATGTCACTTCTGTATTGGTTTAGCATAAATGATAAGAAAAACCAATTGTTAATCCATTTTAGAACTAACAGCTAAGCTGGCCAATCAGGTAAAAGGGGTACACCCTCTGGGACACCGCTTAAAAACAGGAATCTTGGGAGACCCGCCCTCTTTNAGCTGTAAGAAAATGTTTTTGTTTGCCCAGATGTACTGGATACTTTGTGCAAGCTGCATCTTCATGCAGTGCAAGTTTGTAACTGCACATGTAACACGGTGAAGAAAATAATAAATGCAGCAATTTTGCAGCTCTTCCTAAGAGAGTGAAGGAGAAGGATAGTGAATCAGATTCCTTCTCCAAGTGCTGCTGGTCTTGAATATTGGCTACATCATATAGACTCCATGACATTAGGTGTGCTGAAGACCCACCCTGGATCCAGAATCACAAGACACTCCATGTCACTTCTTATGCCAGTAACTTGCTGCAGGCTCTGAAGCTGGCAGTTCCCAACCAGCTCTGGGCTCTCACAGCCTGAGTTAGGTATCATTACTTCCATGCCATTTTGCAAAATATTCCAAGAGTCTAATGAAGGTCACTACATTCTTGTTAACTTTTTTTTCTTTTTTCACAACTAGGAAAAAATAAGACACAGATCATAGTAGCTGATGAGAGCTCTTTACCAAAGTAGTGCTGAAAACTGAACCAAGAGCATCAATGCAGGGTTGCAGGCAACCAGCCAGGTTTTTTTTTACTAACACAGCACCCAATGTGTGCAGCCTTTGTGGTTGTCACAAAGTACACACATCTACCCAAAGCTGCATAGCAAGGAGGTGAAACCACACTACTGATATAACTTCCTAATAGCCATCAAAAGAGAGGAAACATTGTCCATGCAGATTTCTAATCCCTCATGGGCAACAGACACAAATCCTTTGAAAACACCTTTTTTGAAGAGTACTCTGAGAAGATACAGTGGAGATGCTGCAACCAACATTGTGGCAACAGTTTCCTGCAACACAGCATCTCAGAAAAGAATTTCACCCCAAACTCACAAGCACTGCCCATCAACAATTCCTGCAGTTATCTCTAACACTTCAGAAAGTTTAATTACCACTTAAGAAACTGAAGACTAAATAAGCTATGCGACATTTCCCACCCCAGACCCTGTAGGTCAGCATTATTTATGACAACTGGGAGCCTGAAAAGCTAAACACTAGTGTTGGCAGATGAACAGATGAATGGATTGCTGCCAACATAATCCGTCTTCCCCCTTGCCTCCATAGGACTGGGTGACATTCAAAGCTAACTACTTCCCTATGCAAAGAGAAATGCACGCAGTGCAATGAGTAGGCTTTACAAAGGATTCATCATCTGGCAGGACCAGAGGCAAAATGCTTTTAATGTGCAGGTGAGGCTGTAAAAAAGAGGCATCAGGCTGTGACAGAAGAGGGGACTGTAGTGACCACAGTGGATTAGCTGTAATATAACCTCTGAGGAAGTTATAAAAATCTGTCAGGATGTTGTCATTTATTCTTTGTACGTAAGAGGTCTAAATCTAATTAACCTTTTAATCACAGCAGATAAAATTGTGGAATTATCATCAAAGGGGATGCCTTATCTACAGCTTCATGAAAAATTTCCACCTCTGCTCAACTTGGATTCTTTTTTTTTTTCTTTTGCTTGAGGCTCTATGAGTAAATTCCCCAAACACTGAAAAATAAAAAAGGGTGAAGTAGGAGATGATTTAACACAGCCAGTTACTATGCAGATATCAGCTCATCTGATGCCAGATGGGACTCAGTCCAGAACTTTCAGATCCAGCAAATACCTGTTGCCTGAGCACGAGGGAAGTTCCTGCTCCCTGACTAGGCCAGGCACAACAGGAGCTGTGACACACTGTGGCAGTATGAATTGTGTCACCCTCCCTGACTGAGGACACTGAAGCCCACAAACTCCCACATACCCAGGACTTTCTGGTTTTCTGCAAGGATTCAAAAAAAGTAAACCAATCTCCTACATCTACTAGCTATATAGCAGGCTGTTCCATCAGCTACTAGACTACAACATAACTTTTCTAAATTCATCCAAATAATTCTGACATCTACCTTTGTACCTACAGGACTCCAAATAATAAAGGTTGCTGTCTCTGACTGGTTTACAGTATAACCCAGATCAGACTGTATGTTGTTGGTTTTTTTTTTTGTTACAATGGCTGAAGTCTTCAAGATTTTCCACATATGCTGGCAAACATTAGTACCATTGTCAAAGTCAGCCAGCACAAGCAAGTGCAGAAAAAACCCCAATCAAGATCTGAATCTGGGACTCCAGATAATGAAGCTTCCTGATTAACACACTGGCGCATCTGCTTCACTGAACTTGCCTGTGTAATCTGAACCAAAAACCCCACTCATTTCCATTTACTATTGCCCATATGCCATCTCTAAATATACTTCCATATTAGCATTTATGCAATGTTCAGTACAAAATCCATATGGCTCCTTTCAGCAAGCAGCAACAAGGATAAGTTGCAAACTGAGTCTGGAGATGGAGCTTCTAAAGATTTCTTTCTAAGCACCGTGCAACATTTGCTGTAGATAGACAGTGGTGGAAGAGTTGTTACAACCTGCTCCAGATGGACCACATTTTCTTTCCTGCATGAAGCTAAAATGGATTTCTTTCCTATGAAATGTCTCCTAGTGATCCCTCTGGAACAGAATTTGGGTAGCAGAGCAGATCCAAGCTTGAGCTGAGGAGTATCATACAGCTGCCTCTAATTACCTTGACCAGCCTCATCTGGGACCTCCATCCTTGCTCCTGCCACTCATTGGCCTGGGAGCTGCATTTAAGCCCTTGCCCTTACTTGGCTTATGCTGTGTGTGTGTGCTTGTTCTGACCTGCTTGGCTTTACTTCTTGGGTGACATCAGAGCTGTGTTGGAACTACAGGTTTCTCTGAGGCCTATTGGATGAAAAAAGATCCAGGCATGGGACCCACTCTCCCCTTCTTTTTTAGGTGCAGTGGAACTGTACCCCATTTCCTAGCTTCCTGTCTCAAGCTGTCCTGTTGTCTGGCTTCTACCTCACCTTCCATCCTTACTTGCTTCCTGACAAGGAGTTTTCCAAGCCCTTGAAATTGGTATTACCCACAGTTAAATAGAAGAAACAAATGTTCCCATGGAATGAGTGAGTAGAAAATCAAGAGTTTTTGAAGCTCCCCTGCAGTGACCACTGCTAGGTGACCTTCCAGGATGTAGGAGCAAAGCAACTCGAGCCTGTCACGCTTGGCCTTCTGAGTAGCGAAGAGAGCCTCTGAATGTTAACAACTTGCTGTAACAGATAAAGGGTAAATATAGGTTGGCTGTCACTGCCTGAATTGCAGGAATAAAATGTGGCAGCCAATGAACTTTTTCTACCTCAACCATCAAGACTCTAAGACCATTACACTTTCCCATGCACTGAAAGGAAAAGGTTCCATGTCCCTAAGAGACTGCAGTCAGAGAAGTAAGTCAGGGGCCTTGTGCTGCTGTTGCCCTTAGTCTTTTAGATGACGGGTCCTTAACTCCACAAATTGTTGTATCCCTTCTGGACACATGCTGTGTTAGACTTAATCTTGACAGATAGCAAGGAATTGATCACAGAAATAAAATATAACTGGTTGCTTAGTTACCAATGATCACTACACAGTTACATTTGCTGTGTGCAAACAGAGCCCCAGTGCAAACCAATTACCCCTCATTACAACTCTAAAATGTCAGCTTCAGTGAGCTGAAAACAACTGAGCCAGGTAATAAAGGGAAAATCAAGTAGAAAAATTCAAAGTATAATTGGGAACTTTTTCCCCCTCCTAAATGTTCAAATAGCCACAATCCTGTGGCTGAGGAAAGTAAATATATTGGTTTGAAAAAAAATAGGATTCTTCTTTATTGGGAAAGTGAAAACAAGCATGTTATGTGTGTAAACACTGGGAAAGTAAAAAGTTGTAAATAAAAATGACAAGCTAAGAATTGCACAAAACTGAATGGGGGAGAAAAGATATAGGGAGACTTAAAGAGCTTCAGAATTAATGGTGGTATAAAGGAGCTGAAATACTTTGGGTCCAAAAAACAGCAAGGTGTAACTCCAAAAATGAAGTGGAGGGTGTGATGAGTAGGGGGAATGGCTTAGGCATGGGAAACAGCCCTACGTCTGTGTGAGGCAGACTTGGAGAGCCAGCAGGTACAATGGTTGCAGGATCTGCAGACATTCCCATTTCTTGAAACACAGATATATGCATGGCTATTGCTGTTTAATACACCGTGAGGAGCCTCCATCATACTTCTCACAATTAGGTGCTATTCTTTTATGGTCCATCCCCAGAGAGCAAATTAATAAACCTCTCATAATTATGAACTTCCTTTAGCAAGGTGTGTCCTCATCTATCAATCAAACTGAGCTTTGGTGCCAGCTCTGTGAATAAACTGCTGTGCTTGGGTGCCTCACCAGCAGCACATTCATGAGAGGATACACCCCAGAGATGCTGCAGGTTAGATACTCATGGAGTAATCCATGCACTGAATTTATTACCAGGACTGTAAACAATTCATTCTTAGCTTTGCTTGTGTCCAGCCTCTCTCCTCCTCAGTAGTTCATCTTCCCTCTCCTAAAATACATGATAATAAAAGCACCTATGGAGATTTCTGCCTCCCTTGCATGTGCTGTAAAGTGCAGCTATTTCATCATGTCTTCATGACAATGTAAGTTCTCTGAATATAGGAAGAGTCAGAGCTGGATGCAGCCACAGTAGAAATGGCTTTGGGCTGAGTGCTCTGCTTCTCTCCAGTAAAAACTGCATGTCTTGTGTACAGGAGGGATAAGGACTGTAAGAGCTAAATCCTCTACAAGACCTGGGCTGGAGAAATACCCCACCCTGGGTGACCTTTAGTTTACAGAGGAGAAGAGAAAGACCTATTTCCATCTGTCTCACCTCTTTGTGCAGTGCAGCACAATGTAACAAAAATAAGTTCTACAGGGGACAAAGAGCACCTTTTTGACCTAGACTCCATTATGAAACTGGTTCCTATGTGGCCAGGAGAGAAGTGAGCAATTTTGAGGTTGAAGATAAACAGAGAGAAGTGTTTTCCTATCTATTCAAGAGACATACAGAAAGTGCTACAAGCACTTCATTGTCAGGATGCATTTTCTGTTGTTGAGTTTGAGCAGAAGCTAAGGGAAAGACACTTTACAATAGCCACCAGCTCAACTCAGTGTTGGCTGTGGGAACTATTGCTCTGAAGAAGTTCAACTGCAGCCTGGATGGGATGTGTGCAGTGTAAGAGAGATGCTGCTTGTGTTTACATTAATAGTTGTATATACATTAATAGTTGTGTGAGGCAATGCACGCATGTGTTACACTGATGGCTGATCCACAGGGGTGCTTCCTAAATGAGATTGGTTCATAAACATCACAGTGTGCCTGCTCTGGAGAAATATTAGAGATGTAGGAACAATTCCATGAGAGTGAGTCTGTGAAAGATGGGAAGTGCCTCTCAGCTGCTGTGGTGTCCAGGCCATCTGCCTGAAGGGCTACACTCTGCTCTGGGGGTCAGCATGTAGCAGCTGAGTCTGTTTCTGTAGAGGCAAAGCATCTTCCCTGTGCAAAGACAGAGCTTTGTGATCTCCTGAGAGATGAGGGAGTTCTGTGGTCTCTTCTGCTCACTGTAGATCTACCCCAAATTAGCAGTGCCTGCTGCTAATCCCTTGGTTATTATCAAGGCCCTCAGGTATGTAAACCTGGACCAAATGAAAAAGGCCCTAAGAAATAATGGGCTTACCTCATCATATCCCAGCTGGCAGCACTGCTGAGAACATGGTGGCAAACTTGATTTATTAAAATTGATGAAGGAACTGGCTAGTCTTGAATAATTCATTACATATCAGCTGCTGAGGTAATAGGAGCTCAGCAAGATCCTCTTTAGCACTGCACAGTGCCTAAAATCTTTAAATAAGATGAAGTCAAAGACTGGCTAGCTAAAGATTGAAGGGCTCTCTCCATGCGAAGTGGGAGGCCCTGGTTCCTGGTGCTGAGGCCATCCAGCTGTGAAAATCACCCACGTCTCTCAAATGGAAGCCAGCCTGCTAATGTCACTGATACTTGCCAGGGCATGAAACATTCTGCCTCAGCCATCAACTTCTGCAGAATACAATGGCTCCATTTTTCACAATTCTTACTGAAATCAGGTTTAGTTTTCAACATTCACCACAAGCTAGGGATATCTGAGGGTGTTGGCTTGCTTTTCTGATCATTATGCATGAAAATAAACCAGCCTGGTACGCTAAGAGGTAGGCACTACTATTTGAGTACACAGATCCTGAGGTGCAATCTCTGCTGCTGCTCAGGGCTTTTGTGAGCACCCGCAGACTCAAATTACCCATGGCCTGGGCAGTGGCTGAGTTGGATTTTGGAAGCATGTCAGAAGCCCTGGAACAGAATCCTGCTAACTTAATTTGGTGCCACTTGATGAACCAAGAGCTCTTTTTCAACTCCATTGGTATCAATGGTAAAACCTTTGATAAACATGTAAAGCAGCAGCAAAATAAGGCACTGTAGTAAGATGGCTGATACTCTTCTTCCTTTATGTCCTCCTGCAGAGGTCAGAGGAATTGTAGCTAATAAACAAAAAGGAAAAACCAATTAATGTACTGAACATACTCCTGCCTCCCAGCTGCTGGTATGGGGTCCCCACTATCCACAGCTATAGACCCTCCCTGAAGCCCATTGCTTTCTCTCTTTCCAGCTGATGATGATGGAAAGTGGCCTCACACCAGTACTGTTCTTAGCTGCAGCTTTGGTTTGCAATGCCTTCCTTTGTCCCCCACCAGGTACCTAGGAATCTGTGAGGTGCTGGTGGTACAGCACCTCTAGATCCTTAAGACAGCTGGACACAAGACAGCCTTTGACTTAAGATCCTAATGAATACAGGGATTGTGGTGCCTTGTTGATTTCCTCAAGCCAGATTTTACTTCCAGATGCCAATCCTGCTTCAGCCAGAGCAGATGACTTTAACCAGGCCTCAAGTGTCTGAAGTATGTTGGTAAAGGTACTCTGATGTATCACCGGCATCATGAGACATTTTACATAGCACCAGAAGACTGTTGGTTTCCTCTCCTCTCCAAAAATACTGCTGCATCAATCACTTGTGAAAGTGTTTTAAAAATTAAAGCCAACTCATCCCTGCCTTGAAATGGAGGCAGCACTTTCTCTTCCTGCTCTCTGTTAATAGCCTTTCTGCAGGAGGTCACAGGAAACTGATTTACACTCCTGAGCTTTTTGTGAACATAGGTTAAGATCATTTGGAGAAGCCACAAACTGAAGTTGTGACTTCTCACCCTGAAGTGTGTGAATGAAGCAAATACTGTAACTCTCACAGCTGCAGAGTGGGAGATGCTGTGAACAAACTGTAACTTGGTAACGTATGAGACTGATGTCTGGTCCCCGACCTCCTGAGACAAGACACTCCAGTTCCTGTGTTTCAGCTCTATTACCTGTAAGAGGCCAAAATAAAACTGCTTTCCAGCATCTGCAAGAACTCTCCTGGCAGTCTCTGAGAACCAAGGAAAGTCAGGTAAGGTTTCCTCAAACTGAAGTGTAATTATTTGAAATTAATTTAATTCTGAGACCTGTGCTCAAGTGTAAGAGCTCCAAGCCACTGTCTGAGCACAAGCTGCCATGGCCCAGGGACGTGTCCTGAGGGACACTGTGCCTTCCCCTCTGAAGTGGCAAGGAAATGCAGGTATGTGGGCAAGGACAGGGCGATGGTTTCAGAAGTCCAGTCCATGACCCATACATGCTTCTCTTTACCCACCACCGGCATAATTCTGTGTGTGGTTCTATCTTTGCAGCTGATTTTGATCTTTCATCATTGTTTTCTTTTCCTTCCTTCTCACATTTTTTTTAACAGTCATCTGTTCTCTTCTTTAAAAGGGTACCTGACTAGTGATGATGCACAATTGCCTGGGGAGCAGGTTTAGGAGGTATGGTGCCTCTGTGACCTGCCAGAAAACAGCAGTTGCTATGGGGCTTCCTTTGCTTTGTTCCTGCAGGAGACCTGCTGGTATTTATAGCATTTTCTCTAAGCAAGGCATCATCCCTGAGGTACACTCAGGTAAGAGTACCTCAGAGAATTCCCACTGGGAAGTGAGAGTAAAGGATTTTATTATTAAAAAAACCCAAACCAACAACAAAAAACACAAAATCACAAATCCTGGAGGAAATGCCATTTCCTTGATTCTGTAAGGTAGGGACTGCAAGAGAAGTAGGGAAACAAGAGTTTTACCCATTCCAATACAATCCCATTTTTTTCAGAAAGCTATTAAAAGACCGCTTCAATGCAAACCCTTTTGGGGAAGGGTAGAAGCTGAAGCTTGTTCAAACCTGATTTTAGGTGGGATAGAGTTCATTTCCCAGCCTAAACAGTGAAAAAAGTTATAGAAGGGCATAAAGCAACCTACTTCTTATTCCAGGCAGAAAGGAAGGCAAATGGTATAAATCAAGAGTAAGAAAACCTAGATTTTTTGCTAAGTTTGTTTGTTGTTTTGGATTTTTTTAGCCAAAGAGATATAAAATTGATGAAATTGACCTAGAATTTTGGGGACACTGGAGTGGCTGGGCTGGGATCACAGCGGTTTGTAAATTGCCTGAAGAGACACATTTGTTTCTCCAGGGTACAAGTAAGAGAGCAAAAGGGCCTTTCTCCCAGTTTTGCCCTTGGTGGTGGTGAGCTGAAGGCACACTCAGTGCCACTGATGGCCCAGCTAAGTGTGAATCTTGGCTTTGTCTATACAGCAAAAAGAAAAATAAATGTTAAATGGTTTTTTTATTTTCTCTAAGGATATGGTGCAACTAAGCCAAAAATGTGTATTTATACTGCTCTGCCTAAGGCAGCATAAGCACCTTCTCTGGTGAATCACTAGGCCCCAAAGCTTTTGCTCCTCCTAAATGAATGCCAAGTATCCTGGGGAAGTGCTGCCAGGTACAAGGACATAGTGACACTGCTGGGCTAATGCATCACAAGTGTCCATGGCTGAAGGTCTGCAGGGTTCTTTCCCAAACTCCCTAGGATGAAAACATTTGGGATCTAATCCTCTGTATCTGACTTTTCACTGTGCCCAAATTCACCTCAGTTTCTCTGCTTAATGCTATTTTCTGATCTTCTGTAAAGCATTTTCCAAATATTTTGCCCAGTATCTTCCATGAAGCTGGTGAGAGAAGTTCCTCACTGCTCAGAGGCCCACATAAGCAGGATGTTGGCAGGCAGGTGCACAGGATATCTGTGGAGATGAAGGAAAACAGAAGATTGCTGCCACCATGCTTCTATGGATGAATTACACATGAAAAAGTTAGGAAATGCATCTTCTGCAAGATGAAGATAAAGGGCAAACCCACTCAGATAAATTTGAGGCTTCCTTTGCAGCTATAACAGCCATGTTGACATGCACTAGGTTAAGACCAGGCTCAACTGTTTTGATGTTAATTGCCTGGATGCTTTAATTGGATATAGGCTTCTAAATCCTGAAGTCAGCTGTGTGACATAACCAACTGATATTTACCTCCTCACTGCTTTATCTTGCTCAGTGATGCAGGGTCAGTGCACATGTTCCTGTGCATTAGAGTTGTCCATAGAACTGGTGGATTATTTTGCAAGAGAAGCAAGTAACATTTCACATCTGAAGGGACTGTTCAGACTTTAATTTCAAGCAAAGCTACTCTGGCCTAAGTTCACTTTCTGCTCCAAGGCACTGATAACCATCACCAGACAATAATCACTGATCGGTGGACTACTCATTGGCAGTGCCATGACTGCATTTGGACACCCAATGGCCTCTGACTGGTGATGTGACACTCATGCAATGCAGTCAGTGTCCCTCTGGATTTGCTGAGGGGCACAGAGGTCTCATGCTCTAAGGACACACAGAGTTAGAATACCACAAAGTAGTGTTTTGAGCATGGCTGAGGATGAGGAAGCTTTCTGAGATGAGCCTTGGAACACCAGGCCTCCTGCTGCAGTCCATGCCAATGGGCTGGCACATGGAGGGATGTAGGACCACTGAGTCAGACTTCTGTCTTTCCTCTTTGAATCTCACTTATCCAAGATGATGTAGGATAGGAACACCATAGGGGACAGAAGACACCCCTACTGTTTCCAAGCAGTGCACTGCCCTGTGAGCTGACTGAAACAGGTGGAGCACCAGGTCTGCAGCCAGGCCCAGAAAACCACCAGCAGCTGGGAGCAGCACGTTGTGTGGTGCAGAGATAGCAGGTGGTTCCTGGCTGGGGCTGGTCATGCACTTGCACCAAAGCACTGGCACACCCAGCCTGGCTCCACTGAGCCAGCGGTGCCACTGAGCCTGTGGAGCAAATTCCTGCAAATGAGACTGCAGATCATCTTGCAGTCATCCCTGTTACAAGCAGCAAGACACTGTCTCAGCCTCCTGATCTCAACCTCTGTTAGGGTTTTGTATTAAGAGAACATAGGCTCAGTTTCTCATCCCTCTTATAACTTCAGTGATGTAAGAGTAGAGGAAAGAAGACATTAAAAACTCTGCATCAAGGAATGCTAGGTCTTTTTCCAAATAAAGTGGAGGAGGATCCCTTAGCAGGGTGTAGTCCCACACGGGCAGTTTTGCTGTCAGGTTCCCTCACTGGGAGGAAGGCTATGAGGATAAGCATCTTCCTGCTGCTCCATGCTCCCACAACTACCTTGTGGGACAACATCAGCCATGTTTAGCAGGGATGTTGGCATGGGGACAGGAGGCTGCCCACTGCCAAAGGCTTCCTGAACAGCTGTGTGCACGAAGGAGCACTGCTGGAAGGCACCTCTGACTGCAGCTCTCCTCTCCTTACAGGACAGTTCCCATCAGTGAGGACCATCCCTGTGTGCTGGGCCTAGGAGTAGGCTCATCTGCACCAAATGGCCATTAATCTGTCCTCACATCGAACAGAAAAGCAGCTGGGAGACCTGGACTGTTGCATACAGAGAAGCAGTACCATGGTGTTTACCCTCATTTACCCTCATTTCATGGATATAAACAACCTGCTCAGAAGCAAGCAAGGATACCTGATTTTGGCTGCTGCCAGCGTGAGGAGGACACTGCATGGGGTACAGAGCTACCAGGAGAAGCTACAGTGAAATCAGGCCACCCCACTTCAAGCTATTTACCGCAACACGAGGCAGGATGAATCAATAATATGTATCGAGCTGGGAAAGTTAATCTGCATCCAGAGCATCATAACAAATTAAAAGGAAATAAAATCAGTACAATTCCACTGGCTCTCATTACTATCACAGTGGAGAGTAATTAAAATCTATGGGGCGAATTCAACGCCATAGGAACTCTCCTGAAGCCAAAAGCACTGTACAAGGGCATTGCTTTTTCCAGATGCTGTGTATTTCCAACAGCAGCAGGAATGGCAAAATGGGCAGAGAGGATAGGACAGAGTAAGAGCAGAACCTCTTTAGGAGCCAGACATTCTGCTGCTTGCTCTTCCTCATGTGAAGTCATGCTGCATGCCTGCTGCTTTGGTGCTTGATGTGCTGACTTTCAAAAGCTCCAGGCATTTGTATGTGGGGCTCCCACTCAAGGACTTCCCAAGCCAATACACAACTGCCATTCATCCACTCTGGCAGTCACCTCATCCTGCCTGTTCCCTGCTCCCCTGCATTGTCCTGCTGCCTTTGTGTGCACTCCTCTCTCCCCCCCATGCCTAAACACAGCCACCCCTGCTACACGCTCTCCTAGGTGCTAAAGAAATGCCTTTTCCTGCCAAAGAGCACCTTCTGTTATCCTGTTGCATGACAAGACTCTCAGCCCATCTTTCTGTGCTTTCCTATAAACTCCTTATCCTTTGACCCACACAAATCCCTGATGAAGAAGCTGAAGGAGGACTATCACGTACCCAAAGCCACAGCCACTTGCAGTCACTTTACAGCTCTGCTCCAGTCCTGTGTTAATTATGAGCTGGAGCTGTGCTGTAAGGCAGGAATTCAACTTGAAGCAGCATTCAATGCCCAAACTTTGACACCTTGACCCTGTGCAAGGCCCTACTGCCCCACAGCCGAGGCACTGTCGTGACTCAGTTGAGCACTTGATTCCCAGTAAGTGGAAGGAGATGTGTGAAGCACAGGAAGCACATTCCTCATCACTGCACACAGCATTGTGGCCAGCTACCCAGCACTGCAGCATGAGGCAGCACTGCAGCTGCCACACTGGCACCTAGAGAGGCAACTGATGGTGACAGCCAGTGGCATGGCGCTGCAAATGCAATGTTTGGCTCACAGGGTTCAGGAGCTGGAAACTGCCATTAAAAGAGGGAGGCATTGGATGGAACAAATCAGTCTGGGCAAGTCCTATAGATGGCGTGTAGCAAAAGCTTTCATCTCAGCATGCTCGTCCAGCTTTCACCTTTTTGAATCTCTTATCTCCTGTCACCCCACTCTGTGCATGTCAGCAGGATGATACAGCTACTAAATACCACGTGTGGCAAACACCAGTGCTGCTGAGGGTTCTTCCACATGGACATGATTACCATACAATACCTATGGTAATATACAGAGATAATGCAAAGTGGATTGTTAATGCTGTTTTACAAACTGGTGTACTAACAGTCCTGCAGGTGGAATCATGGCCTAAGAGTATCCAGATATACCATGATCTTGTTCACTGTCCGGAAAAGTGGAGGTCTCACTTGACCTTGGCCTTACCTCAGTATGCCTTTCAAAAGTTCAACCACTTTATAAACACATATCCACATCTGTAATCATGTTCAGATTCACCAATGAACAGCATAAAAGCCTCTTTCTTAGAAGTCTTCAGCACCTTAAAAATCACAGCCATATTATCACAGAATGTGCTTCAACATTTCACCACAAACAGGTGCTCACATCTTCCAAAACAATCCAGCAAGGAAAGCAAATGGAAATCTGCCCCTTAATAAGTACCTATCTAGTGGCCAATCTCCCTCATTTTTCTAAATTCCATCTGAAAACAGCAGACCTTCTCTCCAGGTATATAAATCTCATCTGCTTTTCCTATTACAACAATTTTGAGTTGATTTGTATGATGTTTATATATTCTTCAAAGGGATTGCTCTTTAAGGTGGTGTTAGCTTGAGTTTTTTGTTAACTAGAGTTTTGATCTGATTATTACTTCACTCAAAAGGGACTGTGCTTGGACAGTCTTTATAGGAGGTGAGATATAGGTAGGAGACTGGCTTTTAGGCAAAGAGGAAATAAAGTGTCTGACACTCATCAGGACAGGCCAGGGGGAGTAGGGATCTTCTTCCTATGGAGGTCAAAAGCCATCCTATACAAAAAAAAAAAAAATCTAAGGTACGCACTAATGCATGCTGCAGTGTTGTAAGCATGAACAGGATTGCTGATGTGGTTGTGGGCCATGCTAGTGCCTGCAGCTGCTTATGGCCAGGTTAGCTCTGTTTTATGGATTTACATCATGCTACTGCTGTAATGAAGAGGAGTGTGCTGAGAGCCAGAATAAAAACTGTTGCAGAGTTAGTGCTCCACTGTCTGGATGTGACCAGAAATATCACAGCACTGTGTAGACAAGCAGTGACTGCCTCCCTTGGGAACATGGCTCGGTGGTACTGAGGTAAGAACAGAACCCAGAATAAAGGGCAGAAGATCCTCACTGAGAGACAGGACTGGCTGTTGAGTTAGCAGACCTGGTTCTCAGAGCCAGGAATGAGACACTGACTATTTCAGTAGGTGCTGGAAGGTGTTTGGAAACCCCAGTGGCAGATCAAACAGGCAAGCTATGCACCTTAATCTTAAAAAGCTGATCAGTTCAGAGGCTGCTTATCAGTACAAAGGAGTCCATGGCCTACCCCTTACTCTTTCAAAAACAGATTTTTTTTTTTTCTCCTGTGACTTTGGCTGATGCTTGTTTTCATGATACTGAGCTTTTAGGGAAGCTGAAGTACTGTGTTGTGAGGTCTCCCCACTGCAGTATGGTTTCTGCAATCATAAAGCGCCAATTTCCAAAGCTGTATCTAGCCCTTAAATAGGAGAAGCGCCACACTGGGGCTTACTGACAGGTTGTCTTGTGTTGCGGAAACCTGAGCCCTGATTGTCCGCAGAGAACAGTGTTGCAACAGCTGTGGTAAAAAACGGGGCACATCAGTGCAAAACAGTTAAGTACTGCAAACCAGGACTCCTGAGGGAGTGCTCTCATCTGCTTGTAACTGAGAGGTCTCAGTTCAGGCCTGAGGGGTTTTTTTTCAGGTTAAACTACCACAGCACAGATTAGCAGTTGAAACTCTATTGATCCTTTATGAGAAGCAGTTACCTCCCCAGTTCTTACAAGGCACTTTCTTGGAAAGGGTCTTTCAAGACAGACCTCCTCTTGGAAGGGGTTGCTTCTGTCTACTCCTAGAAGCAGGCTGGAAGGATGAGCCACACCACCATGAATGACAGCTGTATTTCAGCACAGACCTGACTGATATCTCCAGGCACTGATATCCTGTTGGTCAAGGGGGCTCAGGTTCAATCCAGTACCAGCCGTGGCTAGTGCTAATTCTGCTCCAGCCAAACTCTGACCCATTGCTCTGTCTCTAGACCTCTCTGCAAGGTGTATTTATTGAGAAAGATGCTTGAGATGTAAAGACCCTTAAGATAACCAAGGACTCGAGTAGAAGGAATGGTAGGCAAGTTGTCCTTTCAACAAGCTAGGAAGCGAGCAAATAAATCTGACACAACAGCTCCAACAGGCTGTGACACTAGAAACTAATGTGTATGACTTCTGTGCTAGGTCTGAATGGAGCCGTCTCTGCTCATTGTCTGAGGGTCTTTAATTCCCTTTTTCCTCAGGGAAGAACCTTGCATGAAAAGTTCAGCTGTGTGTAGTCTGAGTCTTGTGAATCACTTGATTGTGGTCAAAGCCACTGTCATCTTTCAGTTGCTAACTGGCTTCCTAAACATGCCTACAGAAACAGTAGGATTGCTGTGCGGTAAACAAATTACTTTTGACAGGAGACTGCCAGCACTGCTCCCAGACATCAGGGAAGCCACAAGATGGGCTGCACAGTGTCTGACTGGAGCAGCTCTAGCATTGCATCCACAGCTAGTGCCGTGTCGGGCTGCTTCTGCAAGCACTGACAAAGAACCAAGCCTGCAAACTCCCACTACCATCTGCTGAAGCTTCATATCCCAAAGGAAAAATGGATTTTTGCTTACACGTATCTTTAAGCATTTCAACAGCAGAGAAGGCAAGGGCGTGGACACTCTCTCTAGCTAAAAACACAAAGCCATGTTTTTTCTTTATAAGAAAAAATTTACTGCTGCTCCTTGACTTCCCATCTAGGACAGGGTTTCTTTCAAAAGCCTTAGAACCTTTAGCCCCTTTCTGGAGAGAAATCCTTAGGACAGGTACTATTGAGTTCCTAAACAAGTTATTTCTAGACTGTAAAGATACTGTTAAAACACAGGCTCTTAAAGGTCTGCAAAGGGCCCCGAGTTGTTACAGGCTCTGAGATGTTACAAGGAAAAGTGAGTATCAGCAGACACTGGAGATTTTTTTTTCCCCTTGTGCTTCACCTTGAAGCAGCTGTTAGCAAAGCCAGAAAACATCTCTGCCCCTTGGTGTATTTAATACAGCCTTGGCAAAGGGACTGCAGTCTGTCAGCTCATGAATATGGGAATTGCCTAATTCTCCAGCTATTCTTATTACCTCAGCCTGAGGATCCCAGCTTTCCATAACTAATTCTTGAAATCACAGACTTTCCAGTGTCCTTTCTGTCCTTGAGCAGCGAATCGCTCCTCCTCATGTAGCTGATGCTGGTGCCTACTGTGGTGCCACCGATTTTCCCAGGGCCCTTCCCCAGCAGGGGCTGCACGGTGGACAAGGTTACTGACCCCTGCAGTCCTGCACAGCTCCTGGAGATACTCACCCTTTGTTGCTGTAACTTACAGGAGGATGTCTGGAAAATAACAAAGGCTACACAGCCCTGTGCAGTGGCTCAGGCTGGCTGAACAGCTCTGAAGCCTGGGCAGTGGGCTGGCAGCTGTAATGCAATCTGTCCCTGGCAGCAGAGATCTCTCACCCTGTTCCTACAAGCCACAGAGCTCCCTGACTCCCTCCACATCCCACCTTGTCTGTGGCTCCCACGAAGACTCAGGATTTGTGGTGCCTCTCACCTGTCACTTCATTTTTCCCTCACTGTCACATATATTCTCAGTCCACCTTCCCTCTCTGTGCCCATATACCCATTTTCTACCTTTTTGTTATTTTTCCTTATCTCACTGATCCTGCCAGATCTGTCCATCCTCCCAAGACTCAGAGTTAAAGCTGTTCCTGTGCTGGAAGGTGATAATGGCTGCCAGGAGCCAGCTGTGAGGGCTGCTGCAAACTGAAAAACAGATGGAGATGGGCTAATTATGAAGCAGGGACTGCAAAACTTGTGGAGATGCTGTCCAGAGGTTCCCAATGACAAATGGGTGCATATTTTGAATGCTGGCAGGTGACAGAGGAAATGGAAACTCATCAAGCTGTGGACATTTTTCCAATCCTGGCTATGGAGTTCTGCATGTGATGCCTCCTCATCTCACTAACACCCACGGCTGCTGCTGCCAAGCTGCTCTGGACAAGGAGAATGCGCTCACTGCAGTGGCAGCTGAGGAAATCTCCAGGCTGGTTCCAAGGGCTACATTCTTGCAAAGCACAGGCAGGTTAAAGCTTTTGTCAAGGTAAAAGCTTTTATGCCAAGAAGCAGCTACAGCAGCACAGGCTGAATTGCAACAGGATCATGGCAAGGTGGAAAAAACCTGTTAAAATCTTCCTGTTTCCTTTTTGAAACAGGATTTTTTTTTTTCCCAAGAACCTGGCCAAAGGGTAACTGGTAACTGCATAAATGGAAAATAAAAACTGGGTTATGTCCTCTAGTAATTTTCTTAGTTCCAAACCGGCCCATTTAAAAGCAGCAGAAGAAATCACCTTCGAAGTCCATGGTTTTGTAATCAGAACCTCCCTTTCAATTAGTCATGTTATAGGGCTGTAAACACAATAATTCCATCAATACAATGGAACAGTCATGTTGCATTTGTACTAACACAAATGTGTGCTCATGTGCCACAGAGCTAATCTGATACGACAGTAATTGGCTGATGCCCAGCTATGGAGGCCCTGGAGCTATGCTTGCTGTCTCTCCTCTAAAAGAACTGTCCTCTGAAACACTGGNATACCCATAGTGAGGAGACACCATATCTTTTTTCAAGGGAGGCTACCAAAGAAACCACAGCAGAAACCCAGGCTTTCTGTATCTGTCTCATCAGTTCTGTGCATGCTTTGCTCTCTGGCTGCACAATGCCTTGCCTAACACATCCTTGTTCATGATAGAGCTCTTGGGTTCTACCTCAGTACAAACCAAATAAGAGAGACTTGTTTTACTCAGAAACCATTATTCTCAACAGTATGGCACTAAAGAAACATCACTTTTGGCAATATGCAAGAGCAGAATCTCAAAATCCCAGAACGTTTGCGGCTGACAGTGCCCAAAATAGCTCATGGAGCAACCAGTGAAATTTAGGAGATGATTTTTTAAAGTAAGGTGGGGAAGAGCACCTTAAATAGAGGATTTGGAATCTGTGCTTAGGTTCTGGATTTGACTTAAATCTTTCTAAGTCTCTATCTGCTCCTTCATCTGTAAAATGGGATCAATAAAAACTCCCCAGATTTGCAGCAGTGCTCCCAGTCTTAATTGATGTCTGTGAAGCATTCTAAGAGCCACAAGTGAAAAAAAAATTACCAAGCTCTTCAGCCTTACTATAATACCAACAAACAAGTAGAGTTGTTTATAATGCTTTTCAGCGCAACAATGACTAGGAAATGAGGAAAGGCTAAAGTGTGGATGCACACAGTGCTGCTTTGCTGCAGTGTAAATGTAAATGGCAGGAGCAGATTTTACAGATTTTCCTCCAGGGAATTCTGCTTTCAATAATGCAGTAAAACTTATACCTCTACGGATTCAAGTAGATGCCCTTGCTAGCACCTCAAGTATCAACACCTATTATGAATTTGGCAGAATGTGTCTTGGAGTTGAAATCACATGGAAATTAATTAAGAAATGACTCGCTGGGACGCCGCAGATTTAAAGAGCCAGGTGCTGCCCAGCCACCCCTTCCCAACGACTGAACGCAGCCTAGTACCGTACCAGCACACACTATCCCACCTTGCACAGGACAAAAAGGCCCCCGGCATCTCCAAGGCTCTATCCTGCCGACTGCAAAGCCCTCTGTCCCCGCGGGTGCAGTTTTAGGAGCCGAGAGCAGCGGCCGGGCTGGCCCGGACGAGCGCACGGGCAGAGCGCTCCGGGCCGCGCTGCGCCAGCGGAGCCCCCGCTGCCGGCGAGGAGCGAGCGAGCGCGGGGTGCGGGCACATGCGGGGCCCGGCAGCGAGCAGGTGTCAGCCGGGCCAGGTGTGGAAGGGCTGGGGAAGCGCGTGTAGCCCCCTGCTCCCGATCTCCGCACCGGGCGCCGAGCTGCCGGCAGGAGCCGAGGGGCCCCGCTGGAGCCGGGACACGAGACCCAGCGCACAGATAAATCATNATCCTGGCTATGGAGTTCTGCATGTGATGCCTCCTCATCTCACTAACACCCACGGCTGCTGCTGCCAAGCTGCTCTGGACAAGGAGAATGCGCTCACTGCAGTGGCAGCTGAGGAAATCTCCAGGCTGGTTCCAAGGGCTACATTCTTGCAAAGCACAGGCAGGTTAAAGCTTTTGTCAAGGTAAAAGCTTTTATGCCAAGAAGCAGCTACAGCAGCACAGGCTGAATTGCAACAGGATCATGGCAAGGTGGAAAAAACCTGTTAAAATCTTCCTGTTTCCTTTTTGAAACAGGATTTTTTTTTTTCCCAAGAACCTGGCCAAAGGGTAACTGGTAACTGCATAAATGGAAAATAAAAACTGGGTTATGTCCTCTAGTAATTTTCTTAGTTCCAAACCGGCCCATTTAAAAGCAGCAGAAGAAATCACCTTCGAAGTCCATGGTTTTGTAATCAGAACCTCCCTTTCAATTAGTCATGTTATAGGGCTGTAAACACAATAATTCCATCAATACAATGGAACAGTCATGTTGCATTTGTACTAACACAAATGTGTGCTCATGTGCCACAGAGCTAATCTGATACGACAGTAATTGGCTGATGCCCAGCTATGGAGGCCCTGGAGCTATGCTTGCTGTCTCTCCTCTAAAAGAACTGTCCTCTGAAACACTGGAAAGAAAACCAGCTGTGATGTCATATTTTGCCTGCCATCAATCAGCAATGCTTCTTGCCTCTGCAGCACTGAGATGTTTGAGGTTGGGGGGTAATTTTTTGGCTGGGGGAGCTGTATTTGAAGTGGAACTTGATCTCCTACAAACTTAAATATTAAGAAGCTGGGATTTCCAGACTATCTTGTTAGACTAAATCAGACTCAGCAAGCACACAATGGATAATAAACTCAGAAAATCCATAAAAGCATTCTTTTCCCTTTCCTCTGTGACTACTGGGAGCTGTGCATCATCACCTAGTCTGCAGTAGGCTTTTCTTACACAGATGAAGCTTAAGGAGCTTAAAACTTTACAAATGCTTTTAGGGCTACCACTGTTATCTTGTACAGTGCTCTACAGACAGAGGCAAGCCTTAAATCTGAGACTGCAGCTGGGGTTCTCTGGTTAGAGGCCTTAAAGGAGATCAGTATAAGCAACATGTAAGGATGTGAACCAGATCTCACAGTCCATCTCCTGTGTGGGCCCTGAAAACAAGTGGACAGACTCAAAAACCAGGCTAGGATCAGGAGTCTTCACAGTTGCAGTCACAATAGGAATCATTTATTTTGCTTTTGGAAATATACCCATAGTGAGGAGACACCATATCTTTTTTCAAGGGAGGCTACCAAAGAAACCACAGCAGAAACCCAGGCTTTCTGTATCTGTCTCATCAGTTCTGTGCATGCTTTGCTCTCTGGCTGCACAATGCCTTGCCTAACACATCCTTGTTCATGATAGAGCTCTTGGGTTCTACCTCAGTACAAACCAAATAAGAGAGACTTGTTTTACTCAGAAACCATTATTCTCAACAGTATGGCACTAAAGAAACATCACTTTTGGCAATATGCAAGAGCAGAATCTCAAAATCCCAGAACGTTTGCGGCTGACAGTGCCCAAAATAGCTCATGGAGCAACCAGTGAAATTTAGGAGATGATTTTTTAAAGTAAGGTGGGGAAGAGCACCTTAAATAGAGGATTTGGAATCTGTGCTTAGGTTCTGGATTTGACTTAAATCTTTCTAAGTCTCTATCTGCTCCTTCATCTGTAAAATGGGATCAATAAAAACTCCCCAGATTTGCAGCAGTGCTCCCAGTCTTAATTGATGTCTGTGAAGCATTCTAAGAGCCACAAGTGAAAAAAAAATTACCAAGCTCTTCAGCCTTACTATAATACCAACAAACAAGTAGAGTTGTTTATAATGCTTTTCAGCGCAACAATGACTAGGAAATGAGGAAAGGCTAAAGTGTGGATGCACACAGTGCTGCTTTGCTGCAGTGTAAATGTAAATGGCAGGAGCAGATTTTACAGATTTTCCTCCAGGGAATTCTGCTTTCAATAATGCAGTAAAACTTATACCTCTACGGATTCAAGTAGATGCCCTTGCTAGCACCTCAAGTATCAACACCTATTATGAATTTGGCAGAATGTGTCTTGGAGTTGAAATCACATGGAAATTAATTAAGAAATGACTCGCTGGGACGTCGCAGATTTAAAGAGCCAGGTGCTGCCCAGCCACCCCTTCCCAACGACTGAACGCAGCCTAGTACCGTACCAGCACACACTATCCCACCTTGCACAGGACAAAAAGGCCCCCGGCATCTCCAAGGCTCTATCCTGCCGACTGCAAAGCCCTCTGTCCCCGCGGGTGCAGTTTTAGGAGNAGGGCTGAGGATGAAGAAGCAGCTCGCTCCCCGGTCGCTCTCCCCTCACAGCAGTGAGGTGGGGACGCGTCCTGCGGGACTGGCTACCGAGAGGGACCCGCCCGCACCTACCTACCTGCGGAGCCCGCCCGGGACGCGTCGCCCGCCGCCTTTGTTGTGCATGCCCGCCCCGGCAGCGCCGAGCCGCGGGTCGGCTCCGGCCCCTCGGCGCCTGCCGCTCGCAGGCCCGGCTTAGCCCGTCGCCACGGCAACGGCG
>WBMY01010667.1:2362255-2509617 GCA_013397315.1 Donacobius atricapilla | reverse complement strand
CGGGAGCGGGCGGTGCTGAGGGCGCAGGGCGGGGGTCCCCGCGGGCAGGGAGCGGGCGGTGCTGAGGGTACAGAGCGGGGGTCCCCGCGGGCAGGGAGCGGGCGGTGCTGAGGGTACAGAGCGGGGGTCCCCGCGGGCAGGGAGGAGGCGGCCCCGCAGCCTTGGCTTTAGGGCGCTCGTCTCTCGGCGCCCGCCCTTCTCCCCAGCCCTGCGCCCCTCCTTCCCCAGAGTGCCGGGCAGTTCCGAGCGGGGCTTAGATTAGCCCTCGGCTTCCTCTTACGGTGCTTGGGATCCCTCATTTTCCATATCCGGTAGCTTTTCTTTAGACTGGCCACCTCGGGAGTCCCTATCTCCGGTCACAGATCGCACGTTCTTTTGTCCTACAGCAAGCACGGCTCTGGTGACTCTCCTGACTATCTTCCTGCACCAGCCTCCACAGGCTTACACGTGACGGGCAGGCTCTCTGCAAAGAGGGGAACTGCTGTGAGAATAAAGCCAAGGCAGCGGTAACGCCTCCATCTATCCCTGTTCTTGGGCGCAGGAACGAATTGTATCCTGCATTTACAACTATTTTAATTGACCATTCATTTTAGGGATAACCATGACAGCTTGAACCTCTTCCCTTTCAGTCGGTACGGACCTGGCAAATGAATAGTTATGTTGATTGTTTCTAGGATTAAGTACGCAGTCCACTGGCTGTATCATGTAATGCTAGATTGAGCTGGGTCTTGTTACCAGACTTAAACGTGTGTGCGTGTTCATCTCGTTCTGAACAGCGGGTTCTGGACTGTGGAGACATGTTAAAAGGAGGGGCCCTGATCAGAAAGGCTCACAGTCATGAGTTTTGTTAAGTGATCCAGCCTAAGTAAAGGCATTGTTACTATTTGAGGACATTAATTAGAGAAGAACTAAATTCTGCAGAGAAAAGTTGATTGTGGAGAGAAATAAAATAACACAGCAACCCTGAACTCTGTGTGTTCAACACCTGATTATACAAATATTTTTTTCTTTCTGGGATCTGTCAAACTCCTATTTAACCTTAGCAGAAAGGGATTTCAGTGGCACAGGGCTCATGGCATCCTCCACTGAAGGCTCTTAAATTAAAATATATGAAACCTTTTCAGTAAGCCTCCTGTGTCAGAGGAAAAGACAGAGACAGAATGTGCTCAAGGTTACAGAAATGTTCTCTGGCACAACTGGGAAAAACTGCCAGAGCTGTGGTGTCCTTCCCTTGGACTTCATCTGCCAGACTTTGCCATTCTGGAGGCACTGGAGGTAAACCCAGCCCTGCCTTCAGGGAGAGCAAGGGAGGGGGGACAGGAGGCAGCCATCCTTTAGTTCCCCTGGGTCAGTCTGGGCCCATACATTGCTCATGTCAGTAAACAATCTTGTTCTTAAAGGGTTTCTCACTGGATACAGGTAGGCTTGGGGGATCATCTGGTGTTATTGTGCTGTAAAGAAGGACAATAGAGAAACTTGGAGACCTATGCTGATGATCTTGGCAGCTCCCTCTGCAACAAGCTGCCTCCTTTTCCGATGTGTGCTACTTTATAAATAGACCTGATTCCGCTACTCGGAGAAAGCTTTTGTCTCTCCTTGTATTCGATATATGTGATACTCTGCAGTGGAGAGCAGATGATTGTACCAGATTCTGCTCCTATGGAAATGGGCAGTAGAAGACTCAGAGGCAAGGGGTGAAATAGCATCAGGGTTATCTCTTGTCCTCTGCTCAGAGCTCCTGTTACAGCCACTCTGAAAGGCCAGGAGACGCCCTTGGATTTAGCACCACAGTCTCGAGTGTATGCCTGTCTCTGCTGGAGATGAACATCCTGTTGTTTTCAGAGTCCAGTTACAGCTAAAGCTAAAAAAAAAAAAAGTATCTCTCTGCATAAACAGGAATTTTCCTCAATTGCAGGAGCCAGCAGAGGACACTGCTTTGTCTCTGTCTCTGAAAGGGCTGAGTAATGTTTTGTTTGTTTTGTTCTTTTTGCTGCCTTCTTCCAGCTCCATGACTTTGGTGGCGCCTTTGGCAGAAGAACAGTTGCCATTGCTTCCATTTTATCCATATCCACCAGAGGATTTTGTTTTCCAAATTGTTTGCTGCTGCTGAAGCCATAGCAATAATGCTCCTGTATAGCTTTACTTAAGGGAGGGAAGAAACAAAACCACATGACAAATTGGTCCAATTTATCACAGCAACAGAAACCTGCAATTCAGCTCAATCGCCCCCATAGGCCAGCTTAGACAGCATCAATATTTCATGACCTGAGCACCACTTGGAGCTTGGGCTCCACCCCTGCCCCTCGCCTTGTTGCAGGTACCCTCCAGGAGTGTCACCTCACCAGTGTGGAGAGCACCCCCAGAATTTCTCCGGGTGAGCAGGGTCTGTCTGCAGCCTGCCAAGTCAGGCCTGCTTGCTATGCAAAGGGGCACAGTCCAGACCTGCTGGGTACAACCAAACTCCGCCCCTTTGTCCTGCCTGGCTAGACCGCCTGTGCCATAGGTTTATGCCCAAGTAACAACTCCAGGCTTTCTGGGCATGCCTGTGGTCTGTGGCAAACAGGATAGCAGGAGTAGGACTGGACCATTGCAGCTCATGGCCTCTCCTACAGTCTTTTTGTGGGTAATTGTATAATGCAGACAGGACTGTTCACTTGGTAGCAAGCTGGAGGTGGCTTCTGTTCAGCTGTCTGTTGTCGCAGTTACCAATAACGACATGGACTCACTATTTCAGAAGGCCAGAAATCTAATTCCTTATTTTGAGATGATCTCTCTTTTATACTATTTTACACAGACCAATTTGATTGGTGAAAAAAATACAAACCTCTTCAATCACATTGGTCAAACGAGAGAGAGATCAAGAAGTCCCTCCTATGAGAAAGCAATGAAACAACATAGGTACAGTTAGAAAAACATTGGTCTTGTTTACAGAAGATCACCTGGGAAAGGAATTTCCAAAAACCAAAACATGTCAGGCATGAATTCTGGGCTACAGTCTATATCTGTTCCCATTATTAAGGCAGGAATATTTTATTCCAGAAGGAGCTGCAGTGGAATAAAATGCCAGCAACATGTCCAGCACGTGGTGCAGGAAGACTTGAAAAGAGGATGAGTCAAACTATGCCAAATCCCTCCTACTGTGAGCCAAGTGAGGCATCAGAGGAGGTCGGGAATCTCTTTTACTGGGCCCAGGCTCTGAACTGGCCACAGCAATTGGCATCCAAGAACATCTCCCAGCTCCACCCCAGCGTGTGGCCCCTTTCTGGCTTGCTCTGCCTGGTACAGTAAGAGGAACAAGTGACAGGTTAGACACCTATATATAGCCATAGGCATGCTCCCTCATAGCTCTCTTGCCTCACTTTCCCTGGTCTGTAAAATGGATGTGACTGCAATCTCCTGGTGGCAAAGTAAAACAAAGCATTTTTATCAGGGCTGTGGTAGGGCGGAGGAACTTGTGCTGCTGGACCAGCAAGTTGAATTCCTCCAGCAAAACAGCATCTTCCACTAGGTTCTCTGTTCACTTGAAAACCCTCATGATTTAGCAAACTGCATATTCCAAAGGAGGAGTTCATTATCCACTCCACTGGGAGTGAGTGGCACAGGCCATTACAATAAATGGCATTTTGGGAAGATGGCTCTCTAATTCACTTGGTATTTAACTCTGGCCATGGGGGCTCATCTCTTTACATAAGATACATTTGGCAAAGCCCTTTTGTGACCATCTCCCTGCACTAAGGAGCTGTTAGAATAAGGGTGATTAGGAATAAACATAAGAGCAGAGGTTTCTGCATCAAAATAGTTTGGGCCAGAGGCTGCCGGGCCAAGGGGACAATGATGTGCACAGAGGACTCGGGTATTTAGAAGGGAAAAGCTGACTTGCTGCAGTTCATCCAGAGATTCTGGGCTATTTCCACTGCCAGAGCTTGGCTGCTGAGCGATAGCTTCCATCCCCTGGAGCACTTGGAGACTGCTCCCAGACCCTCTGCTCTTGTAGTTACAGGGCACCTGTTTGTTATGGGCATGGCTCAAAACTAACAGCAGAGCTGTGTGGAATAATACGTAACTCAACAGACACCTGCAATACTTAATGGATTGTTCCATCAGTTAACTGTCCAAGAAAGGAATTGTGAGCCAATTCAGTGCATTCCAAATCACAGCTCTGTGAAAGAAAAGTTAACACAGAGCACAGGTCTTCCTCCTGGCAGCCATCCAGTTATTAATTTCCCTGTATCAGCTGCATCTGAATGGGCTTAGTCTTCCGCCCACTGTTTCTATTTATTTGTTTTCCATTCATCTCCACTAAAATTAAGACTCAAAACCTTCCAGAGAGAATGGAAAACAAACATACTGAACCAATACTGCTGCCCACATACAACCAGCAGAAACCACTGCACTTTTTCCTCCTTTGCAGTGAGGCAAGATCTAATTTTTAAGATCTCTGGCCTTTCACCTGAAAAGTAGCACCGGTAGCTATGGCATTAGCACAGTCTCAAATTCTTGTTCCAGACGCATCTGTAGGGCAGCACCCCTCAGCTCCTGGCTGTAGGTGCTCAGGTCACAGTGACTGCAGACACCCTGTACCGGAGAACTTCCCAGATGAAGCAACTTCTGCGTGGTTTAAGAAGACAGAGCTGATGGTCCACATTGGCTGAGAGTTTATGGGCCAGGATTAAAGGGACAGCAGGGACTGGTGACATTATAGTAGGGGTCTGCTTCAGACTGCCCAATCAGGAAGATTGAGCTGTTAATATCTCCCACAGACAGATAGGAACAGCCGCACATTCACAAGTCCTGGTCCTCATGGTGGACTCCAACCACCGCAATACCTGTTAAAGGGACAAAACAGAGGGGACAAGCAATCCAGGAGGGTCCCAGAATGCACTACTGATTACTTCCTTCTCCAAGACATAGAGGAAGCAACAAGGAGAGGTGCAATGCTGGACCTTGTCCTCATCCACAAGGAGGGGCTGGTGGGGAATGTGAAGCCCAAAGACAGCCTTGGCTGCAGTAACCATGGAATGGTAGAGTTCCAGGGTGGCAAGGAAGGTGCACAGCAAGCTCACTGCCCTGGGCTTCTGGAGAGCAGACTGGCTTCTTCAGGGACCTGCTTGGTGGAGTACCCTGGATAAAGCCCTGGAGGGCCCAAGAAAGCTGGTTAATATTCAAGAATCACCTTCTCCAAGCTCAGGGCCAATGCTTCCTAACAAAAAGGATGTCAGGCAAGAACTCCAGGAAGCCTTCATGGGTGAACAAAGAGGTCCTGGACAAACTCAAACAAAAGGAACCTCCAGAGGGTGGAAGCAAGGACAGTTAGTCTGGGAGGAATACAGCGAAAGCACATGGCTTCCTCGCATTTGCATGATTTTCTATTGGTTTCTTGGTTTGTTCTGGACACATCTGTATTTCTAAGCATATCACCTGATAAAATGTTTTGCTATAAAATCTCAGGTTTTTACAATAGCCAGATTCTTTATGCATCCCAGTGTAAATAAGAACTGAAAAGCCAAAGGTTATGAACTTACTTTTAAAGTTATACAAATTATAAAATACCTTCATTTACAATTAGAATTAATTAATTACAATTATTAATTAATTACAATTCATATTAACATCCTATTTGCAACAGCACAATCAATAGGATCCAACTGTTGATGTACAGGAAGGGATTCTTACTAAGCAAAATGCACTAAAATAAGTCCTTGGTCTTTTTCAAATGTTTTCCTTCTGAAAAACATACACAAGTGGGTGCATAATGCTAGATATGAGTCTGGTTGAATATGAAATTCTTCTGCTTGTTACCTAAAAGGATTTCCTTCCTCCAATAAAGAGAGTTTCCAGTTCTGTGTTTATGGCATCATCAGGAATTACATCATCCTCCATAAACTCATCTCCAAGCTTCTTCCACCATGGCCAACGAGTGTATTTTAGCATAATGTTGTGGGTTTGTCTTGCCTTGGTAGCTACAGGGATTGATCGACTCATAAAGGCACCAAGATCTTTTTCTGTGGTCTCTGCTAAACCTGGAGCATCTGCAAGAACAAGGAAAAGAGTTTTCTGTATTTTGTTTGTGGTTTTATGAGTATTAAAAAAAAAGGAAGGAAAAAAAAAAAGGAACACTACCCTCCCACTTCCCACTGTCCTAGGTCACTCCTTTCCCCATGCTGGCATTTCAATTTTATGACTACATGATAAATCATAAATCTGACTGGAGAGGCAATCCAAACAAAGGCTAATGTGAAAAAATAAATACATAATGGGGTAGAAAGAAGAAAGGGGAAAGATTGAGTACTTCTTTCAGGTGCAGTGATGACATCCACCAAAATGACTTCTTGTGGAAGTACAACGTCAGAGGATCTCCTGGTCACTACTGTGGATCAGCGCTCCCGGTGCAGGGTGACATCAGCAGAGTGTTCCCACTGCTCTGGTGCAGCAGCACTGTGGTTTCCCTGCTCAGGGGACCCAGCACAGCGTAAGAGTGTGTTGCTGATTTCCCTGCTCAGGGAGTGATGAGCTGCAGTGACACAGCACGTGACAGACTAAATGATGGCATTCAGTAACTTGCTGAATTCTGCCCGGCTTGGGTGCTCTCTGGTGGCTGCAGTTTGCTACTCGTGCTCTATCATGCAGCCACTTGTCTGGTATTAAGACAGTACAGTAGTGAATTTTGTTTCACTTAAAGCCAGGCCAGAGAAAATGAAAACATGGAATTTGCAGCTCAAAGATTTCCCTCTTTATCTGGAAGGGGGTGAGAGTGTTTTAACCATCAGCTTACTTACAACACAAGAAAACAAACCAAAGCAAAACAAATGTGGGTGAAGAGGTTGTGTGAGACCCCATTTTAAGAAATTCTAATAGCTATTAGAGGGCCATTGCTTTTCTAGTGAACGTATCAGAGAAAGACTTTCAGCAGAAGAATAAGATGCTCCTTTAAAAACAGATGTTTATCCTTAACCTACAGCAGCACTTGGATAATCTCTAACAAAGCCTGGATCTCAAGATAAGGCATATGGCAAAGGAAGAAAGATATTTCAGTTTTGAAGTAAGGCTTTACCACTGCTCACTCTAATTTTCCCTCTAAATTGGTTTAATCCAAATGGTAATCAAAGCCATGAGCAGAGCAGTCACATACTCATTAGCAGCTCCACATCGGTGTTGACCTGAGCCAGTAAAGCCTCTCTCCGCTGCGCTGCTCTCTGATCCAGCCTGCTCCGCAACAGGAACTGTGCCAGCTTTGCCTGAGCCTGCATATGCAATTCTTTACTCCTTTCTTCTGACATTTGGGAAGCCTGGAGGAAAATAAGTTTGTTACCATTAGGAGCTGGTTATTTTAAAAGTTCTGGAGGCAGAATAATGACAAAACAAGGAATGCAAATGCTGTTCGTAATTGTTAACATCATAATATTGCTTCCCCTGCAACTCTCTGCAAAATTAACCATCATCATGAATATAAATTTTCCAATTACAGTTTGCTTTGACACTTCTTATTAGATTAATGGTTAAAATCCCCAATATCCTAGTGCCTTGCTGTCAGACAAGCAGGGTTAATAAACACATACCTCAAATGGCTTATCTTGATCATAATTTATGAAGCTGAATATATTTCATCCCTACAGTATTTTATGTTGCATCATTAATGCAAATTATGAAATGACTAAGAAACAGACCGGATGCAATTTGATGTAGTCATCCACCTTCTGCTGCAAAGCTAGTCTCTGCTCATCAGTCAGTCCCTTGGGTTCTTTCCAAGGAGAGAGAAGTCGCCTCCTTCTTCGTTTCTCCAAGAATTTACAAGCCTTTATAAGGAACATATGAGAATATGACAATCACAGAGAGGAAGTTTGTCTTCCCGCTTCATTTGTAAACAATCAGTGAAAGTGTTTCCTTACTGCATCTGTTAAAGCCTAAATGCAGCTATGATGTTGAAAAGACAACATACAAGGTCAGCATGAACAGTAAATAGTAAGTAACAACACTCAGAATAAGTTACTGACTCATCTGTAGTAGGGTGACATTCCAATCCTGGGTTTCAAAGAAGCAGCTTTTATATTTTAGTTACAAGACTGTATTACGCTTTGTAGCCTATACAAGGTTTAATCCTTTAAAGCAACTTGTGGCTCTAGACTATCACCCCCAAGTAATTTTTTAATAAATTATGGCTACATTGACAGTAAGAGAATAAACAGAGTTTTATTAACCTTCACAACAATCTGCTCAGTCCTATCTACTGTTGGAACAAAGTATAAATACTTACTGCCCTCTGAATGATGATAGCTGCCTTATACTCCCTCAGAGATTGTTTCTGCTGATGAAAAATTCTTCTTGCTCTATACCCTCGCCAGAATCTCTGGATAGTTAATGCTGATTTCTCCTCCATTTCCTGCATGTATTTATTCATCTGACCTACAAAGGTAACAAAAATCCACAGTTACAAGACTGTGGGTTAGGTCCTCTTAACAATTTACATTGTTAATCCTCAAACTTCATAGTACCAAAAAACCTTGGGTGCTGTCAGTTAAAAGCCCCTCTTCCTCCAAGGTCTCCTAGCTGTGGGTCATAGCAGATCACAGCTGCAATGGAGCTTTGTAACACAAGAAAACTGTCTCTCCCTTTTTCCTGCACCATTTTGAAGACAGCAGATCTCGATCAGGACTTACTGAGCCCTGAGGGAATTAGCACATTCTCTTTCAGATAATTGGGTCAGGAGAAGAGACAGTAAGACTACTGTGCAAGTAGACATGCAAGACTGGAAAACAGATTTGGGGAAATTGTTCCTAAGGACACCCAGACACTTTAATCTTCTGCTATAGTTTAATATAAATCATACTGGCATGGACAACTTCCAGTAAGGCCAGCTGTCGTTCATGGAAGAGTCTCATGGCCCTCTGTCTCTGAAGTTGCATTTGCAGTTTTAGAGCTTCATCTTCCTTCTGTTTTGTTAAATGCTGTAGCTCCTGTTCCCGTTTAGCTCTGCAATACACAAATACATTAGCCATTACCTTAAGCTGTATACCTCTTTAAAGTAGCTCTCTTTTTCTTTGTGTTAAGTGGTCCAGCATTGAGAAAGAAAATCCACAAAACAATCTGCTATGCCAGCTGTCGGTTGCAGAATGACACCAAGAAATGAGAAGTCTCCTGCAAACTATCAAATTACCACACTACCTACAGCCTTGAAAAACTCTGAACCACTCTCTGAAATCAAAGTATAAATCTTTACTTAGGATAAAGGTCTAAGGACTCTGAAGGGAATGATGCCTCATGTGGGACATTCACAGCCAGAATGAACTGGAATAACAATTTTGATTCCATCATCTGGTGAGGAGGTAAAGCAACATTAGACATTTGCTCCAGTATGCACCTTTTCCAGTCCATCCATCAGCACGCATGGCACCTGCTTCCCACAATACATATAATTATTTTTGTATTGACTGCAAGAATTGTTCAAAATGTTGGCTGTCAAGCCTCACTTCTTAATTTTGGAGGGAATTTTTTCCTCCAGGAAATACAGACTGACACATTTGGTCCATCAACTTTGTTAGAGAACGCTAGGAATGAATTTTCTTGCAAATTCTTCCTGATCTGTGCTAGATTTGATGTTAGGATGTTGCCCTGCTGTGCACTGAAAAACCTGCAGCAGAAGTTTCACAGATGAGACAGTTGAAAACTCTGCAACTGGCCCTGGAGCGTTTAAGCGAACAACAACATGTACATGAATGAAATACACAGCAACATATCAATATAGAGACTAACATAAAATACTTAATATACTGAAGTATCAATACTAATAATTACTGAGACCACTTGGCCACGGTCTTGGTGAAGTAAGAGGAGGTGTGAGCTAAAGCTCCCCCTACCTTCACTGCCCCTTCTCATCCCAGTGGATCCAACCTTATTAGCAGCTTAAGACCTGAGAATGTTCAGCTTTACCCCACAACAAGGTAACACTGGGACTTCTCTGCTCCTACTGCAGCAAAATCCCTTCCCCACTCAGGACCCTCACTGGGCCCACAGCCCAGAGCTCTGCTCTCCTCTAGCACTTTTCTGGGGACAATGAAAGAAGTGCCTTAAGCACTAGGAAAGAAAACCAATGGACAGAGCAAAGGTATAAGGGATGCCAGAGGAGGAAAATGTCCAGAGACTAGAACTGATGTTCAGCAATTCTGCTATTCTATAATTCTGCAAGGCACATACCTTTAGACTCACAGTACTAATGAGCTATTTGTGTTTCCCATCACTAGTATAAATTGAGCTATAATTTTTCCACCAACCATACTTTCCCTTTAGTGTCTAAAAGTGGTTTGGGAGAGATTGGGATGGAAACTGTTGAGTAAAAGAGATGCTCTGGATTTAAAGATCTGACCTTAACAGATAAAAAAGCCTCCACCACAATCTGACAGACCATAATCCTTTTACAACTGTAATGCAGACTTGAGGTGTGCCCACACACCTACCTGCAGAGACAGCTCATGATACATGTGATTATATCAGAATGGTTTCAAGGAAACTAAAGGTTTTCAGCCCACACATTTCTGCAAATTACAGCTGTAAGTGTTTACATTTTAATTCAGGTAATTAATATTTTATTCTAAATATTATATTTCTAAGGAAAATGCAATTACAGAATCAAACGAGACTTTTGATCACATTTTCTTGATAAAACTTTATACTTTCTACATCAATTTTTATCAGCTTCACTGATTTGAAAATGACAAAAATGTTTCATGAACTTCTCAGATGCACATCTGTGAAACCAAGAGTGTCTGTCAGGTATTTAAATGATTCTTTAATACTGATTCTTTCCTACGTAGTCTGCAAAACACATTCATCCTCTGTTTCTCCTAATGATAAGATATATTTGCTTGCACAAGACCACACTGTGACAGGGAACTGCCTCTGAACTAAAGTAAAACATACACAGAGAAAGAGCCAAGCTTTCTTCTGCAGTTCATTCAGAGCAGCCTCCCTCTGGTCATCTCTTTAGAAATGTAAAATGGTTTCATTTTTGATGCATTATTAATAAAAATTATTGCCATTTTAAATGTCCTACAATTAGCTATATAATAGTGAACTAGCTTCAAGGAGAGACTATGGCCTTTAACATTCACTGAGGAGACATTTCTAAAACCACAGCTTCAAAAGTTTGTAACTTGCAGAGTTACATCTTCCTCTGCAGCTGCAGGTGAGCAAAGTTTGCAGTTTCAATCTTGGCAGTATTTAACCACACTTGTTCTAAAATAAATCTGTGAACATGACCAGAACCTGACTGCTAAAAATTAAAAAGTCCCCTTAAAAGCTCTTCTAAAGCCATGTTTGCAGTATTCCAAACACTATTTTTCAGTATAATGTTTTGATGTAGACAGAAGGAAACCAACACTGGCACTGTACAGTTGCTGTATTTGCTCAGTACACTGGGACTGAGTGAGCCATGAACACACACAACTGTAAGGATATTAAGAAGTTTCCATTTCTCTCAATATTAAACAAACACTTCCAAAAGTCCATTTGAATGACTCGAGAACTACTTAGAAGGCACACACTAATGCTTACAATACTGAAAATATGACACAAGGGAGTCAAGCAGCTTGGTGATTGCTGATAGTCTCACAATCCTTTCCCTGCTGCTTTTCCACGTTACATCTTAGCCCATCAACCAAATTTCCTGGGCTACCAGTTTGGCTTGCAAGGTGCCTTATGAGGGAAGGAATATTGGCTTCAAGTGTACGGTGAAGTAAAAAGGAGTGTCAAGGATGTCTGACCGCAGCACAAGAGTGCAGTGGCCAGTGGCCCTCAACAGACACACTGCTTGCACCTGCAAATATTTCAGAATTTAAAGATTACACCTTAGATATTCCAATATCCTCTTAAGGCCAGTCTAGACAATGAAGCATAGTTGTTTGCTTTGGTCACAATGCAATGTGATTTGACAGTGATTTTTAAGATCTGCTTTTGACACAGTAATGATCAATGTGCAAAAAAAGTTTGAAAAAACTTGCTGTGGAGTCTGAACTTGATTGAGATCCCTTAACCTAAGTTAAATTCAAACTAAATTTCTCGAAACAGTTAGCCTAACATGTGCTAACATGCTGCAATCTAATTCAAGTGAGACAAGCATTATTTACATAGCTTCCTTCTTCTCTGCTGCTCCTAGGCAGAGGATACTATTTCTAGGTCACTGAAGTAACTCTACTTCTGAGAGCTAAAGATTTAAAAATTAATGAAGAACAAGGTCTTGCAAGTACTACACTGAGCAAGCACTATGGGCCTTGGTTTCTGCAGCACTCTGGCATGTGGAAGCAGATTTACAGAGCAATTTTGTGTCACGTTAATTGTGAACCAGTTAACTGTCCTACCACCAGTACATCATCTTCTAATGCTCTTTAGTGCAATCCCATGCCACACTTTCAGTTTTCCCTATGCCACAATTTTTTACAGAAAACATGAAAGCACCACAGAAGTTTTTTTTATGGAGAAGTCTGGCAGCTGGGAAAGGGACAGTTGGAGCTTTTGGCACCAGAAGTGGCAGTTTGGTACTGCTGAAAAAGAACATTGTTTGGATGTTTTTGCTAAAAAAAAATCTGTAGTGAAAAGGCTCACATTGGCATTACATGACCTTTATATTTGAGAATTAACAGCTGACTGGAAAAAGGCATCTTCAAGATGAAGGGACACTTGGTCAGCCCAAACTTAGGGCCTGGGACATGAGAACAAATTCTCAGGGAAGCTATACCCAGGAAGGACAGGAAGGTGAATGGGAATAACCAGCACAGATTTATCACAGGCAAATCACGTTTGACCAGCTTGATTGCATTCTGTGATGACTGGCTCCGTGGATGAGGGGAAAGCCGTGGATGTCATTTTCACTGACTTTACCAACACTGTCTCCTAGGCCAGGCAGGGCTGACACTCAGCAAAACCTCCACAAACACAGAAAATGGTTCAATGAAAACCACATGATGTTCAAATGGGAAATTCTACAGCTGGTACTAAAGAAGCTCATGAACCTGCACAATCACCCGGACACAATTCCAATGAAAAGAGGGGACAGGCTGGACATGAGGCTGGACAAGGCAGTAGTGAGCCCTTGCAGGAACAAAGGCTACAGCTCAGTGGGAAGATTATTTGGCTTTGCTTGGCACACCTGGAGCATTGATCACACTCTACTGGGACCCCCAGTAGAAGAGCAATGCTGACAAATAGGAGGGATAGAGACTGTCCAAACAGAGACAATCAGGGCCATGGAATGTAGGATATATAAGGACAGAGAAGGTGTGTTTAGCCTAAAGGAAGGCAAAACTGCCTCTCACTACCTAAAGAACTGCTATAGAGCAGACACAGCGAGATTCATGGGGGTGCTCAGAAAAAGGTCAAGAGGCAGTGATAGAGTGCAATAGGGAAATTCTCACTGCCTGTAATGGAAGAATTCCTCACAAGGCAAATCATCCAGCACAAGGAATGGGATCAAGTGAGATGGTAGGATCTCCATCCTTGGCGACCTCTAAAACTGGATGTGGCCCTGAGCATCCAGATCCCATTTTGAGGCAGGGCCTACTTCAAACAGGACATTGAATTAGATGACCTGAATTTTTCCTCTTCCTTTGTGACTTGAGAAAAGCCAGCCCAACCCAAACCTTTGTACTAGATCCTCTTCTTTACTGTTTTCCACAGAGTCATACTGTTTACCTGAAGCTTCTCTGCAAAGTGATCACTGCCTGGGGTAGCTTTTTCAGCCTTTTCCTTGTCTGAAATCCCCGCCACACTGCCTGGATTATACAAGCTGCTTGATGCTGCTTCTGAAATTAAGAAAACAGTTGGTAGAATATTTTCTATGCATATAAAACTTTATTACTGCTTGCATAATTGAACAATCTCAACATCTGGCCAAACCCTATCAGTTTTCAAATGCATCAAATTGGGAAATTTAAGGTCTTACAAGACAGTTATTATCATGAACTCCATATTTGCTCTAAAAGCAGATAATCTAATCACCTGTATTGATGCTCCCTGTGGTAAACAAATTAATCTACAGCACAAATATATATATATAATCAGTATAAGAAATTTGTATTTAAAACACCTGAAGCAGTTGATGTTTCAAATGGTGATTCAATCAAAATACCTACACTAGAGAGGACAGAAAGACAAGTTTGGAGAAAGAGCAGCAGGAAAAATGTTACGTTTTCAGTATGATCAGAAGTCATTGAAATGCAAACATGAAAAAAAATCAGTTCTGTTCTTAAATGGATTAAAAAAAAACAAAACAAAACAAAACTGAATCACAAAACACCCTGCTCTGTTGAAGATGAATGCAGGTCTCTGCAAACATAACTGATTTTCACTGAAGTACTGTCTCTGAGAAACCTGCATGTAAAATTTTTTCAGATGCTCATGAAACACACATTGTCTCTTTTATTGGGAACACAGTCCAGGTGGTGTTCTTACTGCATATTTTCTGTATATGACTTAGTTCTATGTAAATGCTGCCTAGACTTCAGAGATCTAAATTTGTAACACTGATGTGAGAGAAGCAGATGCAGTTATTTTAACTTTACAGTCAGCAAAAAAAATTAATTATTTCTCCCTATGGTTATATTGAAATCTATGGCAAATCTGCACAGAAAGTCAATCTCTTGAGTCACAGTCCCGTATCTTAATGACTGAGCAATTTCTTGATATTAAAAAAAACCCCACAATAAAATAAATTCAAAAAGGCAATTAAAAATTAACATAGTGAAATAATAACACAGGTTTTGAAAAGTGTCTAAAAAGTGATACAGCAAATCCATTCTAAACATACACAAATCACATGTAAATAGGATTTCACATCTAAATAGGATTTCACATCTGAAAGTCACAATAAACTTCATCACCTGCATTTCTCCTTTTCCACTGGATTGTTCCAAATACAGCAGCTCCAAGAGTTGACTGATCTCCCTGTCAAATCCTTTACCAGTCCACTGTTTACTTAAAAGCCCTTTTAATCCTAAGAGAAAGAGAAGAAACTAATTCACTAATGTGAATTTTTCTTTTCAGGCTTCTAAAGTAACAAACTGCAAATCAACAAATCAAATCTGATTCTATGTGTAAAGGAGTGTGAGACCTGAAGACCATCAGCCATCTTTGAGTATCATGCATATTCTTATCAAAGAATATCTGGTGCTCCATCTACCACAGAGAAGTATTACCCAGTGATTTTGTATGTCCGAGTCTGTATTGTGTTTATATCTCTGTCAGTCAAATTACAAATGTACTTTCAGTGTCTTATCAGTATGACATTGTAAGGTGCTAAAAAGAATTCAAAGCACCACACAAGTGCTTTCATATTTTTCATAATAAAATTTATTTATTTCTAACTGGAATTGTTTGATGTCTTATCTGCACAGCTCAGTTTAACTGTGAGTGTATGTGAATCCAATCCATGAGACTAAAGAGCTTTCTAGGTTTCCGGTAGCTAAAAGCACCCTTGTGCTTCCCCCACAACACACACACACACACTCCCTATGCAAGTAGACAGTAACATGTGCTAAAATGTTTGCATCAGACAAATCCCAGAGCCTAAGGGCTCTGCAGGGAGCTGGAGGGAAGAGGAGGGAGGGCAGGAAGTATGGGTGTTTGCCTCCTAAAGAACTGCAGATTCAAGTAACTTCTCCATCTTCAAATCATTGTCCATAAGCATATTCATACACTGGGCAACTCCAACACTCACATGTACTTACAGGATCTGGAGCACACAGAAATGGCACCTCTGTGGCACCACGTGCACCATTTTAGAAAAACAATGACAGTTCAACTCTTCAGGAGAGAGACAGGCAGGACTCCAAATGGAGTCAGTGGGTGCCCCAAGGCTGTGTGAGCCCTGCAAAAGCAGGGAGCCAGGCTACACAAGAAAGCTCCATCCCATAAGTGCTGTGGGTCTGACACAACCACTTGCCAGACCCTGTACAGACTACACAGCCATATGCACCTTTTGGCTACTGATAGGGAGTACCTGCAACGTGCCACACACGATGTGTCAACCCTTGCAGGACAAAAGGCCAGGCCCTCTGGGAAACCTGACCTAGGGACTGTGCTGGTCTTGGAGTGCCCTCAGCTCCAGCAGGCTGCCTTCACTGGCACAGCTCACACCAAAGCACCTCACACTGCCAACAGCTCTGAGCCACTGTGAAGCCAAGGGACTTCAGAGAGATGGCCAGATGGTGGAAATGCTGTAATGCTTTCTTTGTTGCTTTTATTCCTCAAAGTCTCTAAAGGATTCCAAAGCCTGAGTTAAAACTAACAGAAGGATTACAACTTAAAAAAAAAAAGGCAACTTTTTTTCTTTTCTTAGTGGAAAGAGGAAATGTACAGGAGAGGGAGGAAGAGTTTCCAAATGCCTGCGGCATACTGTGATTCTAGAACAAAATAAAGCATCCTTTGATGGAGATTTGCACCTCTTCAGATAAGCCAGCATTCTAGAGCTGGGATAATCAGACCATCAGGGCAGCTTCCCAAGAACCCCCAGTGTGGTACCAGCCTTGGGCACACTATACTTAATTCCATACTACAAGGAATCCCTCCTCTCACTTCTGTAGGCAAAAGGGTGGCAAAGCTGTTCATCTGGTTCAGAAATTTATCTGGCTGGTACTGTATAATAAGTAGACAGCACAAGTGCAAAAAATGGGAATTGGACAGTTTTGCCTTGCATTCCCTCTTTTTAGTGTCCTTGTTCTCAAAGGACTGAGGCTGCCTGCAAGTAGTTTTGACCAACAATAATATCCAGAACATAAAAGACATGGCAAACATCATGCCTGTTTCTTAGTCTCCATGGACATGACAGAGTGCAAACGGGTTTCCTGGAGCTCTGCGCTAGGCTAGAGACAGAAATGTTAAATGGGACACCTCATTAAAGAATGAATAACATAGAATAAATAATACACATATTCAGCCTCATCATCCAAAGGCATCAAGACAAAACAATAAACTAATTTCATGAATTCTTGGAAAGAGTTCATTCCAATTACTTGGATAGCAAAAGAGAGCCAGCTCCTGGATACCTAAACAGCCCTCATTCAGATGAGCAGCCAGGGTCAGCAGCTCTAAGTAAAACCTTCATGCTCTGGTTTAGGGAGCCTTAGCACTGTGGCAGATGTGACACAGGACTCTCTGACTGTGGCAGTACAGGCACCCTGCCAGTGGATCCCTCAGTAACCAATCTGCACAGGGAAACCGAAAAGTAAAAGCCTATCAGGTTGCAAGTGACAAACAGCAGCTTTAAAAGACAAGCTGCCACATGCAGAGTCCTCACTACACAGAAGAAAATAAATCTAGGAAACAGAAAGAGGTAAAGTACCTTAACCGGCAATGAAAATGAATAGAAGGAAAAAAGACTACAAAGCAACATGGCACTACCACCTGCACATAACTGGAGAGTTATTGAACCACAGCAGGAAACCTCTGTCTTTTTATTTTCACAGGGAATGTAAGAGGAGGCTCAGTGATCGGTCCATGCATGTTCACAAACCTTTGTAGCGAGCTGTGAATAACTGCACGAGCTGTTTGCAAAATTTTGCCACTAGCAGCAGCAGTTTTGTGGCAGCACTTCCTACAGCAGGATTGGTGGTAGAGGAAAGCTTATAAACAAGTTCATCCAAAACAGAGTGACGAGTCTCTTCTTCAACTTGAAGCAAGACAGAACTTAAAGAATGAAGAAAAAAAAAAGGGTGGTGGGACAGAACAGAAGTGTTAACTGAAGAACATGAGCTTTTTAACAGTGACTTATTTTTAGCTATGTCAGGCTATATACAACAAGCCAAGATGCCCAGTTAGCTGGACCAGGAACCTGATCCAGACAGTATTACTGTTTCAATCAACCAATTACCACTCCATCAATTTAAGAAGATTAAAAACACAGCTTTTTAATGTTTTCAATTTCTACTACAAAGAGCAGGGGGAAAAAAACCCCAAACAATAAAACACAACAATGCTTGCATGTGAAAAGATTTTATTTTACCAAGCAGTAATGAACTACCTTTTGTATTTACTGTTAAGAAAAATAATAATATGAAAACAACTAACCTATTGATCCTCAAAATATTGTGTAACACAGACATCATTATAATTGCTGTTTCAACATCATCTGTTATTAACAACTGCAGGAAGCGATCATTTTGTAGTACTGCCAAGAAAACCAAAAACAAGCAAACAAGAAATCATGCAATCAGAATCAGACTTGAAAATACCATGAGCCAAATAAACTTCATCATAAGCCATAGCAAGTAAAACCAGACACGGATTCTGGGACAAACTCCCTCATTATAATTCTTACACTGAAACTTACTGAGACAACTAAACTACTTCAGCCTCCAAAAACCACGCTGAATCCTGTTTTTTCTGCCTTTGGACATCCCTCAGGCACTGATGTTGCAAGGGAAGGAATGCTTTAAACCCCTTTAGGTTACAACAGTACCTTTTTCTTACAACAACAGTGGAATTAACACTGGGACACCAATATCCAAAAAAGTTAAGGACCTCAACCTTGACAACTTTTAATGGAAGTCCACTGATATCATTAAAGTACCATCTTTTTCTATCCCAGTGTACTACTGGCTACATGTTCAGTAATTTTTGTGACCATGTGTGTTTTTAGTTACACATCTTATGATCCTTAGGTTTTTGTCCAATACTAGAAACAAAACCAATTCTGCTTTTCAGAATCAGTGTGATTAACATCCATTTAAATGAAAGCTTATTTTGATCAGAAATGTATAGTGAATTTTTTTTAGATATTTGTAAAATTTCCTGTCATGGCAAAAACTTCAGAAATCTGACTCCAATTCAATCTACCCCTCAGGGCTAGCAATGTACTCTGGTCAAATTTCTACATATTTTAATCACACACGGGAAAAGATCAATTGCCTCTTATTGGAAAAAAACACCCCTGATTTTTAAAAGGTATAGACTTGCAAAGAGAAATTACAGGATGACACTTTAAATATTTATCTCTGAAAGTCTAGAAGGGGAACTCTTGAGTATGACTCTTTGGTGGTCATTTACCATTTTAGATATTGCTGTTGAGCTGACTACTTAAAGAGACTGATTTACTGTCTACTCCAATTTAGAAGACTAGGTGAAGATTAGCTCAAGAGTGAATTTTGATACTTGTAGCTGCCATAAATAAATGTTCAGGTGCTCTCTGGGTTGATATTTTCCTTACCACATGCTGCTAGTTGAATATGCCCACCGAACAGCCAGCAGATGGCATCAGTTACTATTTGGAACCAGTGTAAAAAGTCTTGTTTTTCTTTATCCTAAAGAAATGAGAAGTAGGTAAAAACATGTGTATGATCTTCACTAAGGACTTCATCTTGATGTCATGGGAAGGTTTGCATGCCTCAGGAATTTGGAGAACAAACTCCACCACATTTCCAAGTGAGGTTGGTGAAACGGTAGGAACTAGTAAAAAAACCACAAAAACTCAGCTTGTGAGACCTTTGAGGTCAGAGATCAATCAAGAAGATCTGAACATACTAAAAAAATAAAAGCATCAAATTGGGAAGAAAAAAATCAGAACAAGGAGAGAGAAATCTTGTTTACTCTTTAAAAATATTTGATAGGATAGGAAGGATAAGACAAATAATATCTCAGCAAATATGCATCACAGATTTAATGCACTCAGTGGAAAATATGTTACTTTAAATAAGAGAGGGAAAATGAAAAAAGGTACAAAGTGGCCAAGGACACAGGCAAAATTAAAAAGGTTCTTGATAACTGGTATGGTGAAGCTTCAGAAGCACCTTCTATTTGGAGGGCTGGGATCACACACCAAACCACTATAAAGCTGAAATTTGATCTGTTTGCCAAACAGACTACATCATGTGCTTGCCTGTGATAGCACTGGACTGGAAAAAAAACACAGAATCAATCATAGGATGGTAGGGTTGGAAAGGACCCAAAGTCCATCTCGTTCCAGCCCCACTGCCACGGGCTGGGACATGCAGAGCAGATTTCTCAGGGCTTCATGGAGCCTGGCCTTGAATGCTTCCACAGATGGAGCATCCAGTTTCTCTAGGCAGCCTGTCCCAGTATTTTACCATCCTGACAGCACAGAATTTCTTCCCAATACCTCTTTCAGTGTAAAGCCATCACCCCTTATCCTGTCACTACATGCCCTTGTAAGAAGTCCCTCTCCAGCTTTCTTGTAGACCTTTTAGGTACTGCGAGGTGATACAAGCTCTCCTCAGAGACTTCTTTTCTTCATGCTGAACAACCCCATCTCTCTCAGCCTTTCTTCACTGCAGAGGTGCTCCCCTATGACCAGCAGGAATTCAGATGTTGACATGTGAATGCACATACAGATGCACATTCCAGTCTGTATTCCAAGTGTGAGCCACAGACTACTATCAATCTGGAATCCAGGTGTGTGGAACAGCAAAAAGGGCTTTTGACGGTACCACACCACTGACAAGTGTTGTTACAAAGCACATGGTCATATATCCCACATTAATTGAGCCTTGACAAATGAAACCCTGGGAAGCCTATTCCTAGATCCCTGCTGGAGCCCCAGCCCTCAGTCACGGCTTAACTTTGCATTTGGTCCATACTGACAAGGAGAGATACAAAATAAAAGTAACATATTAAGCTGTAATATTATCTGCTCTGTGTTTTGGCAACGCCAGCTTCTGAAAATTATTTCACTACTTCCCTTGACTTCAAAACCTTGTACAAAAAGCAAAAGAGAGCAGAATAAACTTCAAATCTCCACTGGCAGAGTGAGATTTCCAAAATTCCACTCAGCAAGCATCAAGTCTGGGTGCCCAGTCACCTCTGAGACCATGAAGTTTAAAAGCCAAAGTACTAATTATAATGCAGACTGCATTTGCATTCAAAAGAAATCTTTGCCCACAAGCATGACTCAAGTAGCATGTAGGCTGAGACATAATAAGAAAGTACTGGGGAAATTACATATTGTGGATAAGAGACTCCTGGGATGTCATTTAGGAAGCTTCCTTCTTAAGCACTAAATGCACTTCTCAAGTACTGGACTAACAGAAACTATGTTACTGCACTGATGTTTTCTGAGAATTGATTGTCTGTGGTGTCTATCACAATGCTTTGTAGGAAAACTTAGGCTAAGTGCAAGAAGCCAATGAGCCAAGAAATGAGATAGTATGCAGAAATAGGAATATTAGAAGAAACTGTCAGAATCCATTAAGTTGGTTATTTAAATTACTCATGGGTTTTGTTTGTTGGGAGTATTTTTCCTTCTGATTCTAGAACTTAGAATACTCCAGAAGCATGAGGGAATCTTGCTGAGCAAAACCCTTCTTTACTGCAAAAAAAGGAGGGAAATGTGAGAAAGTGTTTAAATCTATAAATTCATGAAGTCTGCCTGTGGCATTCTTCATGTGGAAGTTCAGAAGCAGAGAGCATTTTTGGAATTTTTTTGCCAATTATGCAGCAGAAACTGAATGACAAAACAAACTTCAACAAATCTGATTTAAAATCTTAAGACTTCCAAAACCATTTTTTGCAAAGCTGAATAAAATTAGTGAGAACTAATTCATTACGAAGGCTGAACTAATGATAAGCAAAGTTAAGACACTACCGTGACTGGGATGCTGTTCTTTGTAGGGCTTTTTCTCCTCTTATTCTGCTCTAATTCTTCAGTCTTTCCTATAATTGCACTCCTTCCCTCTACCTTTAAAACTTGTGAAAAGTAGTAGCCAAATTATCTAAACGGGCCAATGATAACAGAGTGGCTCTGCACAAGTCATGGAGCAAAGGCCGCACAATGACAGATTTCAGCTTCAGCGCTTGGAGGCGTAAGAAAAATTACTGCAATTTCTGGAAAACATATTTTCATAATACCATGCCCCTAGAATAATATCCTACTTATCCAATACATGCCCTCAGAAAGTTTGCAGGTGTTCTCTGCTCTTTTAACTATGAAACTTAAATACCTTGATTGCTCGGATAAATCGTGCTTGCAAGCGTTTTCCCAAAACCAGCAGGCTGTCTATAGCTGAAGGAAGAAACTTCTTGTAAAATTCCTCAGGATCTTCTTTCACCTCTAGCCCTACACAACAATGACTGAAATGGAGNAAAAAAAAAAAAAGAAAAATCAACCTGAATAGTCAAAGGCCTGTTTGAATAACTTTGAATGAATGTCACGTCATCAGAGAAATGCTTCAGTGGCATAGGACAATTCCCCCTGAACAACAGCTCACTGCTGTGACTGGCTCCAAGGTGGCTGCCTCCAAGGAAGAGCAACCACTCGTAGGTTGGAGACCATTTTACTACTTATTATGGCATGTCTCAGTTAAAAACATATCCAAGGCACTTTCTCCTTTAGCTTCACAGAATCTGTTCAGGCTTGTTTCATACTCTAGGGAAGGGCTCTGATGGTCATAAAGGAAAAAAAAGGCAAAATAGAAAGGTAGAAAAAAACTGATAAAGGAAGCTCAGTGATGAAGGGAGTGCACATCAGGCAGTGAAAATATGTATAAAAAAATATACCACAAAACCTTCAGTGAGCCTGTCTACAACTATTCTCGAACTGAGGAAGGCATGTGGGATAGAAATCAGTTCCTCAGATCTCAGGTCTCTTATTTTACTCACCACAACACGTTGGTTGTTTCTGGAAGACTTTTTACAAGAAACTGCATGGTTTACAACTGGTAACTTGTTTCAGTTCTGTGCTCGGCACTCATACCAGTGCAACAAAAAAATCTTCCTGATTTTTTCTGAATTTTGCTCTCTGATATTTTATCTAGGCTATGTTAGCTTTTTGGGAATGCACACACGTAAAGCTGTCTACCAAAGCCCTTGGAAAACAAATTCTAGGCATGAGGTTGAGATTCATCTAGCTACAAAAGGACATTTTTACTGCTAAAATAAATTTCAGTATTCACCGCAACTGAAACAGTTTATAGGGGATGATTTAAGTATCACACTACTCTGGTGATAAATCTTGCATCCCTTACTGAAATTCCTTGCATTAAAAATTCATACTGCAGATATGGCATAAATAAGAGATGGTCACATAATTACTTCATGCCTTAGAATTTTACTCCCTAGTTAAGCCAAAACTAGGTACAACTTGAGGAAAATCTAAAATGTATTATTTTTCCTGACATTTAAAATTGAGATTGGATCACTGGGGGTTTGAGTTTAAAGTTTTCTTATTTACAACGCCATTTTCACAATATCACTACATCAGGTTATCTAGTCTGTATGAACTATGTCATCTATTATATTTAAAAGTGTAAATAGATACTTAAAATAGGTATATTAAATAAATATTTAAATAGAGTCAAGCCAAGCAGTGAGTCAACCAGGCTGAAGATCTTTGCAAGATGAAATCTAAGAAAATAATTTTTAAATAACTACAATTCAAAATTATATAATTACTGGGTAAGAACATTGGTGAGTACTGTCCACAAAAAAAGGTAACACCAACACAAACCGTATTCCCACCATAGAGTTCCCCCAGCTCAATGAAACACAATGCAAATGAATTAAACAGGACCAATTAGGCTATGCCTGACCCCTCTGCTCTTGACTGCTCCCTGCACTTTAACCCTGGCCTTTCCTGAACAACAAGCCTTGTTCTGGATGGGAGCCAATGTATTACAGCTTGAAAAGAGAAAGAGCAAGATGAAAGGACAGAAAGAAAACTGGAAGAAAACTTCTTAGCTTTTTTTTACCTTAGTATCTCTGCTAGCTGGGCAGCAGTAGCCCAGGCTCCATGCAGCTGAGAGTGGTCTCGCTTAAGCACCAGCAAGCAGTACTGAGTGAGACCATAATCGTACATATCTTGCTTAATTTTATTCGATTCTTCACATCCTAAGGAAGGACTACTTAAAATTCCTGTGGGAAGAAGGCAGGAGAGACACAAAGAGGAACATAAGATTCTGATGTGCAAGGTTTATTTCTTTTTCTAAAATGTAAGAAGAGTATATGTACACTGAGCCAGGATCCAGGATTAAAGTAATCGTAAAAATCCTAACAACAGCATTAAATATTTTTGTCAGCAATTTTTGCTGTTACAGCTACAACTCATTTGTAAGATTATAGGACAATTGGGAAGGACAGCTAAACTTAAATTTCCATTTTCTCTCTACATATGTAGTAGCAAAACATACATTACCTGGGATATGAACCATTTGTATGAATTTCCTAGGCTAGATAAAACCACAACCACTGGGAAACATATAGCTTCCTTATAATTACATCCCAATTTAGAACAGGACCTGACTTGTTTCAACTGTTCCTATGAGCAGTGCCTGTACAGCAGAAGGAAAGGCAGGGAAGTCACACAGGAGCTCATGATCTTGTTTCTATGTTAAGATTTAAAAACTGAATACCAACCACCCCGGCTCTCTGCCCAAAAAGCACTGGGAGAAATGATTTGACCAAATGTAAGATCCCTGCCTGTATCAGCAGTGAAAAGGCCCACGTTATCAGGGTGACAGCTGAAAGGCAGAAAAAAATCTCTCCATTTGCTCCTCATCTCCTCCTCCTTATTTTTGCCAAGTCAACTGCCACTCTCAGGAAAAGCTGCCGTATCAAACCTTCCTTACATATTTTCAGAAAAACCTGTATTTAAGGAGGCAGACGGGAGAAGGACCGGCCATAGTCCACCAGCTCATCCTTTAAGAAAGGCATTAATTACCCTTTAACTTCAGCAGCAGCAGGGGGATGTCCTGTTCTCTGCTCTCAGTGATCTGAGCAGCCAAGGCCAGGACCTGGGGGTCCGTGGCTGCCATGGGGAACAGCCAGAAGAGCACACCATCGATTCCAGCCTCGTTCCTTTTTATATTAAGGCGCGGGGTCCTCACGCCACTACTTCATCCCAGCACCTGCACCACCAGCTGGGAGCCTCGGGCCGCAGGACTGCCCCTGAGAAAGGAAACAAACATGGAGGGAGCCCCACACCTCGTGAGGCCGCGGGCAGCCGGACCGGCTCGGCCNCCCGCCGTCTCCAACGCGACGCTGGCCCCACGCCCCCCTCCCCGCACAGCTGTGTGGTCGCAGCCTCCCTCCGCCAACCAGCGCGCTGCCCTGCGGGAGGAGGGGGCATTTGCATATCCGCCTGCGGGCGGGCGCCTCCGACAGCCCATTGGCGGGGATCCGCAGAGTGACGCGCTCGCTAGCCAATCCAGCTCGGGGGAGGCGGGCTCTGCCCGTCGCGGCCTATCGGAGCCCGCGTGGGCGGGGCCCGCTGGCCCGGGCGGCGTGAGGGATGCTCGGTGCGGGCGGTGGCGGCGGCCCCGGGGCCCGCCATGGTGTGAGGCGCTGCCGCGATGAACGGAGCGGTCCCGTCGCTCTACGACCCCAAGGCGCGGGTGCTAAAGCTGGGAGAGAGCTTCGAGAAGCAGCCGCGCTGCGCCTTCCACACCGTCCGCTGTGAGTGCGGGGTTGGGGCAGCGCTCAGGGGCTGCGGCGGTCGGCGAGGGTTCGGCGGCCCCCGGTCCCCGCAGTCTCCTGAAGGGCGGGAGGTGGTTGCGGCCACGCTCGGTGGCTGCCTCTGTCTCAGGATTCCCGGGCTGGTCCGGGATTTCGGGAGCGGTGCAGGTTTCAGTCCGTGCTGGGAGCACGTACGGCCATTGTATCCTAGAGCTGCCCCTCGCTATCCTCTGGGCACTAACTTCGCTTTTTATGCCTTTTCTATAGTGTCTCCCTGCGGTTCTGCTGGAAACCGAGCTAAGCTGAACCTGTGGCTCTGTCTTCTTTCCTTGCGTTCAGTTTTTCCAAGTTCCGTACAATTCAGCAATCAAAGGTTAAAGGCAGGCGGTGTTAATCACGGAGCCAGTACACCCTCCCTGAGTACATAATTACTATCTAGAGAGGTGTGTGCTCAAAGATTCTGAGGGTAGCTAGGAAACAAATGCTCCCAGGATTATAGTCCTTGGTAATTTAGGACTGCAGCTTCTGGTTTTGTTGTCTGGTTATTTATAGGCCAATATCCCCAAGATTCAGTCTCACGTATGTTCTCTGGAGAGTGTCCTGCATGCTGGATGGGTAATGTGAGCAAAGGGAACGGCACTTAGGCAGATTATTTCCAACTGGGGAAGAGGAGGAGAGGGGAAAAAAGCTATAAATGGATTTAAACAAATGCTGCAATTTGAAATTTATCCTAATTTTAAAGAGGACTAACAACTCCGTCTGGTACCTTCTACCCTAGAGTTTCATGCTGACTCTTGTAATTTGATGATATATTCTGAAATCTGTTTTGAAATCTCTCTTCCTTTCCAACAAATGAGACATAGAAACTGGCACGTTCATCAGTTCTATCGAGTGCACATGCAGAAGAAATAGCCTCCGACACCTGACGTTTATTTAATAGTTGAGGAAAAGGGAAAACAGCTGCTGGTTAGAAGTTAAGATTGCAAGTATCAATATCTTCATTTCCTCAAGTATTAACAGGCCAGTGGCCATATATTAAAGCAAATATTCTCTGATTTGATGAGAAACTTTGGAACTGTTGTATTCTTATTCCTGTAAGACGACACTTGGGGGTTTACCCTGACCAAGGTTAGCAGGGGCTGTCCCCTGTGTCCGAGCTGCGAGCCTCCAGCTGCGCGCCCGGCGCTGCCCAGCAGCTCCTGCAGCCTGCTGTTCCTGCCCGGTTGGTGTGCCGGCCGGAGCCACAGCCACAGCTTCCCCGCTGTGCTCTGTGCCGCCTGGCCCTGGCTGCGGGCCCAGTTAGGGAACTGAGAGGCTCCCCAGCTGCAGGAACGCCGCCGCCAGTGACCAGCAGCGAGGCGAGGAGCGTGTGCCGAGGTGTGGCCATGGAGCGCGTGGGTCCCTCTGCGCTCCCTCCGGGTGCGAGGCAGGGCACCGGCATCCCGGGGAGCGAGACTGGCCCTGCCTTACCTGGAGCCGCGATCTCAACCCCACATGTGTTATCACAGACCTTGAAGAACGTCTGGGTGCCCCCCTGTCTCCCTGAATCGGCACAGGCAGAGTTTTGGCTGTAGCCTTTCCCAATTTAATTGTGGTGGAAATAATACCTTGTAGGTTAGGGTACGTAACAGAGCTGCCGTCCTGATGCCTGAACACATGCATATTGTTTCGGGGTTTTGAAAAAGACCAGACATCTATACCCTCTTTTGCTCAAAACTTATTTAAGCCTGTACTTTAGATGCTGAAAGAAACAAAAAGTAAATCAATATTAAATTGGGAAGGAATTTCACTTTTAACAAAAATAACTATACTGAAACATCAAGTTTTTGTCAGGTTCTGACCTGCTTGTTATAGTAAAGTCAGAAACAGAAAGAGAAATGCATATTGATGGTCGATGTTGTTCTTTGCATTTTCAGTCACTTGTCTGCATCTCCCATGTTTGGGATTAACATTTTCAAGAACTATTTATTGATTCTTCTGAAAATAATTACATGGGAATTTACCTTTTGAAATATAACACAGCTTGTTCGGCCTTTTTATCCATTAAAAATTAAAGGTCTTTTTCTAATTTTAATCAAAAGATTTAAACACTTATAATAAATCCTGAGAAAAGCAGCTGGACTTTGCATTCTGTTGACTTATGGAGTGATCTGCTCAGGGGAATGGTAGATGATACACTAGCAAAAAAGGCTTTTACTTAATAGCCTCCAACTGCAATTAAGTGGTGCCTACATTTATAAGATTCCTGAAAAGCCTGTAAATAATCTAGTTTGTTTTTATATTTAGATGATTTTAAGCCTGCATCTATTGATATGTCCTGTGAAGGAGACCTTGAAGTTGGCAAAGGTGAACAGGTGACAATAACACTGCCAAATATTGAGGTGAGTGGATGTGGCTGAAGAGTGGCGGGCTTAAGGGAATGATTTATATTGTTGTCCTAAGTATATATCCTGACTATGGAAGGGTATAAGGTTTTAGTGCTGTTTCAGAGCTGCCTGGGTGATTTTTAGAGTAGAAAAACAATTGCTGTAAGAATGTAAGATTACAAAAGACCCAAAGGTTAAACAGCTGCACTGTAACTTTAAGTGTATTTGCCACACTGGAAATATGCTGTAGGATGACCCAGAAGTGTTGCGTACACAGAAAAGCTTCATGTGTATGTTGGCAGTGCAAGTTTCCCCTTGGTATTTATTGCTCTAGTGCAGTTCTAAAGCAGGAAAGACTGGAAAGGGAAAATTTACTACCTGCTGTGCTTTACTGCTCTGCTGATACGGGAACTAAAACCCTTTCTGGTGAGAGAAGTCCTAGAGAGAGCCTGCTCTCATTGGGAAAGAAGCATTTAATCAGTTTCAAACTAAGTGAGCAAAATTCCATTCCAGTCAAACACCAACTGCAAATTTTGGATAGGGCTACTGTGAATCTAATTTGAATTAACCAATAACATTTTTAATGGCTAGAAATGGTCACTTGTAGTGAACATCACTGATGGATTGCTGTTTCTAAGAAAAAAACGACTACAGGAGTAACACTTACTGGACTTCTGATTTAATAGGGCTCAACTCCACCAGTGACTGTGTTCAAGGGCTCAAAGAAGCCTTACCTAAAAGAATGTATCTTAATTATCAACCATGACACTGGAGAATGTCGCCTAGAGAAACTTAGTAGCAACATCACTGTGAAAAAAACCAGGTGGGTGATTTACAGGAGAAGCAACTGTGCTTTACTCATTGTGAAAATCAATTTACTAATGAGTCTAAATTGAGATATATAACTACATCTTACTGTTTTTAGGAAAACATAATTTTGGGAAGTACCTGACTTTGTTCAAAGGAGTAAAAAGCCTCCTTTCTCAGCAAACTGACTTCACCTCTTTTGAGTTGTGACTGCAGAAGAAATGGAATTTAATTTTTTTTTTAACCAAAACATGTTATATTATTGATAGAAATAGTAACTTTTTTCTGGTGAGTTTAGAAGGAGGAAAAAAAAAAGATCTGTTTGGCTAGTAGCTTTCCTACTGTCTTCTGACTTGTAAATGAGGAAATTAAAAAAAGAAAGTTTTGTGACAGGTCTCAGTAATTTTAATGGCTTGTTTTTCTCATACCAAGTTTTTAAATTTTTTTTTTTTTTTCTGCTGCTGAGTCCATATAAGTATCTTCCAGCAGAATTATTATTAAGTGATACTGGGTAGCAAGGTACAAAAACAAATCAACTGACAAAGTGTTATAAAGTTATTAGAGCTGTATTTAAAAAAAAAATATGTATATGATATTAATAGCATAATATTAATATATTATGTGTATTACTATAATAACTTACCAGTATAATAACTTACCTAAGAATCTAATGATGCTATTTAGAAAGGCGTGAGAAATAATTTCATGCTACCATATCCCGTGTTCTTACCTTTTTTCCTTGCATCTTGCCTTCTAGCAATTAAAAATCTTTTCCTTTTACACACAGAGCTGAAGGAAGTAGCAAAGTCCAGTCTCGCATTGAGCAGCAACAGCAGCAAATGCGAAATGCAACGAAGGTTCCAAACAACGTTAAAAACTCTCCATCAAAAGGAAAAACGTTTCCACCTTCTCCTATGGATGATATTGAACGGGGTAAGCTCCACTGGCACATAAGTTTCAGAAACTTTGCTGCTAACAAGCAATTAGTTTATAAGAGTTTTCTGCGTGTGTAGGTTGTTTTTGTTTTTTGTTATTTGAGTTTCACACTAGAAGCTGATTATGTAAGCAACTTTACTCTGATGTGGAAATGACCACTCTGGCTCAAGTGGGTAAAAAAGCAGTATTTGTAGCTTGCTACAGTAAAAATCCAGCTGAACCATTAGGCTTAATAATGCCAGGGGTCCTGCTGCTGTCTCCTTGACTCTGTCTTCCACTGCGACTTTAATCAAGTATATGGTTGGTTGTATTGTGGTACTGCAACTAAGTCACCTCCATTTTGACGTTGCTCCTTTTTCTTTCTGTGCACTCAGCAAATATGTTGCAGTCCTTTACAACCCAAGAAACACTTTAAATTACCAGCTAGAGTCTTGTGGAAGATGAGGTTCCAATGAAAAAGACAGCTAAAAGCTTGCATAAATCAACCCTTGAGCAGTGCTATGTACTGTTTCCTTGAGAGACTCTGGTTTGGTGTGACACTCATATTTCACTTAATAGGAGGCCTTATTTCCTTTGGGAGGACAAGGAAGATGGCAGGTGGTAATTACTTGCTACAGAAATGCTGACAGGTGGCAGTTTCATTGACTGGAACTGACATCTGTTTCCTAAGTTGTTCTGAATTCCTTTAAACAGATTTTTTAGATGTATCATTATGAAGATGGTTTTTGTTTCCATTTTGGTCTTAAGCTCTGAGCAGCAATCTATATTGCAGAACAGTACTAGAATTCATCTAAGGTTACAAAGAAGAAGGAAAACTTGAGCACATGAAATAAAATTGTGCCTTTTCTAGGTGGTCTGTTCTTTTGGGGGGAGTTGTGGTATCAAGCACTGATCAAGCACTGAAAGTCTCCAAAGTGACTACCAATGTACCAAACTCTTGTGTAGTGCCAGTCTAATTTTAAGTACTATTTAAAATGCTGAAAAATTGAAAAGGATGGTAGAGATATTATCAAGTCATCTAGTCCATCCTTCTCTCCTAAAGTCAGATTTCTGATGTAACTTTAACCTGTTCTTAGAACCTTCCACGGACAGATCCTTGTACTTGCTGGCAAGCCATTCCAGGGCTTTGCTCTCTTTACTGTTCAGGTTCTCCTGTATAAATAGTCTGACAGCAAGCCTATTTCTTCTTTTATATTTATTATGCAAGGACAGAGCAGATTACTGTGCAGCTGCTTTTGAGCAGTCCTTCACAGACTCAAACTCCCCTCTCTTTCCCGTTCTTTATGCAAAACGACACCAGTTGATTCAATCTTTCCTTAGAAGTTTCCTTTCTAAATCCCTGATTTGCTCTCAATTTCCTTTTGCTTTCTTGCATTGAGTCCAAAAATTTCCTAAAATATAGTCCCTAAACACACCTCCTGAGGTTTTAGCAGTGCTTATGTGAGCAAGAAGGCTGCCTTGCGAGCACTATTCATCTTTATACACAAAGAACAAATAGTATCATGTCTATAGTATCACAAGACCAAACAGTATCAAGTCATTTCTGCACAGCATGGTGTGGTAGAACAGTGTGAAGGGATCCAGTGTAACTCTCAGACTCTTCAGAAGTGTTGCCTGCTTAATCATTCTTCATCCCATGGTTGTGTAACTGACTATTCCAGCTTAGGTACACTACCTGGAATTTGCTACTAACTTTGGGCTTGAGGGGAAGCTCATTCTGCCATTATCCTCTAGTATATGTACAGCTCTTCCTTCATTGGTTAAAATTACTTAATTTAAATTCTGTCTGATTAAATTATATCAAAATTCAAGGCGGAGATCTTATTTCTCAGCTTTTGGTATTGGCTATTCACTTATTTTTTTTCTTATACTAACATTGCTTAGGAGGAAGTAGAATTGAATGCTTAGGATTTGAGTGGTGTCTTACATCTCCAGATGTGTGGTGGATCATGTTCTCTTATACATGTCCTTAGGAAAAGAAGGATTCTTAGATGCTTCCAGGTCTTATTTTCTTTCTGCTCCCCTTCCTTTTTTCCTTATGTTTGAGTAGTCCAGTTTTTCACCGTTCTTTCCTTTCCTAGTGTGGGTTTAATTTGTCCCTGTAGCCATAGCTGCACTATTTTAGATGCCATTTTTCCTGAACACCATTTTCTTTTAGACTGGCCTTTGATAAAGATGGCCTTTCCTTTAGACAGGCCTTTGATAATTTAGAGTCTGTTTCATGGAAGTCTGTGTTGAAGATTAATCTTTTTTTCCTTCGCCCTTCTTCTCTTAAGCTTTGCGCTGTCTTGTATCTTGGTGACTTTCACCTTCAACCTGTTCTGTATTGGGTAAATTTGAAGAGAGATGAGCTACTCTCCAACTTGCTTTATTGTGTGTGATATATCAAAGCTGTTCCTGAAGTATTCTACGAGCTTGTAAGACCATCTTAACAAATGTCTAGGTCATTACAATCTTGTATAGTAATGAACTTCTGCACCCTGTATAACTCCTCAAGTCCTCCCTCCACGATGATTCAGCAGTCTGTTTCAGACTTCTCTCAGCACTCAAGTTTTGCACAACTATTATGTGTCTCCTTCTGCAAAGATTAACTTCCTCTGTATGTTGGACTTATGTCAAAAATGCATACTGTGCAGGATTCTTCGCACATCCAAATCTATAACGAAACAAGGATTTGGAGAAATCTTCCTAATATAAACTTTGGATGGTTCTTTTGGATATTCCTCACGCTTAACTTGATTTTGAGCAAAATGTCATGTGGTCCAAACAAGTGTATTGATTGTAATGCTGAATCTGCTGGGAGGCATTTTGGGTGCAACTGCAGACATCTTGCAGTGACTGATCTTTGAATTGTAACTGCAGTTTTTAATCAGTGAAAGCCATGTTTAGGGTGCTAAGGAAAACACAGACATTTTTTCATAGTTACAGAAATTAAAGGTTATGTGGGATGCTTTACCCCATGGAATGTGGGGTTAAGCATTTGTGTTCACAGTCACCCTTGTTCTAACACTTGGCTTGAAAGGGAGACAGTGCTCAAGCTGTGAGAATAGAAAACCACATGACAGGCTGGATACTCACTTGTGCCCTTTTCTTTGTTCTGGAGAGCTTTAGTGGGTATGGTCTGTGGTTTTTTAAAGTGGCTGTAGTGTGTGCCTGATGTCTGTTGATTTTTTTTTCCTTTTCCCCCCTTACATTTCAATTATGATGAATGTAAACTGAAAAACAAATCATATTGTTTGCAGAGCTAAAAGCAGAAGCCAGTATCATGGACCAGCTGAGTAGCTCGGACAGTTCATCTGACTCTAAAAGTTCTTCGTCCTCTTCTTCAAGTAGTGAAAATAGTTCTAGTGATTCTGAAGATGAGGAAATGAAGCCCTCTCTTCCTATGTCGATGCCGTATTTGCAGCCTCAGCCCACTGTATCTGCCATACCACAACAGGCTGTTCCGGACAAAGATGCCAGTCATAACAGATCTCAAGAGAGCAGTGGTCATATGATGAATACACTACGTAAGTACAAAGGCTGTTCTTTTCTTAGTGCAGAATTCCAGACATCAAGATTCTGAAAGGAAACCATATTGTTTTTAAGTATGTCTCTGTTATAATTAAAACTGTGGGAAGTATTGCTAGGGTTTGATTGTTCAGCAGCAAGCTGAATTAGACACTGGGCTAGAAGGTTCATGGTTCACAGAGATATTAAATTAAAGCTGAAGAGGTTGAAAATATTTCCTAAGCTGTTCTGCTTCCTCCCAGTTCTATACATCGAGACTGGAGAACAGTAATTTTGTATTGAAAATACTTGAACTAACAGGGCACTCCCTAAACATATGCTTATAATTTCTTGAATAGAACTATGGGAAGGATACTATGGTTGCAGTTCTCTGAGTTACAGAAAAGATGGTGTATTCTTAGCTGTGTCAGTTACAATTATTCATGGCAGTCTTCCACTGGCCAACATGGGAAAACTGTCCTTTGCATATAAGGAAGGAGGTGATTTGCTTTCAGGTGATATTACCTTATTCCACACATTCAGGCAACTAAAAATGTAATTTGAAGAGTAGATGTAATGTTCAAGAGGGGTTGCTGCACAGCCTGGAACTGAATGCTCAATGTACTCAAAAAAATGAAAGTTTTGAAAAATCTCACATAAAAAAAAAATTCCACTAGGTAGAGAAACTTAAGTTCACTATGTAAATAATAGGAGTACTCAGACATAAACATGAGTATTCAGCTATGATAACTCTTCTAAAATGATTACATTTTTAATTAGCTGCTTAGCTGCCAGATCTTGGTTTGAAGAGATTTTCATCAACCCTGGTTTGCAGCCTAAGATCATTATGGTTTATCATTTATATGTAAACTTGTTATACTGAAATTTTAGATTCTGGCAGGTCTATTTCAGCTCTTAGTGGATAACATGAATGACAGTTCCTTTTCTTTTTTCTCTTTTTAAAGCTAGTATTTAAATACTTCACCTGCATTGATATTTAATTATGTACTGCATTAACAGATAAGATCAGACTGAAAAGTCCTGTAACTTCATGTGCAGAGAACTAAATGCTGCTTTCATTTTACTGTCACTGCAGAGAACAATGTCTTCATGTTTACAATTTGTGCAACTTCAGAGTGCCACTTATTTCAACTCTTACTGACAAATGCAATTTCCCATTCTCCACACTTTTAATAAAACTGTTATGAAAATGTGATTAAGCTTTATCCCCAGTGACAGAATCTCAGGTGGCAAAGCTTCCAGTGAGAAACACAAGTACATGTGGCCAAGTCCAGCAGTTCCAGCCTAGGGAGAAAATGCTGCTTAAACCATGACAACACCGAGACTGTTTCGGGGGAAGTTGGTGGCTTGATGTTGTTTGAGAACCGTGTTAACAGGTAGAACCTCTTCCTGTAACCTCAGGCCTCTGAGCTTGCCCAGCTCTTGAGATTATTGCCATTTACTTCTATTATGGTTACAGACATGTTACTGCTTAAAACAATTCCATCCCCAAATTCCAGTGCAGTGAACACTTACAAGACACCTCCACTAGTTAAAGATCAAACCAGCTACTTCCAAGGAGCTCTTCTCTGGCACTGTTGCTGAGGGAATTTGGCAGGAGAGTGAAACCTGGAGAAACTAATTGGATAGCACATTGTTCTACTTTGAATGGCAAGAGTTCTCAGTCAGATTTTGCGCAGTCATTTCTTCCATCTCAAATAAGGTTTTGCAAAAATAAAATATTGAATCAACAAATGTCAGCACAAGCTGCTTGCTTGTCTAATCTTGCTTTGAGGTGTGTGTGCTTATGTCTGTGACTAGTTTTGTGCACCTCTGTAGAATCAGGGCCATACTGGGTAATTAGTGAAGTTTTGCTTTTACATTCTGTGTGCAGGGAGAAGGTTGGGGGAAGCTTGGAGAACGGAGTTTTATCTTGCATGTAGAAATTATACAGCTGAGATTTTTGTAGAACTTGGAAAATGGAGGAGGTGGTGTCTATAGCATGGTAACGAAATACTTCTGTCATACCTATCTACCTCTTCAGGAATCTGGGGCTAAAGACTGCCCCTCACTCCCAAAATACTGCTGCTTCTCCTTTCTGCCCTGAGAAGCTGATTATATGGGCTCACAACTTGCCTTATAACAATACTCTCTAAATGGTGGCACTTATGGATCTGTTGTTCATGAATATTTGATCATATGTTGCTTTATGTCTACTTTTTATTTAAACAAGGGTTAGGTTAAACAAAGTAACTTTCCAAAGAAAACCCAGCATAGATGGGCTATTCTGTGGCCTTGTGCTAGGTACTTTGTATTCAGTACAACTTCACTTCTTTTGATGCTTGGTGCTGGTACAAACATAGCTGCTTTACTTACAAGAAATAATTATTTTACAAGTTGTAATTTTCCCTTGTATTAGTTTGGTGTTGGTGTGACCACTAAGATCTGTGAAACAGTGATCACTCCTATGAGTTTCCCTGTGCCCTATAACTAGCAAGAATTCAGTTGAACATATTGCATGCACTGATTTTAAAACACAAGAAATGTAATTTGCAATGCAATCTATTTCCCCAATTAATATTTCTAATAAGCAACTGGCACCATGAAAACAATTCAACAGTTCTCCCTCACTTCATTGCTGCCTTATAAGTACAAAAGTCTAGATGTTTCTTCAGGGTCCTCATTAAATGAGCTTTCTGTCTTTGCACCAAATCCATCTGAAAGCCACCAGCTCTAGATTGTGCTATTTTGCCCTCTCTCTGAAGGTGTTTTTGGAGATAGGGTTGCAAAAATTAGGCAGAAAGTTTACCCTAAAGTAAATCCTAATGTATTAATTCTGACTCTGGAACTTGGAGTTCTTACTTTTCCCATCTGCTGGTTTTCACAAGCATTGGTATTTTTGGCTGGTGTTATAGGGTTTGTGTAATTTATATTAACTGTGTTGAAATAACTTTTGAAGGCTGCAGAAACACTATTTGGAAGGTTATCTTCTTGTTCACACTCCCTCTCCTCCCATAAAGTAGGTAGAACAAAACAGGGCTGGGATTTCTAAGAATTCACTGTAATTCTCCTTTGAGTGATAAATACATGAGTTTAATTTAGCGATACCATTCTCTGTCTTGAAAGATCTTTTAGTATTACACTGTTCTGAATAATTATTGACAAATAACTTGATTTTGTTCTTTCTAGATTGCTTTTAAAATTTATCTTAAAATAATATGGCTGTAAATTTTTTCTCTATATAGAGGATTGAAAACAAAGAAATTGTCTACAGTAATACCTTAAAGATTGCTGGAAACAACCATCTTCACTATTCTTTTCTTATATAAAGTGTTTTTGTTGTCACAGAGAAGCATGTACCATTTTCTAAGCTTTATTGATGACACAGTGGAAAACAAAGGAAGGCTAAATGCAGCCATGTTAAAGACTCCAGTGTTCTGGCAGAAATGATATGCCTGAGAATAAAAGATCCAATCTGAATGTCTTGTGGGGTTTACCCACTTAAAGTTACTTTTTCACCCATCTGCAAAAGGGATCTGTGAAGGGTGCTGCAGCTGAGGAAAGAGCATGTGAAAATAGTGTGTTTTCTCCATTTCAGTGATTTTTCTTTTGTTTTTAGGCCATTTCTGCACAGCCTGAGATTGTTGGGGTTTTTTTCTTTTGTAATGGTTGTTTGGCAAGGGAGGTGTGAGTAAAAGCATACCAGTTGGAACAGACTCCTAAAGACGTGTGGGAAGTTGCTAGATATGATGTAGATTGTGTAGAGCATGCTGCTGTATTTTTTGTTAGTTATCTATCATACTGGGAAGATTCCCTTCCTTCCACCCCCTGAGCTTATGGACATCCACTGCAAGCACAGTGTAGTCTTTTTACTTCCTCATTTTGAAATATATATATAGAGAGAGCGACCAAATTAAAGTGCTGTGTAAAATTGCTTTTGATGTTTTGTTTGCTCACTTGTTCCAAAACCAGTTTGAAATAGTAGGTCACTGATACATCTTTAAGTGGTACGTCAAAGAGCTGCTCTTCTTGATTGAGACACCACTTTGTTTTGAAGCACAGCTGAGTAGCATTCAGATGTGTTTCCAAAAAACCCCAACAACTTGTTTTTCATAAAACTGCATTCACCAGCAGTTTTTCCACTTGTGAAGCATGAAAATGTGGGTGGCAGAGATAGCTAGGTGTTGTCTTTTGTGATCTGGTGATATTAAGTAAATGCCCTAGTGCAAATATCTTAATGGTTCCTTGCCAAGGTTTTAAAATTGTAGAAAAATGATATCTCTAAGGTTCTGTCACTGGGAGTTTGGTTCTATACCTAATTATTCTTTTGTCACAGAATAATTTGGGTTAGAAGAGACTTGAAAGATCATCTAGTCCAGCCCCCTTACCTGTTTGCTATTTGCTTTTGTAAGCCTTAATTGGGAAAGGGAATATCTTGCAAGAAGAAAATAATTTCCTTGAAAATGACTAATGTATTGACTCTTTCTCTTCTAGGAAATGACTTGCAGCTGAGTGAATCTGGAAGTGATAGTGATGACTGAACAACTTTTTTGCCTTAAATGTATCACCTTTTTTGCTAAATATGTCTTAGCATCTGTTTTGCACTAAGATTAGATTACCAGAGACTGGAATGAATGTCCTCAATTTTGATAATAGACATCCTAATTTTCTACTGACACATCATGTCTATAATACAGCAGCATTGATATTCTGTCAGTGCTATGGTTATGTGTTTATCTTTCAAATTACTGTATTTACAGTAAAATTGTGTATGATCTGATTTTGATTATTTTTGCCTCAGCCACCTGTTTTACTTGAAAATGATTTGTAACAGCTAGTTACTTTATATTAATAGCTATGGAATGGAGAAATTTCTGATATTTATGGAGGCAAGTTTCCTTCCTATAATTTAAATGCTGATCTCACAATTCTGACTTGGAGGGAGTGAAAGGGAGAACAACTAAATGAGGTCTGCTGTGTCAGCTACACTTTTTGTTCAGTTCACAGTTCATACCTTTAAGGAAACTGCTGAATAATGTGGTCCACTAGTGCAGTTACAGTTTACAATTGTTCAACACATTGCTGAATTCTTAATTTCATTGTATAATGGGACTTTATATTTCTGAGCCTCAAGATTCCTAAGGGAACTTGTCTTTTCTCTGCCTGTTTTATTTAACTTAAATAAGGCAGTCTTTTTACAACCCTTTTGTATCTAAATTTAGGTAACTGCAGAGACAGCAATGAATTTCCTTCATTTAATTCTGTAACGAAATCAGAAAATTTCTTTGTAGAAGTATAAAAGTAATTTAATAAAGCAAATGTTTATCATTTTCATGCATCAGATTCTGTTTTTACTGGTTAAGAATTCAAATTTCTGCCTAAAGTAGTCATGCCAGTGAAGAGATCAGGCAAAGAAATAAAGCAGTGAAATAGTAGCTAATAAAGACTCTCCATCCTGTCTACAAGACTGAAATGCTTGTTGCTTTTGTTACACCGAGGTGACCTTTAGAAAGAGCGTGCTAAAGGTTTATGGTGGTGCAACTGAATGTTTATTACAAATTACAGCCAAATGCCAGTGGGAAGTAATCCTGTATTAAACAAGAAAAGGTCTTACTTTTTCCACATTTGAAATTATACTTCAAGACCTGAAGAACTGAGGATCAGACTCCAAATTTCATCCTGCTATTCACTACTTAAAAGTTTTGTAACAGTAGCAAATGTCTGTAGGGTAAGTTCTGACAAGATAAATCTGCTCAGTCTTGCACAGAAGTCTCCTTTTCTGGATTGCAGTGATTGGGTCACAGCTCTGTGTCTAAACTGTGAGGACTGAATCCCATACGTCAGCCTGAATGTGCAGACATGGAAAAAACTGCACACTCAGTAAATATGTACAATAGATGGTACTAGAGGAGCTTATTCTCTGAACTCTGCTCTATCAGCCCAGTGAAATATGGGAAATTAAGGGAAATATGGGAAATGCTGCTTTCCAATGCTTCCATACCTTGTGCTCTGCACCAGGTCACAGCTCATTAATCTGGCTTCCTAAAGTTGGTATCGTAAGAAGCAAAACGTTCTGTACTCAAAGGAAAAAACTCAAGAGCCATGGGCGAGCAGGTGTTAGAAAAGGGCTAATGCACAATCTTGAGGAAGGATGCTATGTAATAACCCCTGTAAGACATTTGAAAGTCTTGAGGGAAAGCGGATTGAGGTCTCTCGTGGATCCTAGCTGTTGGTGTGGGAACTCTAGCACAGTGCCTGGCTCTTGGCACATGCTGCTGATAAAGTCAGCTAGGGCAGTGTGAGGAGCTGAGATGTTGCTCCTTAGCACTAAGGAGCAGCCCTGTGTGCTACATGAAGTGTCCTGTGCTGAAATGTCTTCTCTTTGCCTTCCCTCTGTCCCCAGTGGTTCATTTGCATCAAAGCCTTCCCTTAGGATGATGCTAAATTCTACTTCCAACCAGAATGCTTCTGTTTTTCCTGGATGGCAGGGCATTCAGGATGTACAGAGTGAGCAGATGTATGGAAGCACTGACCAGGCCACAACTTAAATCACACAGAGCACGTGTATTCATGGATTATGAGCACTCCTCCAGTGATAAAACTGTTGAGTGCAGTCTCTATATAACTCTGCTCACATATATATAGGTGCTTAAATATAGCTCAGGGAGTAAAGCAGATATCTAGGTTCTTTGGTCTCAGGCCTGTAACAAAGCCTGTGCTATCTTTAGGATTTGATCTTTGGGTTGAAAGCTTTCTAAGAAGGGAAGAATGTTATTGAAGCTTTTGTACAGTATGTAGTACAGAGTCCTTAGTGGCCAGTCCAGCATTTTATGAAATGCACAATTGTGATAATTCAGGAAAGTTTCCCTTTAAGTAACACGACCAGAGATAAGATTCTCTAACAGTTCTTGGAGAGATAAGGGGAAAACCATAACATGTAAATGCATTTAATAAAGGTCTGCGTGCCATTTCCAGCTCAAACATATGTGATTGGCTCCCCCCTTATCCATGTACCTGTCAAACATCAGCAGGTGAGCTAAGGAGCTTGTTCAGTCTCTTCTCGTGCAGAGGACTTGGCAAGGATCTCATTTCTGACTTGCAGGGCCATTTCCTCCTCTTAGGCTTGGGGTTGTGTGTCTCCAGCAGTGCTGAGCCTCCATATCTCCTACTGCAGGTTGTTCCCAAATGGCACAAGTGAGAAGGGGATTGCATTGAGATGTTAAAGCAATTTTCTTTTTTTGGACCCTGATTTGAAAATTCTATTCTTCTCCCTTAAAGGTAGTTTTATTCATGTGATATCAATTTAACTAAAAAGTAATAAAATCAGTAACAGCTGTAAATCCCATGACCACTGTTCCTACAACCTGAGTACCTCTTTCAAAATGACTTAAAATATATCTGGCTCTATTTTACTTCTTTCAGTTATTTTGTCTTTACATCCAGAGATTTAAAGCATTTGTGTGTGTATCTCAAATGCAGATACATTTGAATAATATTTTGAGTCATTATATACTTTTCTGTGGCATCATAATGAAGCTATTGTGTATGTTTTGGATTTGAAGAACAGCAGCTTATCACTTACATTGGTAAAGAAAACATACCTTCCCAATGCAGCTGAAAACTTCAGAATTTTTAGTCTTCAGTGCTAAGGACCACTGCAGCTGCAGCTCATCTGCCCCTTCTCTCTGCATGGCACCAGGTACAAGCACATTTTGGTAACTACTTCAAGGTTGCAGTATTCAACCCCTGTTAATTCCTAAAATAGAGATTATGTGTGCTTACCTGTTGTACCTACCTTGCCTGGCAGCTTCCGTTTTTTTTTTTAAGAACTCTGTCCTACTCTTGTTTTTCATTAATCCTGCCCTGGGGCATGTGGAGAGGCTAGGGTCATCTCTTCAGGGTAGCTCTGGCACCACTGTATTCCTTGATAAACACAGAGATTGCCATATACTTGAGGTTTTCTGAAGCAGGGTATAATAATTTTTCAGACTAAAGGACTTCACTAAGTCACTTCTGTGCTAACAGACAGTGCATCACCTTAAGAACAAAACCACAGTATTTTTAAGAAGAATTATTTGTTGGGTCTTACTTGACTGATTTCTGGGGAAACAAATATGAACAGATCCTCTCAGATAATAATCTGATTTGATACTCAAGACATTGATCCACAAAAATCATATAATTTCTGGCCAACACTTTTTATTTTCTTTAGAATTTCTACAGGAAGGTTTCTGAGCACAGCCAGGCAGATAGTTGAATCCTCCTTAAACAGAAGAGATGAGCAGGCATAAGCTGGACAGAAATGAAGAAGGTCAGAGGGAGAAAGAAGATAACTCGGATCATGATGGTTTCTAGGCTGAATGTTTGCAGTACACATGAATTCCTTCTCTCACCACTTTTTGAGGTCATTTAGCCAACCACATAAGGCGCTGAGGACAGTCTTGATACATATGGGTTTCAGACCAGCTTTTTGAGGACACGTAAAAAGAAGAAAGAAGAAAAAGAGTTTTGAATATTGGGAAAGTATATATTCTTGCTGCTTCAACAAATGCAGGGGAAATGCAATAAGAAGGTGAAGATGTGCTGAAATGATGAGGAAAAAAGTGAGAAACTTTCACAGTTTAGACCTCAAATATGATATAAGTAGTCATCCACATCTAAGGGATAGAAAGGCTTCTGTGTCTCAGCTATTACTCTGCCCAGTTCAATGAAACTGGAGTAACAGTTTTTCCTGGTTAACTGGTTAGCAGTAGCATCCCAAGGCACCAGCTCCTTGCTTACCAGATACGTGCACAGAAGTGGGCTGAAGTACTGGAAGTCCCTAAAGCAACTGTTATTGTGGGGTTAATGACCCCACCCGCAGATTCTCATAATGGAGAAAAGCTCCTGAAGGGCAGACTCAGAGCTCAAGGCTTGTGTTGGCACAGAGAACTGCTCAGCTCCAAAGCAGAAATCCCAACTTCATACAGGGTTTGTGTAAAACCAGTGCCTCATCTGCTGGGAACAGCAAGAGCTTGGGCTCTAGTTGTTTCTGTGGTTTTCTGAATCCATAGAAGAAATGAGCATGTTCTCAGATTTTCCTTCTCTCAAAAGCAAATCCCTCTGCTGTGGTGAGGAAGGAATGGAGGTTAGAGGCAAAGATGAAGGAGCCTTTCATTCAACAGAGAAGGCTTTGTTGATGTACAACACATACCTAGTGAATTAGCTGCTGAGACCTCTCTTGACTCGCTTTGAACAGGGGCCCTTGTTACAGAACCTGTTCTCCATCTCTCATCTCCCATGTGCTGAGCAGCTTGGCTTGTTCTCGTAAGTGCTTAAGCATGACAGAGGATTACTTGCTCCGTCTAAGAGATGAGGCCTTCTTCATACTGTTATTTAAAGTTTAAAGAAAAGTGGAGTGTCTTAAAAAGGTAATTAAAGAAGACCCAACAGCAACCTAAACTCTTCTTTAATATCTTTAGTTTCACTTCCACATGCTGTGTATCTTGTTCTACCAGTTTCAGTGCTCTTGCAAAACAGTTGCACAATGGCTTCCTTTTAGCAACCAGCAGAATTAAACTTGAGCTCACCTAATTGGATGTACCTTTTCTAAGATGTGCTGAATTTCCAATAAATTCTGCAGACCCCTCTTTTTCCTTGTGCCTTTTCATTGCTACAACTTTTGGAATAAACTATGGACATCCTCATATACAGCTCCCAGAGAGACACGGGAGCTGGTTGCAGCATGAAACTACTAACTCATCCTTTATCCAATTACCTGTTTTACACCTGACTCTCTGCACACTGGCAATTCATGAAAAGATTTAGGCTTTTACCAGAGTCTTGATGCAAGTGTTTATAGTAGTATTAAAAAATTTACCACTGTGAGGTGTTCCTAAAAGCTAAGGGCATTTTAAAGGCCAGTGTCTGATTGAGATTCCCCCTTCAAATAAAAACATGAGCCAGTTCGCTGCAATGAGGGCACAACAAACTATTTTGGAATTATCTGTCCTTCAGTGATTTTGCTGGAAATGTTTATGTGCCTTATGATCCTCTCCCACCACAGTGTGGAGTAACGTCCATGTGTCACGATGACCAGGACTTTTGGGGTTTTTTCTGGTTTCTTTTTTTTTTTCCCATATGTGAAAGTTGACATCTAGCTAACATTTTATAACTGGTTTTTTTTAGAAATGCTGGTCATCAAAAATGTTTGCCAAAATGTAACCTGAATGCAGATGGGGAAAACTCCATGCGATTATCAGCTACACCTGTGTTACTTCCTTATTTGAGCTCTTTCTCCCCTTACAAGCCAGACTTTGCCTAGCAGCCTTTGTCAACATGGTGTTTGTCAAGGACAGTGATGATCATTAGCTGTGGCTATGTTTAACTGAGGATGTAAGACCGTTAAGCTATTTAAGAAGTTCTTTCCACAATGACTACATTTTAGAAAGTACCACCTGGAAGGAGTGTACTGAGCTTAGTGGGGACTTTTTATCCTCATTAATTTGTAAAACAAACTGACTACTAAAAGATTAGAACCCATCCCTGCCTTTGTACTTTCCATTTGACTCCCTCCTGGTGATGAAACAACAGCTACTCACAGGTGAATAACTGAGGGCCCCATGAGAGAAACTTGTTAAAATTTTAATAATGTGTTGCCATATTTATAATTCTTTAGAGATGAGCTGAGTGAGCCAAAGAATCTACCATCTTACATGAGAGCCTTTGATCCAAATCACCTCCACTGTGGAAAGAGAACATGCTCATGTTGCACAAATCTCCCTAAACTCAACAAAAACATGTGTGAGATTGTCTGTGCTGTACAGAACAATTGCTGCCAGGTAACTTCAGCTGCTCTTCAGTGGGAGCAGGTCTGTGATGGGAGGCTAACAAATAGCCAGCGTCCATGGGATGTGTGTGAAGGCCACCATGGATTGACCCGATTCTTCCTGGGACTTTGAGAGCAACACCCAGGCAATTGCATTTGTTGCTGGAAGTGCTGAGGCTACAAACTGCTCCCTGCTGTGTGGTAGCTGTGAGTCTCCTGGGTCTTATCAGCAGCTCACACCACACAGAGACCTCCTGCCTGACAGAGATGCTCAGCTGTGAGAGGCTGCCTCACAGCTGTGTTTTCTTCACCTTGTGCTTCTTTGACAAGAAGAATGGGCTGTACAGATGCTAAATTCATTTACCAAGCTAAATGAAAACTGTAATTTCAAGCTTGCTTGCCTTGGCACTTCTCACAGCTTTCCAGTTTACAGGGGTAGTGGCAGGGTGCTCATCAGGGAGAGAAAGAGTTTGGTCATGCCACAATGAGGTGAGGTGACTGTTCCAGGTAGTGCAGTGGCTCAACAGCAGGGATCCTCACTGCTGGACTCTGCTCAGGTGACAGAGCCACACCATTTAACCCCAAATCAGCTTGTTGAGCTACTACAATGTTCCCAGACTGCCACAAGCCCAGTTCCAGTGAAATCAGACCACTTGGCCTCACAAGTTTCTTTTCTACCATGCTAGCATGAGCTTCTCTCCTCCCTTCTCATGCAAGAGAGTATTTATGCCACGAGTCTCTCACTCTACTCTTCATGTAGCTATTCTATACTGTTCAAGTTGATGCAGGAGTATTGTACATCATTACCTTCCTAAAAAGGTGCCAGTTTCAAAGCCTAAAGACCATCTTAGAAGGAAGACAAGCCTTGGGAATCACACCAGGTAGCCCTTTTCCCTCCGGGTCTGAATTAGTCACACATCCAAGCTCACAGTCCTGTCAGGACATAACCCACCCAGCTGCATGGTCTCCCAGCCTCCAGCACTACTGTCCATGAGGAAAGAAAAATCATGAAGTGTAAATGTTTGAGTCACAAACAAAGGGTGGGTGAGTAGGATTAGGCGAGGCTGTGCTGACTAACCCACCCCAGCAACATGTATGTATTGCTCCCAATTTGTCCTGAAGGAAATGGATCTGGCTGTGTTAAAGCTCAAGGTGGCGTTGAAAGGTGCAGAAACATCTTAACTGTGATCCTAGGCCACCCTGCCAAAATTATATCCCAGGCCTGGATCTGTCTGGATTTAGACAAAGACGTCACAAAATCAGTGATAAAAAGCAAACAAGGAATATATCATTGTTGCTGTTGCATCTGACAGTCAAATCCCTTGAGGCAGAAACAATTTATGTGTGGCCCAAAATGACTCATTAGGAGCTGTTTCAAACAATTGGTGTCTTCATATTGAAAAGGCAAGTCCTGATAAACTGGCAAGGACACAATTTCAGATTACTTTGCACTCTGCTTTGTAAAGCTGTATGCAGCGTTAATGACAGTTTAGTACAAATTGTGTATCTCTGGCAATTTGCAGAGACATTTGTTTGACTAAAACCTTGTTCCTGCTTTTAACATTTCTAGTTCTTGAACAACAAAACAACTGGAAATTAGAGCTCTGCTTTCTCAAATGACTTTATCTGGGCTTTCAGGGTATGATACAATTAAGTATTTAATTGTGAGGCCCTGTATGGACAGTGTAAAATTTATTTATCCCCAACCACGGTGCAGCCTCCCCCAGACTAGAGTGTGATGGCTGTTTGCTAGCAACCAGCAGTGCCAAAATAATTCTGTGGAGTAGCAGACTGACATGGGGCTGGGAGGAAATGAGATGGTCAGGGCACCTTTAGCAGGAAAGCAGCTTACCTGTTAAGTCACGCTAACAAACAGATGCAGAAATACAAAACTGTGGCTCCTTATCACAAGCAACACGTGTGAGCAGGGTCTGAGGCCTGGCTGCTTTGAATTTCCAGGAATTAGCTGGTAATGCATTAGCTGTGTTAAGATAAACTCCTGTCTTGGCAAGGCCTGCTGTTAATGCTGCTTTGTGTGTGTGTTTTTGTGTGTGCTGAGATACAGATAACCTGAATAAAGAGCATTTGGTGCTGTAGGTTCTGGTTTCAGCATTAGCAATATAAAGACAACTGTAACGCAGCAGTTGTTCAGTGAAGGCCACTTGTTCAGTGCAAAGAAGAAATGGTTGATAAATTAATTTTTCCTTTACAATGGCTTAAAATGCCCTTGAGTAGGAACACGGATTTTAAATTCTGACCATTATTTAAATTGTTTGTAAAATTCCAACTGACTTCCATCTTATTAAAATGACAACTTGAATTTACAAATACCCAAGTGGCTCTCTTCAGGGCAGGGAAAAGTAATTTCCAGGAGGATTCAATAAATGCACAATGACGTCCACAGTCTCTGTTCTCTGCTTATTTTTCATGGCTGGTGTGGTTTTGTCTTTCTGCACTTCATTCTTCTACTGATTACCAGCAGGACCGTTCACCCCTATACACTGGTACAGCTGGACTGTCAGTGGGAAGAGAGCAAAGGCCCTGGGAGCATCCCTTCTCCTGGAGGTTTTGGTGCCCGGACATGGGCTGAGCTAGAGCTACTCCTCAGATTTTCTTTGGGTTTTTTTTGTTTGGTTCATTGGTTGGCTGGTTGGGGTTTTTTGGGGTTTATTTTTGTTTTTGTTTTGTTTTGTGTTTTTTGGTTTTTTGGTTTTTTTTTATTAGCAGTTAGAGGACACCCCAGCTGGTAAATGTGCTTGTACTCCATGTGCTTGTAGGTTTCCAAAAGCCTAAACTTGGCATGCTGAATAGTTCAGCCCATTTGACCAGACTGACGCCCAACTTTGGTTTGTACTTTCCCTGGGCAAACCTTTGCTTAAGCTTCAGTTCCTCCAGATACAGAGTTTTCCAGAAGCATGTCTTTTCCCAGAGAGCTATACTCAAATACTGGTGACATGCATACATAACTTTCCTTAAAACTGGTGTTTCAGCACATGGCACTGGGGGAGCAGTTTGTGGCATTTGTGTGAAAGACAAGAGATGTCTGTGTTGGGAATAGTTTGACTCTTTGGACCTGTGGTTTGCAAGGAAATCTGAAGCTATTTGGTTCGGGGCCTCTTCCCACAGTTTTCTCAAATCTGTTATTTTTACATGCTTCATGCTTTTTTCTTTTTGTGAAGTCACAGGTTGCCAAGAAAGGCAGACCACTTTTCCACAGCCTCAGACTGAGAGTGGACAAAACCTCTAGGGCTTGGGATGGGAAGCAGCCCCATGAGAGCTGGTACTGGTATCAGTTAGAACTCAGAGAGCTCAGAGGGTTTCCCACGGTTAGTCCATGAAACAGTCCAGAGCAAGACCTTTTACTAATGGATTTCTTAATGATTTCCCGAGTGCCACCAGATCCTCTAACCAAGACACTGAGAATTGGGCGTCTAGAAAAGGATTGCTAGCAGTGACAGAAAAAAGAAAAATAAGAGTGAAGGTTTTTGAAACATGTTTTCCCTGGGGGAACTCTGGCAGCAGTTGTACACTCAGATGGCAGCTGCATGTGCCCGTATGCAGCGAGCTCGATTCCCTGCCAGGTCACACTGAGCCATGATGTAAGCTTTGCTACCCTGCTTCTCCCCAATTCCTACTCAAGGACCTTCCCCTGCCTTGCTCCTCCAGTGGGGATAACAAGCCTTGGCACGCAGGGCCAGGTGCCAGACTCAGGAGTTGCCCAGAGTTTTGTTGTATTTGAAGAATGGCATGTTTGGGATCTCCAACTCCCTTTTTAAAAGCACTTTTGATGTTTCAGTTCATCTTGTGATATTGTTTGACACTGCTGAGAAATTGGACCTTGCTGTTGATTTACACATGTACATCTATATATGGGTGAGATGACAGTAAATAACTATTTCTTTTCTCAGTTCCACCAGAGATTGCCATGGGTCCCAAGGACTGCCTTTCCAACAGAAGCCTTGAAAGAAAAACATCTTCAAAAGAAACAAACATGTAAAACCCTCTAAATTTATCCTAGAGAGAAAGAGGCTCCTGGGGGACATTCTTGCTCTCTGCAAACAACTTGAAGGGAGGTTGTAACCAGGTGGAGGTTGGTTTCTTCTCTCAAGTAAGAAGTGACAGGACAAGAGGAAATGGCCCTGTGTTGTACCCGGGAAGATTTAGGTTGGATACTGGAGACAATTTCTTCACTGAAAAAGGTGGTCAGGCATTGGAACAGGCTGCCCAGGAAAGTGGTGAAATCACCATCCCTGGAAGTGTTCCAAGAGGTGTGGATGTGGCATTTTGGGATGTGATTCAGCAGTGCTGGTTTAACAGCTGGACTCGGTGACCTTACAAGTGTTTCCAAACTTAATGGTTCTATGATTTTACTCTGCATTTTTGTTGCTTGTAAGAGGGAAATTTCTCCTGCAATTCCCAAGATCTGCTGCAAGCACCTCATCCCACAGTCACCCTCACAGAATTCCTGACACAGCCTGAGAGCACCAGGTTGGCATTGAAGCTGTTAAGCAATGGCTCAGCAGCCGTTTAAAGATTTGAAGGTAGTGACGACTGATGACAGCAGCAGGAAAAGCGCTGAGAGCCCGGCCCAGAGCAAAGACAAACACCCTCCTGGCCGCAGGTCCTGGCACCCGCGGGGCCCCTGGGCTGCTCCCTGCTGGTGCTCCAAAACTTCAGGGGCAAATACCCGGGTCTCCTCAGGCCTCGGTTAAACCCTGCCCGCTGCAGGCCGCCCTGACAAAACCCGACGTTTCTCTGCCGGGTGCCCCCTTTCACTGCCGTTCCCGAGCCCCGTGTTCCCGTGGCAAGGGAGCCCAGCTCTGGAGGTTTCCGTCGCCCGCCGGCCGGGACAGGCCGGGCAGAGGCCGCGGGCAGGGCGCGTTTCCCCGCGCCCCGCAGGGGCGGCCATGGCCGAGGGGCCGGCGCCCCCTCCTGGGCACGGCTGGGGGGCACAGCCCGCCTGGAAACACCCGCACCGCGGCTGCGGGGCACATCCGAGGGCACTCGGTGCTCGAAGAACAACCAGATCCCCTCAGCCTGGGAGCCCCCCGCCCTGCCGGCAGCTTGGAGGAGAGGCGGGCACTCAGAAAAACCCTCAGTGTTTTCTGTCTGCGCTCCCTTCCCCTTCCTCACTTGGTAACGTGGGCTTTTGTCCCTCCCAGACTGGTGTTTCTCAACCCGCTCAGCTCGGGGCAGAGAGCCCAGCGTGGTCTCCGCTCCGGTGCTTTGCCCGCTACGGAAGAAGGCGCTGGGGGCCGAGTGCCGGCTCTGGCGTGCGGGGGCTGCGCACGGGGCAGCGTGCGCCATGCAGGCCTCGTGGCCTCGGGAGCCCTGGGGCTTGCTCTGCCCGGCAGAATGCCAACTGTGAGAACTCAGGAAAGAAGCTGTGCCAATCTCATTGGTGTCGAGAAGCCTCGGGAAGGGCGCTTTTCCTGGGCGAAGGTGGAGGGATGTGCTGTGCCGCCCCGTCAGACACGCGTTCTGAGGGCTGGCAGCGCGGGCAGGCAGGGCTGCGCTCCCCTGCTCCCTGGTTCCAGGCAGGATTGGGCTTGCGCCAGGCAGGTCGGAGCTTGGGACTGGTGGGACCTCGCCTGTGTGTGCACTCATGCCCACAGAGTCTGTGGAGGTGTTCAGTAGGGAACTTCTTATTTGCACTTAAGAGCCTTGCGAATTCAGTGGCTCTCCAGGAGGAGGGCGTAACGCTCAGTCATTGCTGAGCATTGACTGAAGGTGGGGTGCTGGGGACTGGGATTTAGCGTGTTGAGATTTCATAGAGCTGTAGGAGTTATGAAGAGGCATGGGGCACTTCATCCTTCTTCCCTCAGTTTACTCGGGGTCAACCTCAAGAGGTTTTCATGGTTGTTACCTGATGAATCAAAAAGAAATCTCATCAGTACATCCTTGCCCTGATAACTGCCACTCTGCATGGAAGGAGATGGTCTTCAATGAGCAAGGCAACCAAGTAACCAGTGAGAAATGAGAGATTTACCAAAGTGAATTGCATTTATTGGGTAATATACACTGACAAAGAAAGTCTGGCCTAGATAAGCTTTGGGTATGCTACTGTGGGAATGCATAATGAATATCATGGAGTCACTGCCTCTGTGCCTTTGGAAGGGACTAGCACTTCCCATCCCACCCTCTGCCATCTTCCCAGACTGCAAGCCCTCTGCTCCAATGCCTGTCTCTCACTAGGTGTGGGGATGACACCTTGCACAATGCAGTTATTGTATCTGGTGCTTTTAGGCTCCAGGGAGCATTTCTGCTGATGACTATTCCTCACAGGAACCCCCTGTGGCGGTGCTTCTGTTGAAAAACAGGAAACTGTAGAAATAAATTTCTTCCTCTCTGGGGTGTTTTGTGGTTCAAGCAGAGTTGCAATGCAAGGGACCACTTTTGCCTTGGCATTGGCTTGTTGTGAGTGTAAGCAAGTAATTTCTTCTCTCTGGAGTAACTTCATGTCTCTGAAAGTCTGAGAAGCCAGTTTCTGACATGAAGAATGGGGTGTGCTATTCATGTTGCAGTAAAGGTGTGTTTTGTTCTTGTTCAGTTGTCTTTTATTATTTACCACATCAAAGAAGAAAGTGGTGGAGGTGATTATCATAGGGGAAAATGCCTTTTGAGGAATATGAATTCACAGAAAAATACAGTTTTGCAGAATAAAATTATTTGTGAATCTGGGTTGAGTTCATTGAATTGTTTTGGGCAAAAAGAAGACAGAGGACTTTTTCAAGGAAGGGTTTTTCTGACAGCCTCAGAATAAAATCTGACACATTTTGTGGAAAGTGATGTTTGTTTAAATCACTACAATTTCTAGGAAGGAAAATGGGACCTGTAGTGTGGCCTGGAGGAGGGAAGGGCTCAGAGTTGACTGAAAAAGCCTGAAGAAAGCCTTGAATTGTCTGAGGCCAGACTAATTTATGGGTTATGATTATTTCTTTCCTCAGCTATCATTCAAAGCTCTGTGTCCTCATCCTGATAAACCTGGACTGATGAGAAGACTCCCTGACACTTTTCTTATCTTACAGTTACAGTTTGTTGCTGCTCCCACCTGCAGGAAGAATTTGGCTTGCACCTCAGTGAAGAACACAGTGGAGTGATAGCAATTTCCAAAGAACAATTTGAAACTGATGACTGTATCTTGCAGATGGGCTTTAGGATATGGAGTGAGCCCCCAGAAGGGGTTGCATTCCTTTCCTCATTGAGGAGGAAGTGTTCAGTATCATCCTCTACGTACCTCTGACACACAGCTTTGTGTAACTCCAGGACACTGGGAGGGAGCCCTGCTTGCTGAGGTGAACACTGCCAGACTCAAGCTGTTTTCAGTTGTGTTGTGCCCCTGCTGTGTTCTAATCTGTTTGAACGGCAGATAGATTGTATTATGGGAAAAAGCTCCTAACAGACAAACCCCATCTATCTTTTAGTTTGGTAATGAGCCCTAAAACCCTGGAGGACAAGGGAGAAACTGCTGCAGCTGTGCCCCAAGATTTGGTGGTGGCTGTGAGGTCTTTATGTTGGGAAGCACTGTGCTTTTTTTTTTTTTTAGTTTATTTTTAATTTTTTTTTCCTTGAAACTGAGGGACTGGACTTGGTGGCTATGGTTGTTTATGTTTGAACGTGCTGATGGGGAAATTGAGGGGTCCTTCTGTAAGGACTTGATTAGTAAGGGTCAGGAGCGATAAAATATCTGGAAGACATGTATAACATCATGTTAAAAGCCTGGCTTATCCATCAAAGGTGGATGTCAATGAAAAGGCATTCTCTCGTACGTGCTGGATGGCATCCTGTGCATCCCTGATGCAGCAGTGACTCGGGGTGAGCTCTGCAGCTAGGACAGCCCGTGAGTGACAGCGCTGCTGCAGCGGGCGGACGCGGAGCACACGCCAGTCCCGGGGCTGGCCAGGCAGTGGCACTGAAAGCAAAGCTAAACCCCAGCCGCCAGCCCTGGCAAGGTGTGTGTGGTACCCGGGAGGTGCAGGGCAGCTCTCTTGTGCCGGGAGGGTGGAGCAGGGCTGTGGAAGGAACGTCAGCTGCAGTGTGCAGAGCACAGGGAACGTTCTCCATCCCTTGCCATTTGGTTCTTTGCTCTGTTAGCCCAGGTGCTCGCAGCGCGCTCCTCCGCTCCCAGCTGGTTTCCAGCGGCTGTAATTCACCGGGGCTGTCACCAGAGGAAAGCGAGTGTCTTTGTTGCTTGCTCAGTTTGCCCTGCAGAATGACAGAGACTTCAACTTTCCCTTCTGCAAGAGAGGTGTATTTTCAGCCTTCTTTTTATTCTGCCTCATCTGTCCCGTGAATGAGATGCTGTCTTGGCTCTTGAGTGTATCTGCAGGGTGCCTGGGTGAAAAGAGAAGCTGGAGGCAGAAAGTGTTAAAAGCACATGAGAAGAAGGGAGTGTCTGCATGGCAAAGGTTCTCACTGTAGCTAGTGACAAAGGCAAAGATTTCCTACTGATTTTCTAAATTGCAGAGTAGGCACAATGTGACAAATGGTTTTGAGCTGTTGTACTTGAAATGGCTAAAAATATTTTTATGAAATAATTTTGTTCAGAAAATACTCCTCAAAAGGGCGGTGGTTTTGATTAAACTTTGCTTGGATCAAGGAGATAGAGGGAAATGATTGCATGCCCTATTGCAGTGCAGAACATGGGAGTTAACAGTTCAGCAGGAGCAGAGAGAGAATGCTGAATGTGAGTTTGGATGAATGTATTCACACTTTGTGTACCACCCAGGGTTTTTTGGGTCAAGTTTTAATCAATTCATCCTATTGAAATAGTTCCACTTTGTAGAAGAGAAATATTCACTAGCCCTGAGGAAGCTGGGTTCGAGTCACTGTTTGGTTGAAGCTGTGATGTTTATGCAGTGTGAAGAAGCTCCAGCAGCAGAGATGGTGTCATGCCCAGTAGTCTGCTTGGAGGAGACCCGCTGAAAAGTCAACCTGGACTTGAAGTGTCTCACCCTCTCCCAGTTGATAGCCCCTCACCACTGGGGTACACACGCATTTCTTTCAGAAAGGATTTGAGAGTCTTTGTTTTTATTTTAAAATTTTTCAAAGTTGCAAAAATCTCTTTGGGTTGGTAACCCATTTTCTACCCAATACCTGTTTCAGTATAACAGCCATGGGAGTGAAATGCAGAATTTACTGTGCAGTATGTTCTTATTTGTCCAGTATCTAATGGAACAGGACAATTAAACTTCCACTCAATAGGTTTCTCTAGTTTCCAGATAAATTCTAAATTGAGAACATTGCCCAGAGGGCCTGCTAGAAATCTTTGAAAATACATGAACATAAGTTTCCTTTCAAACTGTATTAGGTATTACTGGTGAAATAACGAGGTGAGCACAGAGCAAGCTGAACCCCTGACCTCCCCAAATTAAAAAGGCTCTCTGGGTGAATCTGAATTAAAATAACCCCACTGAATGGGCAGGTTACCTTTCTGCTTTGGCTTTGCAGATCAAACACTGCGAAAACAAACAATCTCTCCAACCTGTTTCAGAGCACCATCTACCTTGTCCTTGTACAATATTTCTCTCACTGGTACTATGGCTATCCCCCTCCCATGTGTAGGGACAGAATGGGTGATGGGCCAATGCAGATGTACTGTGGGTTACCAGCTGACTCCACTGGTAGATCACTTAGTGCCCCAGACTAGCTGAATGCATGTGCAGTGTTGTTCAGGTTGCTCTTACTGCAATGTGGGATTGCCCATCTGCTCATCACCTTTGGTTGCCTTTTAAGTGCTGTTCTTTCCTCAAGGTGTCTTTAAAGAATGCAGTTACTGCAACTTGACTTCCTCTGGTTTTCCAGCCTCTGAACAAGAAATCGATTTTATCTGGTGTGTTTGGCCTGTAAATGAGCAGAGAAATCGCAGGGGCTTCAGTTAGTAGTGATCTGCTCTCTGCATCTACCATGTCTGCAGCAGTGAGAGACTGTGGTGTGCAAACAGACCTCAAAGAAGCCTCTTCTTTGGTCCACAAGGTCCTGTGGCTTTGTGTAAGCTGCATGTAGAGGGTCCCTGAGACAGGGAGGGATGGAACCAAAGGCACTTAGTCTGTCCTAAAATACAAGCCAAACCTGCGTGGGATGCTGAATGCTGATTTTTTCTTTCACTGCTAGCTCCACGCCTCTTGCCAGGTGGGAAAGTTCAGGCAAAAACCTCAGTTCCTGGCAGTCCCAGCCTGGCTGCCTGTGCCTTACATCAGCATTCCCCTCACCTAACAGGTATATTGCTTTCCTCCTCTGCTGTCTGTTTCTGATTGATGCTGTCATTTGTGTATTGAGACAACCAGAGCTTATAAATCCTTCCAAATACCCTGTTATTAAAAAGGGATCTCACCTTCAGCTTCAGGTGGTGAGAAGGGCTTATTATGCTTCTGTTTGTTAGCTATGCTTGTGCAGGCAGTGTCTTGTGAGGCCAGAGATAGCGCTTGCATGCGTGGTGTCACACAGTCAGTGAGTAGCTGTGCGTGTCAAAAGGCACCTCGAGGGCAGGCAGAGGTTTCAAAGGCAGCAGCCTGCAGAAATTGAGATATTTGTGCCTGCACTGTCAGGGCTGGCAGTGTGGAGACAGATATTTGTGACTTCCGAGTGACTGCTCACTCCAGAGCAGTTCAGAGTGATGGCACCAGCCCACTTACCCTTTGTTGTTGTTCCTTTCCTGGCTGAGGGTGAAGATGGGTGTAAAACCAGATGCCCAACTTAGCATGTGCTGAGTCTGCCTGACAGAGCCTTTTTGCAAGGCCAGAAACAGCCAGGATGAGCAAGGCAGGCGCTGTTATGAACCACTGAGAAGCTCCTCATCCTGCTCCCTCCTGTGTCCTAGGGGCTCTGCTTCCTTAGAGGAGGGCAGGTGTGGACCAGCCATACACCAAACCTCATTTACAGGCTGGAATACAAAGATATTTATGAGAACAATCATCCACGTACAGATTTAGCAGTATTGACTGTCTACTTCATGTCACCTCCAAAAAACCCATAAAGCTGAGGCAAATGTCTATCTCTGTGCCCAGGTGGATTGAGTCTTCCTGCATTCTGCAGGTTTCTTCCCCATTTTTTATTATTTTGCCTCAGGCAGAAGGGTCTATTTTAGGGCCAGTGCAATAGCTGTCATAACTTTGTCAGGCTGACGCATCAGTATGGTGCCAATCATGGTTATAGAGACCCTGGGACCACTTCGTCACAGCAGCTTCACTCCAAGGCTCCTTTTAATCTTTCCTAATAAAATTTAAATGACAGTAGCTGTTCCAGTCATGAACCAAGAAAAACTTCTTGTGTTATTTCCTCCTTTTTTTTTTTTCCTAGTGTTGGGTTCTCTGTTTTATAGTGTGTAATTTATGAGAGCTAACATCTTCCAGAGATGGCTATGTAAGTCTGAAACAAGTGGCACTTCTTTTTAGTCACTCTTTTCACAGCAGATAGGATTTTTCCAGAAAGATGTAGAAAAATGTATAGTTGGGCCTTTGCCATCTTCATCATAATCCAGGCTGAGGGTCCTGAGACTTATGGGTGGTTTTGACCAGGAGTTATTGAACTTGGATAGATATTTGCTGCAGGTTTTTCTAATCAGCCATGAGAGACCTGACCCACTGGTGGTGCTGAGGTACCTGTTAGTCCCACATTAAATGTGGTGAGCCAATTCTCCTCATATGCTTCCACTTTTCTCCTCTCCCAAGCAAAAGATGGTAGAAGAAGTTTAACAAAACTGCACAACCTTTTCTCTTTAAGCATGAGTGACATTAAATGGCCTGCCCCACTGGGAAATGGGCCTGGCACTTGGAAGGAGAGGTAGAGTGGTTTTTAGCAGATGTTTGAATCCTGCAGGCTGCACAGTCCATAGACTTGGACCAGCCCCTGAGAAAAAAAATGTTGGCACTAAAAGTCAAGCCACAGAAGACAGTCTCAGCCTTCCTAAAGTGCAAAGGGTCAATGAGCTGTTTGGAAATCCTGTGGCTTGAACCTCTGTTTGAGTTGTTTCTAGCACTGAACACAGTGGGATTGGAGCAATAATTTGGATTATGCCCATGTCTTTTGCTTATTTTTCATTTAACCTGCTGGTGGCCTATGTCTTGTATTGCTTTTCAGATCCGTTGAGAGTAATTGCTCATGACTGCATTAGTGGGAATGGATGTTTATGACTGATCCCTTGGTGGTTGCAAAACCCATCATGCTTCATCAAAATATAACACTTGGTGTGGTTCAAATAAAGTGTTTTTTTTTCTGGTCTGTTCCTCAATCTGTTTCTAGCAGAAAGCTGGAGAATGACCAGGATCACTGATGTTCTTAGTCTCTGGGTGGGAAGGAGGAAGGATGCTGGTGTGTGTGGGGGCGTCAGTCTGGTGGGGTGGATGCTGCCCTAGTCCAAGCACCCCATGAGCGATGAGCTCATGTGCTGGGGTTGTGTGCTATGGGAGGGGAAGTGCAGCGTTGCTGGGCCAGATTCCAAGCATTGCTATGTTCCCTCTGTGTCATTCATAGGTCATGGAGCTGGAGGGAAGGCAGGACACTGCACTGGTAATGTGAAATCCAAGTGCTGTGGCAAAGAGGTGGGAGATGGGGACTGATGCCGTTACTCATTTCTCTTAACCTCTCATCCAGCGAATTTTCACTGGTCTAGTAGGGGGAAGACCAGCTCCAGGTCCTGCACCAGCACAGACCTCCTCTTTGACATCAAGAGTTTTTCTTTCTTTTAGCAACTGGCCTAGTCTCACATGTAAAGAAAATGTCAGTGAATTTAATCAAGGTATCTTCCATCTGCTTTCTGTGTGCACATCAGGGAAGGTGATATCTGGGGCCATATTAATACTACAGTGATGAAATATCACTGACTCTGTGGCACAAGCAGGCCTTAATTTACATGAATATAATAGAGATCAGGTTGGGATCCTCAGACTTCAGTGTCAAAGGCCTGCAGAACTGGATTACAATTTCCTCCCTGGTGAAGGAAATGAATTCCTGGGGGGAAATGAGTTGTTTGGTCTCATCTGAATTCTTTCTGGAGTAGTGTTGCCTTCAGAAACTCTAACTGGCAGCCTATGCCTCTCTTCTTGGTAGTCTTAGCAGGAAAAACAAGGAATTAGTGATCTGGGAACAACATTTTTGGCAATTCTCAGCCATCCACGTTATCTCATTTAGGAACAAGAGGGATTGCTCCCAGGAACATCTGTGGTGTCTGGGTGGAGGATGAGAGAGCATTTAGGAGACACACTGTGCATCCCAACCTCTGTCACTTTCTGGAGTCAATCCCCAACAGACTGTCTTTGAAGGAGACGGTTAAGTTTCCTGTCTTTACTCAATATCCATGTCCTTCCATCAGCGTACACCTTTCTGCATGACTATTTGGCCCATAACCACTGGCATCATTGTCCTCTTGCCAGAACACCTTGCTTGAGGTCTGGCCCTTTAGCAATACTGCATGTTCTGGGAGACTTGACCTTCAAAGACTTCTGGCCAAACTCTGTCTCAAGAGCTTGGATGTTACAAGGCATCATCAGCTCTTTCTCTCCTAAGTTTCTTCCAGTTGGCTCCTTCAGAAAATGCTGCCTAGACTGGTATTGCTTTGCTGACTGTTTTCAGTATTGACTACTTCTCAAGTTTTAGAAGTAGTGGGGGAAAGTGAGCTAAGCTCATATTCTAAGGGATCCTATTGTGAAGGTAGGTATCCTGATCCTTTGGCCTGTAGAAATTGTTTCTGTAGTAGGATGTGAGTTCTGGCTGCTGCTTTTGCAGGAGATGACTGTGAAGACCATGTACGTGGGTGCCTGGTGGCTGGACAGGCCTTGGCTGCTTGTTCCCTTGTGTGACAGTGGTTCTCACCTATTTCTTATTACAGTGGTGTTCTTGGGTTCCTTCACTTCTCTTCTGTAAGAATTTTTTGTTTTAAATTACAGCAGAAACTAAGAAATTATGGGAAAGTTGACATAGTGTCTGTTTTTCCTCTTTCAGGTATAAGTTCTCCTATGGCATATGTACCTGCCCCACTCTAAACTGAAAATACTCCCCAAAGGGTAGTCTCTCCAGGGACCACATGGTTCCCATTGAGGCAGAACCAGTCACACATGTCATATCGATTTATGGCAGCAGTCTGAGTAGTTCAGGGACTGTTTTCAAGGTAGATGGGGACCTTGCTTTTCATTTTCAAGAGACCAAAACCTTTTGAGCTCAGTCTAAACCATATAAAGATTTTACATGACGCCTAGAGTTTGCTACAGACTAAAGCCACGCAGAGACACTTTCTTGAGTCTATTTCTTTTGGTGGATCTCTAAAGAACATAATAAATGGTCAGTTTTGGAGCCCAACAGATCCCTAGGGGGTAACTGAGGCTCAAAGAGATACAATAACTCCAGCAACACCTTTTAAACCCTCCTTTTTTTTTTTTCTCTTACGTTTTAAATCCTGTACTCCTGTGCCTTTTTTTTTTTTACCATGTGCAGCTTCTAGCAGAGAGCATATAGAATTCTGTTTATAGGGGACTTGGGTGTGAATTATTACCTGTGAAGCTTGCAGTCAAGGTAGTGGGTTATAATACTAATTAAGGCAAATGTCACAGCAAGAGCATGCTGACGTTGTCAGAATTAATGGCCCAGAGCATTACTACTTAGCACACCTTTTGAAGTTAATGGAATTGTATTAATTGGGATCTTGGAGGGACTGAGGGACACAGAGTACATCACTCCTGAGCAGCACCTCTGTTATTATATTAGAGCTGGAATAGCATCCAAGTTCCTGCTGCTTTTTGGGCCCCTTTTGCCCGACCATTTCACAAGTGGGTGGCTCTGATAAGGCCCAGGGGAGGGTTGTTTGGTTCTAGGGTAAGAGGTGAACAAGTCTGTTCCTGTTGTGGTTGCAGAGAATCGCTCTGCCTCCAGAAACCGGTGCTGAAGACTGCCAAAATGCCTCTGGCACAAAACTGAGGGGACAAGGAGATGTGTTCAAAAATACTATGTACCCTTGTCCCTGAGTCCAATTCTGCAAATTCATTGCCCCTCCACAGTGCTTGTTCCAAGAGCACACCCCAGGATAGTGGTGCAAGACACGGTGTCAGTGTGCTAAAACAAAAGTGTCTGCCAGCAATTCTGAGTTCTTTTGGATATTAGCCAGCCATGGTAGCACTGAGACCAGCACAAGGCATGATTAGACCTAATGCCAACAAAATTCTAGTTTTGAAATAGAAAACAGCAAATCATGGAGAGCATTTGCTTTCTTTGAAAAAAAAAAAAAAACAACCCCCCAAAAAACCAAACCTGAGGAGCTGAGACTTATAGAAAACCAAAATTCAAAACTTTTAATACAGTGCTGTGAGCAGATGAGGAAAAAGAAAAAAAAAAAAACAATGAGTTTTCTACTGAGGATTTTGATTCTAAAGCAGAATGTTCTCATTTTCATCCAAGTTTTCCACATGGGGGAAATAATTTTTAAGCATCTATCATATAAAGTAATTAACCATAGATGAGAAATGGATGATTTCAGAAGAAAAGGAACACATGCTATCTTTAGATAATGGTATTAAATCCATTGTGCACTGGAATGGAAGTTTTTATGATACTGTAGATTTTCTATGCCATTTTATCCTTCTTGAGTTTAGATTTTAAAGAAATTACTTAGCTATGATAAAACCTTTCTCTGTATTAACAGTACAATTATTGCCCTTTGCAATGTTACTGGTATGTAAGTTTGTGATTACTGTTGACTAAATTTGTATGGTTTCAGATACTCTCCTGGGTTAGCATAGGGAAAACAATCATATTTGCTAGAAACGGTGATGATTCGATGTCAGCTTGGTCACCCACTGCATGGAAGTAGAAACAACTGCATGGTTGAGCCAGAGCTGCCCAGATGGGAAGATCCCTCTCAGCTCCAACCTCAGAGGCTTGACTGCAGTATCTATCCAGAGCTCATCCCATAAGGTGCTGGTCAGCTGAGCAGGAGCTGGAATATGTGAGCCCTAAATCTGTTGCAGACTTCCTGCATGATGTTGGACACACCTCAGCCTCACTGCTGGGTCTGCTGTGTAGCCTGTAACTACTGGCTGCAAGGGAGGGTAGGGTGTGCCAGCAAAAGCCCTTCTGCTTGGGCCAGTTTCTCTCAGGGCTTGTTACCCTGATCTGAGGCTGCAGAGCTGCTTTGCTCCCAAGCAAGCTTGAAGTGCTCCTGGCTGTTTAAATCTGTTGCAGTTCTGTTTGAACAGAAAGATTCCTCTGTTCCTCAGCGCAGTGTGTTGTAAAACAGTGACATTTGTTAAATGGAGAACACGTAGGGCAAGGACTCCATCAGCTTCGAGGAGACAGTGAGTAATGATCTCTTAATATCTGAGAGCTTTAAAGCTACTATAATATTCCTCAAAGTCAGGGTAGCGTGGTGGGGCCCCGCACAGCTATCCTGTGTTCAGGGGCAGGTCGCCGCTGAGCACAGCCAGACACTGTTCTTCAGCATCATGTCTGCAGAGGGAAGCATTAGTTGCTGTGCAATGTGCATCAGAGCCCAGACAGATTTATTATTTCCTTGTGAGCGTTTCTGTAGCACCTATCATTCAGCTGGTTACCTGCGCCTGCCAGACGCTGCTTTGCACTTGGAGTGGTGTCTGCTCTGCTCTCTTCCTGACACAAATCAATGTGCTAAGCCTCAGTGCATTTGGGAAGGAGGCAAAAGTTGCCCAGCTGTCACCACAAAAGGAGGAATGGAGGGGAAGGTCGTGTCTGTGATCAAATAAGAATCTGTGGTACAGTTGGACGTGGGGGTTGATGTTTTGGATCCCTCAGACTTGCGATGCCAGTGATCTCTATCTGGTGCCATGGCTTCACCTTACCCCTTGGGCAAGGTCCTGGCTCTGCAGAGCTCAGAAGAAAAGACAGGTCAATAACTTCATTTAGGCTGACTGTCTCTTTCCTTCTTGTGTCAATCTCTTGAGCTGTCCTGGGCACATGCAGAATCTGCAAAGGCTCCCTTTCAGCCACCATGACCTCTGCTGCCATGAACAGCACAAGGCTGAACTGATCCTTGGCTGACACATGAAGATGCACTTTTATGCTATTTGAAACTTTGCCAAATAACAACTAAGTGGTAAAGAACTGTGTGGTTTTGGCTTCAGAGTCTCTGGGACAGAGGGATGGAAGCAGAGAGACGATTTATATCCTCAAGCCCGTTATTTACAAGCAGTCATGCTCCTCATCTTTCTGTAGACAAATGGAAGGAGTTGTAAATTTGCCATATACAGTCCCTTGAGCTAATACTTATGGGAAATATAATTTAAAACATTAATTTGTCCTGGAGAACTGAGCCTGAACTGCACTGCCATGGAAATAGGTACAAAACCCAGGAATAGGTGGATGCCCTCCATACCATCCTTAGTACAACGAATTTACTATCCATATAGACACAACAGAAGAAACAGAAGGGAAATTAGGTCTCCTGAGTGGCAATTCACCGTATTAATCACTGTAACAGATGACTAGTTAAGTACTAATTAAGGGCTAACTGTGGGTCAGGAGAAGTGAAGCAGCTACCAAATAGGCATGACAACATTGGGCATTCATTCCTTAACAGATCACATAAAACTGAAAGTGTACTCCCTACTTTTACTAAGCATGGGACTACTAACATTTTACAATTAATCTGAAAAAGAGTTATGCCTGGTTTCTAAGGAAAAATCGTGTATGTATGTGTGTATGTGGGAATACAAGCATTATGTGAGATAAGTACTAAGTGTGTGTGTCAGGATCAAGCCTTAGAATTTTTGCACTTCTTCTTTTCTGGACACTTTTTTGAGGACAGTGTTGTTCTGTAGAACTCACCCCATGCAGAAGCATTTGTTACAGCAGGGGTGGTGAGTTTTGTTTGCAAATAGTTTGGGGTTTTAATATCATCACTCCCCCATGCCTGTGCTTACCACCCACATCGTGAGTTTAAGGAAGAAGTGAAATACAGCTATTTTGTGTACTTTGTCTGTTTTCTTTGCAAATCGTCTTTCCATCTGAAATGGCGATTTTTGAGGACTAATGTAAAAGTCAATAGATCCACTTAAATGGATTGGATTCCCTTTTAATTCTGGTAAGTGTACTGGCTTGACTGGAGTTGTTACTGATTTATAAGGAATTGCCATTTGTGCCGTGGACTTCTGTGAAGGAAGAAGCTAAGCCTCTGTAATGCTTTATGTCTCAGTTTCTCCTCTTCCACCTTCACAGTCTTGCTCCTTACTGTGAGTGAAAAGGAGCAAGTACAGCGAATGCCTAGTGTCTGCTCTGGCTCGTGGGCAGAGCTAATGATAGGTCCTCACAGTCCCAGCTAAAGGCTATGGCATGAGCCTTCTGGCTGTCCTGCTTAAGGCTTCCACTCATATCTGAAGCACATCATTTTTTCCTACTTGAATATTATAGTGAAGGACGGGGAGAAGACTTTTCCTATTTATCTGGGACTACATCAAAATAATGTTAAAAGCAGATTGCCAAATTCCTTTGTGCTCTGGATCTGCCATTCTTCCGGTGTGTACATGGATCAGCCTGGCCTTGGAGTTCTGCAGGGCAGGATGAAATGGGGCTTCACAGGGTAGCTGCAGCAGACTCATAGTTCTGGGGATGTCAGGGTTCTGCTGGCCTGCTGGTTCCCCTGGTCCTGCTTGGGTATCTCAGTGCTGTGCTAATACACTGCATTCCTTTGCTAGCACTGTTACCTTCCTTAGATCTGATGCTCTCTAGCTGTTATCTCCATTTCCCACACAGCTGTTAGGTGCATTTTCTCTTTTAACTGGGTGTTTCATGTATCTGGCAACGGTGAATGCCCTGTATTTTCCAGCACCACTTTTGTGGCTATCTGCGCTTATTTATTTCTCTCCCTCCTAGATATATTGTTTCTGTCATGGCATTGGGTCCTCCCTCACTGCAAAGAGGCAGAAAGAAAAAAAATCGCTTCATAAATTCCCCCATTTCATCACCTGCTGACTCCAGTTCACCCTTAACATTTTTACTGGAGTAATCATCTTGTTCACTCTCTCTCTGGTACAGGCTTGTCTCCAGTGCACTATGCTTCCTGGGAGCCTCTCTGTAAGTCTGGTACTCAATATCTCTTTCTGGTTTCTTAATAATCCTCCTAACTCACTTTGCCTTGTTTTTATAGGTCTTCTAGTCCCCTTGCAGGTAGTTCATATCTTTAATACAATTCTCTTTATTGCTCATATTCCTTTTTACCTTCTGGCCTAAAAACATTGGCCTCTAATGCCTTGGGTTTTGCTCCTAGTCGAGACTCTTGTAATTAGCACTGAGCTCACAAAAGGTGAAATAGTAATTTTACAGAGCTGCTCATGAAGCTGTGGATGTGAGAGAGCATCCAGGGTCAGAGCTTAGGTTTTTCTGCTCCCCAAACTCTCTGCCCTCCAAACTGCTGCCCTGGATGCCCCAAAGGCCCTGATTTTCCTTTCCTTTTCTGTGGTCTACTGTTATTTCAAGTACTAACTTTGACTCTTATTAGACCTGTTCGGCATTTACCACAGTGGAGCTTGGCCTGCAGGTGTCTCCTTCTTGCAGATAAGAAAGATGCTCCTCTGGTAGTACTAGGAGGGCTGTTATCTCTCATTTTGAGGCTTATATCTGCAGAAAGTCCTGCACCAGGTCAGTGGATGCAGAGGGGTGTATTTGACTGGGTACTCTAAGGCATGTGGAAAATAACACTGGTCTCTCTACATGGACCGTTTTCAAAACTTAAGTGTCTAAGATAGAAAAAAATTCTAAGGGTATTCCAGTATTGCACTAAAGCTGTGAAGAGCTCAGGAAATTCATGACTGATGGAAATGGATCCTAGGGTGTTTTGTAAATCAGGGTCTCTCAAAGCAAGCATAATCCTCACGTTAGTTTCTTCTGCTTCACGGGCCCCTTTTTATTTGACGTCATTGATTAGGCACACAATTCTTCAGATGGACTTAGGACTGCTAACAGAAAGGGAACATCTCTACAGGCAACATGTTAACAGCGTGAAAATAAAGGTCCTTTCTCCTTCGCATTGCCAAGATAAAATGAAGTACCCTCCATGTCCCTCACCTGCCACCCAAATTCCCATCTTGCTTTTTTGTCTGTGGCAGTTCCTACGGTAAGTGACCTAGCAGGATGACTTTCCATTGAAGGAAGGGCCTGACAGCTGAAATTCTGTGAGGTTATTCAGAGCAGCAAAGATCCTGAGGAACAATTGTATCTTTTCCTTAACGACAAAAAAAGCTGTGTCAGTATAACTTCATCTTCATGATGTGCAAAAGTTACAGATCTGCTTTTAAAGCCCTGCAGGAGTTGGCATCTGCATAGCATGTCCTGTGCATAGTATTGCTCTGCTTTGGTAGTGGAACTTTGAAACACAAAAGCTTGCATTAAAGTGAAGGAGATCACAACCCAAAAATACATAAGGGCAGTACAGTGGAGTATGTATGATTGTGGCATAACAACAAGAGGCAGTGAGGGTCTGGAGAGGAGAATGGTGCTGAGATCTCTGGGCTTCTTTTGTTTACAGAACCAAAGTATGCCATGGAAACCTGTTTGCCTTTTTCCCTGGGTACCATTACAAAAATTATTAGACATAGGTAAGAACACAGTGTGTCAAATAAGGTATTAGAGACACTGTTTCCTAAGAAGTTACAAGCAAAATTAATTTCAGTTGTCTGAGAAGTAAATGATACCCCAAGGCTAACAGGGATGCATTTTGAATGGTTAGAATATGAAATGCATGCTCCTGTCTCAGAGAGGGGGTATGTGTGTGATTTTCTATTCTTGATTATTAATGTGTATGTTTTCTTTGCCTTGCTGGCAGAGACAAAAACAGAAATGAGGAGTGTTCTGAGTGGTTCCCCATGCCTGTATTTGTGCAGGACTTGGCACGCAGCCTCCTGAATCGTCGGGGGCAGAGGTTCTTTCCTCTCCCTGCAAGTCATCTAATGATAGGCTGAGAAGACTTCATCTCTTCCCAAGGAAAGGGTTGGAGATGAGCAGGTAAATTACCTGCCAGAAGAGTTGGTCTCCTGCCAGCGATTGTAACTATCTCAGTAAGAGTGGGTCTCATTGGGTTAGACTACAGTTGTCACTTTTGTTTAGCTATGAGAGGTGTCCCACATCTGTGGTCACACTTGCAGAGATACGTAGTGGGAGTTACCTGACTGCCTCTGTGCTTAAAGACTCTGGGAATTCTTTTATTCTGTAGAAGACAATGGAGTACTGAAGGAAAAAAAGTAGTTTCCAGTTTGAGCAGTTGAGGAATTAAGTGATAAAATCCCATCATTCTGATTTCCTTGTTAGCTTCCATCTTATGATATCAAGCATATTCTGACATCAGTCATGAGAAGAACTGCCTGTGAGCAGAGCACACCACCATTTCTGTGCTGTCTTTGTTTTGAGGATTCATAGGAATCTTGGACCTGAGGTGCAGTCTGGGAGTAAAAGCCAGACAGGCAAAGGAGATGATCCTTTTGAAGGGATTTTTTTTTTCATTCTAGTTTTCAAAATAATCCATATTGTCTTCCATTCCCAATTCCTCATCAGTTTCAGAACATTTAATTAAAAGGCCATATCCATCTATGCTTGGTGCCCTACACAGCTTCTTCCTCTAAAATCTAAATTTCCCTAGTGAGGATAAATGGGGAAAGTATTAGGCCAAAGTGGGTAGATACAGTTTCTGTGGAGCACAAGGAAAGCATATGTAGAAATCACATCTCCTGACAAGACTGCTCAGGCAAGACATTAGTCACAGGCTGGGAGTCAAATGGCTTCCTGAGTAACACCAGGAAACAGCAGTTTTCATCAAACGATGCATCTCAATATAATAGTTTGGGGCAAATTGCTTAATGCATATGCATTTCAGCTTAACTCACTGTGAAATAAGGGCAACACAGTGTTCACTCATCCCAAAAAGTAAATACATAGGGTAATAAGTTTGCCAGATATTCATGTCATGGAATGATTCATCAGAATGCACTTGCACTGAAGCTTATGTGCTGCTGCTTGATCTTGACAAACATATCATTTCATATGGAGACATCTGGAAGCATCTACGTAATCATCCTGTATTGATGAGGTTTCACCAGTGTCCTGAGTGGGAGGTTCCATCCTGTTCATGAGGAGTGCTCCTGCCCTCTGATACATGACAATGAAATCTCTGTACTTGAACACTCCAAATACCAGATGCCCGTTTTTGATGTGTGCCCTTGTGCCCATACATGGGGAAAGCACAAGAGGCTCCATTCTTGTACCCCTTAAGGAGAAGGTTATTAAAATGTGAAGTCCACAGTTAAATCTGTAAAGCCAGTTTCATAACTCATATAGTAATGTTCTCTCTATTTAATAAGGCTATTTGTTGATCTGCAGCAGCAAATTATACTTTTTGAGCATTTATGTAATACTTTCACTTGGCTTCCAGTTTATGAGGCAGTGTTTCCCTCAGCTCACTAGCGCTGACTGTACACAACTTCTGGTGTTGGGCATTTAGTCAGCATAGAAGCTGGAACAAAGTTATTGCTGTTTTGTGCACAATATGGGAGTGTTTCCTTTTAGACATTTCCCCTTTGCTCAGCTACCTCCAATGCCATTGGAGCATACCCAATTCTGTCAAACAAATCCAAAAGGAATGGATTAATCCAAGTTGAGTTACATAGGCAGCCAACATCAGGAACACCTGGCCTAAAGAGTACATGGTGTTAGCTTTCTAAAGCTGGCCTGACCTGGTCACTATCTTCAAAAGCACCAAAGGACCTGGTGTATGAGAATGAGAAAAGGACCTGGATAATGAGAATTCAAACTGAGGAATCAGTTCCTTTAAGAAAACTGTTTTAGAAGGATCAGTTGAACAAGAACTGGTGGGTTTTGTTTGGTCCTAAATGATTTGAAGACTTTTTTATGATCCTAAAGCTGTTTTGGTTTTCTTTCTAGGTCAGCTCATGTAATGAAAGATATTGCTCCCATATACAAACCGCTCATCTGTGACCTTAGGCCATAACCATTGGATGGTCATAGTTGGAGTCCTCTGTGGACAGCAGAAGTTCCCTGACCCCATCCACTTGCTATCATGATTGTTGAAAATCTGCCAGCACACTGTAGCTGGTTCCATGAGACAAAAATATCCTGCTTGTAATAGTCCTTTTCCCAAATAGATCCTTCTTCAGCTAAAAGCCCACTCTAGCCTGCATTATTTCAAAATATTTCAGAACATGTTTTTTCTAGGATATTTCAGAACATTTTTGAGGCATTTCCTTTAGGTGGCAGCAGGAGTACAAGAATATTCAGCCTTCATTGTCCCCTGCGCTACTGCGATGGCATGGCTTTGTGCTGAAGAATGTGAACCCAGTTTTACCACCCTTTAATAGCTTAACACACATGAAAGTTTATTTTCATTATTAGAGCAACTTGCTGATGAGCTGAAATCATGACTCAAGACCCCATCACCTGTTTGGGCAGTCCTCTGGGGCTCTGCATGTACCTGCTACAACGGTCTGGACATTTAACTATGATGGAAATGATGCAGGCCCTGCGTAGGAGATCTATCCGGATTTGGTATTGCCTACACATAACATTGTGATGGAGTGTGAAAGGCAAGGAGATGGGGAGGAGAATGCTCAAGATTGTGTTGGATGTTCACCTGTTTTAGTTGAGGCAAAACTGTCAATATGCTAAACACAATTGCAGTAGAGCTGCTAAACTGCATCATTCCCTATTTCTGGGATAGCCCTACTTTTTGCTTATCTGCTGGTAGGCCAAAAGATATTTCTCTATACCTACCACCCCTCATTTTCAGACTCTTTTCCTTCATGTTTGCTCTGGAAGGTAATTCCCAGCTGATGTGTGTCCATCACATTTCCTGGGAAATGCTTTGAAGTTTATGGTCTGCTTGTGAGACAAGGAAACCTGCAGCATCATCTTGCTTTGGGGTCTCTTGTGATGAGGAGCTGGGATCTGGAGCTGTCAACTGTGAACTCCATAGAATGCTGTTCAGGCATTTCCATCCAGCTGGAAATCAGCCAGTAACACTCAGCACTGCAGGGGGACCTGTCTCAGGCCAGTCTGGCCTTGGGCTCATGGGAAGCGAGGCAGAGGCTGAGCTTCGGCTGTTGTCTCTCCCACACCTGAAGTGACTGATGTGGGATCTAGCTGGACATCCATGGCTGGGGACCTCAAGCGATTGATTGTATGCTGCTGTGTAACAGCCTGCTCTGGTTCAGACCCTTGTACCTTCTGTATGTGTTAGCCTCAGACCTCATTTCACTCCAGAGGAGAAATGGTGTTTCTCCTGTATGTTGGCCCCCTGCCTTCTCATGAGGACCTTGAAGCAGTGTCACCTTTTTGAGGAACAAGCATATAGCCCTGTTGCAGTGACTTGTGAAAGCTGTTGGTACAGTTCCCAGTATCCTGATGTTCTCTGTCATGCTCAAACCTCCTTCCATTCATCTGTCAATGAACAACTGCTGTTGCCTCACACCCTCCTGGAGCCTGGCCATTTATCTGGCTTTTATAGTGAGTAAATAATATGCTCAGTTATATGTCTGGAAATAGTGTTCTGTACAAATTCCTGGGGCAATCAATATACGGAGTCATTTTATGTTAGAAATAGCTTGTTCCAAATGGCCGTATATATCTTTATTATACTGTAAATTCTCACACTGTCACTGGAAGCCACATACACCTTATTGCACAGCTTTGGTTGCAGAGCAAGCTCCTTCCCTCCTTCCATTTCCAAGCTTCTTGCTCTTTCCTCCCATCCACCTGGATCAAGGCTTAGGAACTGACTGTACTCTCCAACACACCCCAAAATCTCCTTCTCTTTCTAATGCAAATGTCCTTATTAGGATATTTTTCTCCCCTTGAAGGCCCCACTGAAGCTCTCTTTCAAAAAAAACCCCACATATCAGTCTTTGAATGTCCATGCCCTATAGCCTTACTATTTTGGTCATGTTTCTTCTGTCAAAATTAATTCTATGGCAAAAGCCCTGAGAGCTCCAAACCAGCACTGAGCTCTGCTCTCCCAGGTGCTGTATGCAGAGCACAATATGACTTTAGTAATCTTGAACCAATTAATCTACCAGAGGGAATCTGTCCTCTGGTTATGGTCTCTCCATATCTGGGGACTAGTCTGAAAGGCTTGTGAAAGATAAAAATGTGGGACATGGGCAGTCAGATATAGTGAGGACAGTTCCAGCCACATCATGGAATATAAAATGCATTCACACTATGGAGAGGGATTGGGAGACTGGTGGTTACTGCCCCTCAGCAGCTGGGGGGGCTGCATTACACACATGTCTATTAGCTAGAATATATCTGGCAGTGGTATAAGAGGGGATTTTGGTAACTGCAAGTCTTCTCCATAGGGAAAATGTAAAAAAATCATGTGAGAGGCAGAATGTGGTGATACAGATAGAGAATGAATGTCTTCACATACAGGCACAGATGCTGTTCCCCTAGAAGCACTCTCATTCTCCTTCTTGTGATGGGGAAATGAAAGTTATTTGCAGGGTTAAAGTTATGGGCATTGGAGGCAGCAAAATAAACAATAATGGCTTGGAGAGAAGACAGGAAGATGAAGCATGGCTGTGCCCTGGGGACAGTCACTGCTTGCACAGCATGTCTTGCTGCTGCACACCATCTCAGAGTGAGTCCCACCTTCAGAATTTGAATTACTTTAGGGGAGATATTTCTTTTTTACTGTTTTTAGCCCTGTTGTGCCCCGAGAGAGTGAGCAGGGCTTGTCCTGCTTTGGCACAACTGTAGCAAAGCTCTGGCTAAATGAGAGCCAGAAACCGCCATAAAAGAGAGGGATGATACTCATGGGCCACAGAAACATGGGTTGTAGCTTACATGGGTCTCAGCTAAGCTCAGAAGAAAGGAGTTTCTTTGCAAGTCTATCAGATTTGAGCAAGTTCTGAGGAGGCACTAAAATATTTTGCTGGGAAAGTTTTTGTTTTTCAGAATGAGTGTGCGTATCAGGTGCGTCCACTTTGCAGGGCTGGGCCTGGGTGGAGGGGCTGAAACAGGGTCCACAGGTCTGGGGCTGAGAAGTTTCTTCCCACCCAGTAAGAAGTCCCCTTAGAATAAGGGTATTTCTGTATGGCAGGAGCTGGTGCTCTGCTTAGCACAGAGGCACCACATCTTCAGCTGTGGAGATGATAATTGTGACTGAGTCATGACCTTGGACTGCTGCTTCTCAGGGAAGATGTGCTGCCAGCTCCATGGCCTGACAGAGAGGGGATTAGTGAAACTCCTCAGCATGGTTCTGTGACATGTTTGGGAAGGCTGTTTGTAAAGCCCCAACCCCTGGGACAAGGTCCACATCTCTGTGAGCATCACCTCCCCTAATCTGGACAAGGTGTGAAACCCCACCACAGCTCCCTGAAGGCCAGCACTGCTTGTGTAGGAGGCAGAGCTTTGCTGGAAAAGCCAATGTAATCCTGCAACATGAAGTCACAGCTGGATGCAACAGGCACATCTGTTGCCAGTGTAATTCACCGTGACCTGACTGATATCAGGGCCAGCCTTGATATTGAAGATGTTGCAAAAAGTTGTTTCGAAGGAGTCTTTAGAGAAATGTTTTCCCCTTGGCCTTCTGTTAACTTGCCTGTGATAATACATCTGCAGTTGCTCTCACTGTAGAGCTTGCTCAGAAGAAGAAGAAAGAAAAAGAAAGAAGAGAGGCTGCCATTCATCTTATTGACCGCTTATTCACTTCTTTAAAAGTAATTAGGAGTTTAATCAGAGTTTCTATGGATTTTTGGGGGAATCTGTAATTAAAATCTGCACAGTCAACTTGCATTATATACTTAACCTTCTTCCAGAGCTGCTCAAATATCTTTAATATTCTCACATACACTAATGGAAACTGTCAAGTACCTCAACATAAAAATGAGCAACAAATCCCCTGCAACAGGCTGCCAGACTGCAGCCCCCAACAGTTTTTTTTGTTGTGAGGGTAGGTCTGCTCCGTGATAACAGCCCAGGCTGTAGGTTAACAGGTCTGATCGACTCCAACCTGAATTTTCTCTAATGAATAGAGATGTTTCTTTTCATCAGCATAGAGTAAAGTGTATGGAGAGGGGGAAGGGAAGCAGAATTAAAAAAAAGCTGTCTGACTGTGTAGGGATGGAGCCAGTCTCTTGATAAGCTTTCAATTAAGAGCAGATTAAAATTAGGTTTATCTTCTCCTGAAAATGGCAGTGACGTTAATATAATAATACAATGTAATAACTTAATAACCCAGTTGGAAGTGACTCATCCACATTGGAAAGATCAAATTTTTGCTGCCTAGTTCTGGGAAGGTTAAGCATGTCCATCCCTCATTCCTGCAGGTGTGCAGGCACCCGTGGGGAGAGGGAAAGCTGGACAGTAATTCACAGCCTGGCAGGTTTGGTGTCACTGACAAGGGAGGTTTATGGTGCAGCAGCATGTGATGGGTCCATTTGTAGAAACAAGTGTTGAGGCTCAGCAGAGTCCTCTGCTGCCTGGTCCTCACTGCTTACGCAATCCCGTTGTTCCACCAGGGACAGGACAAAGACCCAGAGGTTTGAGGTGTAGCAGCTGGTGTCTGGCATTGCTAGGAAAAGATCCAGAATCAAACTCCCCCAGCTGACTGTTCCTTGCTTCTCAGTCCAGCCCATCACATGTATTAAGGACGAGGAAATCTGCTGGCCATAGTGTTTTTCCAAGGTTTATTCCTTCTGTTAGGGTAAAGGAAATAAATTTCCTCTGCCACAGGAGCTGTGTGTGTAAGCTGCCTTGTGCAGTGTTTGCTGCCCCAGGCTCAGGTGCTGACCCCTGAAATTAACCCAGATTTTCACCTGAGAAGAGCCTGACTGAGCCTGGTGTCATGGGAGAGTGCAGCCTCTCATTCTGCTCAGGCTGGCTGATCTCAGATGTGCCATTTGGCTGCAGGGGCAAAGGTATATCCATTCCTGCAATCAGGAGATCTGATTTGGCTGAGGATGGTTTGCTCATCTCATTTCATGGGATGATCAACACTAGCTTGTAACTTGTGTGTTGGACAAAGGACTTGTGTCTTTGCCCTGTGAGATGTTTTATAGAGATGTTTCTTGTCATGAAGGTTGTCATTGTCATTTTGGTCCAGAGCCTGAGCTTTACCTATGAGAAGTGATCAGATTAAATTAGTTCTCTTACTAGAGCACCCACGACCTCTAAATAATAAAGTGTAATGATATGGTTATTTTCAGCTGACAATGTCTAAGTACTTGAATTATTAATTGTGATTTTGTTTGCTGGCCACTCTGTTATGTGCTGGAGATTTCCTGCACTTCAGCATGTCCACGGCATTCTTGTGTTCTTTGGTTTATTTAGCTGAGAACAATGAATTAAAGCAGCTTCCCAGTAAGACACTTACCTGTGTCTCAATACAAAACCCTTCAGGACAGTATTTACTCATTCCTGACCTCTAATGTGGGTTTAACTATTTACCTTTTGAGTTGAGTGACTCATTGTGATTGCAGGATGGGTCTGCTCAGTCCAGTCCAGGTGCAGGGCAGACAAGTTCAGTGGCAAAGAGAGTGGAAAACAACAGAAAGCAACTGAAGTAACAGTGCCAGGAGAAAAAGGAAATGCCTGATTTCTTTCCCTTGGCATTGTGGCCTGGAATTTTTTCATCAATGAAATGAAGTGCGTAGAACTCTTTGGTGTTAAAACTCTAGCTTAATTCAGAAATGCCTCTAATGCACTGAAAAGTCATCCCATGGGGAGTGACAGCCCAACAGTAACGTGGCCATGACTCACACAGTTCCTTGTGGTCTTCCCTTTCCCACTTCTGACTGTGCCTCTGGCGACGTTAGAATGGGAAAAGAAAACTTTGCAGCATGTCCGTACTGCTTGAATGCTCTTCTTCCTCAATTACTTGAGGATAATGAAGGTAGCAGTTTCTTCTTTGGATTTATGCTGCTTTAGAATGTTAAGTTGTGGGCTGCTCTTGGGTACTTGTGTCCCATCAGCCATGTCCCATGTCCAGTAGGACAACTACATAATTTTTTGACACTGTCAAGGGAAAATTAAAAACATGGCATATTTTGCTCTACAAGTCTAATTTTTATTGTACCAATAACATAGGCTATGTTGAGGGGATTTGGCCTGTATTATTTTTGCCTGAATTTGAAGCAGTTATTTTTTAATAATTTTCCATTGACTGACACAGGAGGCTACTTGTAAAATTACAATAGAGAAATTCAAATATCACACTTTATAGGAAAATAAGACGTTTATGCTGAATATCATAAATAGGGAAATTTAGCCTTTGACAGCAAGAACAAGCTCAGCTGATTGTGGATGTTTTAGCTTTGTACCCTTTCAACAGCATAGTCAGGACTGGACCTCCCACTTGTGTGTGTGGAAGCTCCTTGCCTTTATTCCTGAGCAGCTGACCACTACAGCAGCCAAGGCTACCCAACATTGATAACTGTATTCCGTATTCAATAAATGGTGTTTATTGTGGTTGGAAAAAAGTAATTCCCCTTCTGGCAGTGAAGAAGGTATGACTTGTAAATAGAGGTCTGGGAGCAGTGCTGTGCCTGCAGATACAGCAAGGATTTGACAAAAAGACAGCAGAGCTGCATCAGGTACATGTTGGTGCGCAGGAGCAGAGCAACCCTGTCAAAATGCAGACTGCTTGCTGGAGCCACTGCCCTGGATGAGACCCTGCAAAAAGGAGTCACTGTGCAAAGTGACTCAAGTGCCAGATTTCCCAGCCATGCTAAGAGGGAATTCTCCAAATTATATGGGATGGGAAAAGTATGCTGCCTTAAGTTTTGATATCATTTCAAATGTGAAATATCTTTAAGAAAAATGTCATACACTGGCCATGTCTTAGAGACTGAGATGCACACTAAGGCTTGTTACACAGGTCATAGCTGTTTTCCTTTGAAAATTGCTTGTACACAGAGATCAGTGTTCTTCCCAAGCATCACCACTCACCTGGCACACTTTTGTAGGTTTTCAGCTCTCAGGAGACTTTACTCTATTCCGAGCTCCCACCTGGGGTTCTCTCTGTCATTCATTTCCTCTGGGACAGAAGCACCTGAGCCGCAAATTCAGAAGCTGGAAGAGTTGGAGGAGCGTTTGGGATTGTGGTATTTGCTCAGTTGCTGCATTTTTCCCTGAGCATCTTTGGCTGCAAGTGGAGGGAGACTGTTCATCAAAGTGGACAACATTTATCCTGGTAGTGCTGAGGGGTTTTTTAGTTATTCTTGGTTTTCTAACCCACCACTTTACTACCTGCTCTCTGTGCTGAGAAGCTGATCGAGGTCATACCTTGGTCTCTTCCCTAATTTGAGTCTGGCAGCATCTACAGGTGGGATGTGGAGAGGGCAGTGAGCATTTCAGGTACTGGTCCTTGCTGTCAGTTTATGCAGCAACCCCACTGGAGAAGACTCCCTTTCTTAAATATAGCATTCTCACAGTAACTGCAGATACTGTGCATTGTTCCTTGTAGCACTCATCTCCCTGATGTGTGCAGTCAGCTCCCTGCCCAGAGCCTGGCAGGCCCACTACTTAGTTGGGATATGGATGTTTAGTCTGTTTCAATCTGGTCCTCACAAATCAGTCCCAGAAGCCATTTCTACTGCCTTCCTCCCAGCATCATGCAGTTTGTCAATACCCTGCCTGCTACTGGGGATTTAAAAATGTATATGTGTATTTTTAACCAAGCAGTCTCTGCACTGAGCTCTTAGAGAACAGAAACTGAAGGCTGTGTACAGAGAGATGACGCTGGAAAAGGGAGGAAGATCCACCGGGATGCTTGCTGTCTCTGACTGACCCCATTGAGGACCTGCTCAGAGCCCATGCCTTGTTTGGAGCCTGTCACCTCAGTCATTGGGGAGCTGCTGGAACAGGCTGGGAACAGGCTGTGCTAGTGCCAATGGCACTGTACAAAAAGGCATTCACAAATAACGAAGCTCTAAAACACCCTGAAAATAAGTGTCAGCAGCTTGAATTGGGGTCAGCTGTGCTGTGGTGAGAAGCAGGCCAGGCTGGGGAGCAGGGAAAAGATCTCCCCTTCTCCTGCCTGTCTGGGAGGAGGGGCTGCCAAGGCACTGGGGAACACACCTGTTCCTGCTGACTGTGCCTGGGAAAGCTAGGCACTGAGAGGGTCTTTAACCCTGCTGCAGATCAGGGTCTGGTCATCCTGGTGTTCTTCAGACCTCATGTAGATACCCCAAAAAAGCATCCCTCCATCTGCAGAGCTTGGTTTCCTGAGGCTGCAGCAGGCAAGCAGATGCTGCCCACACCAGCAGTTCATGTAGCCTCCTGACTGTTTGCAATGCCCTGAGCAGCCATGGACAAGTTGCCACCTTGCTCTCTGCCTCAGTTTCCCCTTTTTATATCAAGATAATGAGGGGTTTTGTGTCACTAGGGATATCACTGCTGAGGGGCTGCCAGAGAGAGAAAGGAGGTTGGTTTTGAGACTAAGGCAGAAGGATATTTGCCTTTGCCATTAAACTAGTGGCTGTCTCTGGCCACGTGACAATACCTCTTAATGCTGTTCCCTTAAAACAGGAAGAAGGATCCCCACAAGGTTCAAACAGCACCAGGGCTCTTTAAGCTTACCTCTGTACCAGCCAGTTTGTGGTCGCCCTTTGAAGATGTCATGTCTCTGGCTAAAGGACACTCTTCAAGTTGAGTCCTAAGGACCCACCTCAGCAGGCTATGTAAAACACTGGCTTTCCACAGGCTATACTTGCTGCAGGAGTCAACTTTCAGGAAAGAAGATAAGATTTTTAATGCTGAACTGAGAGGGAGCAAAGCCTGCTCCTGTCTCCCAGGTATTGAATAGCAACTCAGCTGTTAAAGGACGTTGCTAGCAAAATTGCTCTGAAGTGCTGTGTGTAAGGTTAAGCCACCAGTGGTATCTGCTATAAGACATGAGGTGCAGACCTGAGAACATATGGGATGCAGTGTTCCCCACACAGGGGTGGTTAGTAAGTGTGCAGATACCAGCTGGACAAGTGTTCAGGATTCTTACAAGTGCCATCACCAAATGCTGTCTCCTGAAACCCCGGGGGCTGCTTGGCAGCAGATTAAAGAGAGCAGATGCCTGTATGTTATTTCACTGGTCAAAGTGGGGAGAACAAATTAAAGTGCCTATTTTAGCACACTGAGACAGCTGTGCCCTTCTCAAGCCAGTTCCTGAGGAGTCACCTATCCATGCTTGATGGAAGGGAAAGCATCTGGTGTAGCAACAGCCAGTTAGCCAGAAGTGGAGGAGCTGGCAAAGGCATCCTGCTGTGGAAAACTTTGGATGACACCTTGGCAAAGACCAAGGCACAGATGGGAGCTCTGAACACTTCCCCCTAAGCAGTGTCAGGTGCCTTTCATGGGACTGTCAAGTGCCAGGTGAGAGGGGGCTGTGACCTACACAATATGGGGCATTTTAGGGCTCAGCTGCAGTGGGAGTTAGATGCTGAGTAGGATTTGTTCACTGTTGATTATGACTCTGAGTTATCATCAGCAGAGTGAACTTGGCTGCGGGAACAATCTTCAGCTGCTTCCCTGCAAAGGTAGTCAGTTACTTAACCTGTAGTGGTTTTTAAACAGTACGGAAGTATTAAGTATATCATGTTACTGTTGAGCCTTGGTGCACTCTAGAAATGTCTGGCATTGTTATTCTTCTGTTAGCAAAATGAGGCTTAGGAAGTTTAAGTGACCAGAATCCCAATAGCTTCTGGAATGAAGAGAAAGTGGAAAGGTGGAGGTGTTGTCATGCCTAACCACAGGCATTAGAAGCAATGGTTGGATGTTCTTAACTGTGCTTCTTTATTTCTAATATAGCTCTGTTAATAGAAAGGAATTCAGAAATTGTAGAAAATGACACTTCAGTGTTAATAGATCCCAATAACCAAACTGATCAAGAATGCAATCCCTCCCCATATATCTACATAGATGCTGAGCATCTTTTCCTGTTTCAGCATCCAAAATACTGTATAGTGATTCTCAGTGTTTTCTTTTACCCCTTGCCTAGAGTGGTTTATATTTCCCTGGACATGACTTAATTAAATATAACCACACCAAATCTAAGCTGAAGTTTCCCTTATTTGATGTTTAGGAGCTTACACTTTGGAATAAGTTCAGCCTGTGATAGGTGTGTTTGGGTGCTCCTGGGCTATTCTTCTGTGGTCCAGAGCTGGGAAAAGTCACTCTATTAATGTATTTTAGTTTCCAAAGTAATGTGTACCCATCACCATCTTATGGATCCATGGTCAATAAAAGGTTGCACTTGATTGTTACAAAGTGCGGACTGCTTTAAGACAAAAGAAAAATTTCTTTTCTTCTCTTGTGAAAACAAGTCCCACAGATGAATTGCTTTGCTAAATGTCTCTCAGAAAATGTAAACCAGACTCAGGAGATGATCCCAAGTCACCTGACATCCCACCTTAGCCAAGCTGCCTATTTGCATTATGGGAAGCTTGGCAAGAAATAAAGGTAATGAAGCTGCCCAGCTGCCTGGAAGAGTGCCTCTGCTGCTATACAGCAGGTAATCCTTTAGATTTAAGAAATAGCATAACTTTTAAGGAGGAAATTTAGAAAATATGTTATCTGAAGACCTTACCATGTTTAATGCATTTGCTGCCAGTGATTTTCTTCCCCTTGCTATGCTGTTTACAGAGCAGCTGGTGCAGAGCTGTTGAGCTTGCTATTGAAGATGAAAGGCTAGTTGTTTTTCAAAGTCTTTTGTGCCTGTTCGCTCCTAACTGGAGCTGTCAGTGTAGATGTTTTTTATTTCCTTTATCACTACAGGTCTGAAGTCCCTTCTTTAAAGATTTCCTCAATCCAAAGAAAGATTTCTTTTGCTCTAAGTCCCGAAAGACCTGGAGGGTCTTTACTCTTTTGTTTGGGCTGAAGACTCCACAGGCAATGCCAGTGCCTTCAAAGGGTTGCTGAAAACCTTTAACCTGCAAACAGCCAATGTCCCAGCTGAAGTCCTTTGATGAAGGCATGAGAAATTCAGTCAGTTCTACTAATTTCTGTGGCCTGGGAATGAAAACACCCCTCTTGAACTATATAGATGCAATGGAAAACTTCCAGTGACTATTAATTAGTGGTGTTTACAATAGTACATAAAGGATGGAGCTTTCCCCCTCAAAACAGCCACAAAGAGCATGTGTTAGGTACTATACAAACCCCCAGAGAGATGCTCACTCAAGTTGCTTGAAAGCCAAGTAATCAAGGCTGCAGAATCTTTCCCATTCCAAAACTGAGGCTCTAAAGTTATGGGAGGTCAAGTCATTTGCCCAAGATCATGTTAGGAAGATGAGACAAAGCTGAGAACCAAGGTTCCTTAACAACCTGATTTTCCTTTTGTGTGCCACCTCTCATGCACTGAAATAGGCTGAATTACAGGATTTTTCTCTCTTTCATATAGTCTGTCTGCTGGTAGTTCTGTCACTTTGGTGAGGGAGTTCTCTCAGAAATGTCTCTGATCAGTCATTAAATCTTCATGATCTCACGTTTTTGAAATGTTTTAGTCAATGAGTTTCTCTCAGAGAAGGTCTGGTCTACAATGGCAGTCTGAAAGGCAGTGCCTGTGATGCTCATTTCAAGCATTCAGCCTTCCCACCCAGGGTTATCAGTCACTCAAACCAATGCTCCTACCCAGCAACATCACCCAACTGGAAAGCAAGTCTACCCAAATCTTGTAATGAAGCTGTACTGAAAGAACTGGATCCTGGGGGCTCTCCAAAGTGCTCCTCATCAGTGCATTCAAGTGACTTTCTGACTGATGAAATGTTCTTCAGCTAAATGTGCTTTTCGTTTTCAAATGTCTTTCCTGTAAATGATCCACAAAAGTGATTCCAACTGGTATTTTTCATGTTGTCCTCTAGTCCTGCTGCCAACTCCCTGTCCTTGCTGACCAGAGCATAGCCCTGGAGAGGAGCTGCAGCTGAGCTGATTGTGAGCTGTGTAGGGCTGAAAAGCCCATAGTCCAGCCACTCTGATTTTAACTGAATGAGAAACAGTCACAAAGGCACAGTGTTCACAATGGCCAGAGCAGATCTTGCTGTTCTTGTTGAGCAGTTGGAACACTGAGCCAGGACTGAATCGATACTGAGTGTGCTGAAACCAAAGGAAGAATAACTCTAGACACATTTCCAGTTTTAATGGTCTCCACTTAGCAGAAATTGATGGTACCTGGCCACTAGGAGATCCAAGCAACTCTCTGCTTGCTCATATAAAATGTTTTTTTCCTGGTTTAGTTCTTAGGATAGTATATACAGCAAAGCCCATGCATAATGCACACAAACTTTTTTCTTCTTTGCTGTTTGTGATTCATTGGAGAATTGAGATCAGGCATGCATGAATGTGAGGAGAGTGACATTGCTGCCAAAGAAAACTTGTGTTCTACATCTCGAGTTTCAGGTCACCAGAGAACTGTGTAAAGAGTAACCAAAATGCATATAGTTATCACTGAAGGTGACTGACTCTTAGTAGGGCATGTAGTTCATACACCCACTGTTGTATTTAGAAAAATTGCACAATATCAGTGCAAAAAGCATTCACCCAACCCAAAAGATTGCTGCAGTCAGGTGATTAGTCTGTTCAGAACTGGGAAGTTAATATGAATCTTACATTCTAGAGCATTGCCCTCACTTGGCTTTGTCAAACAGCCTGATCTAAGAATGGCATGAATTCTATGCCTGATTCTGTTACCAGCTTTGCTGATTTCTATTCTAAAAAAAGGTTTGTTGATTTTAATTTTGTAAATTTTAGTTTCTTCAAAAAATATCCCAAATATATAATCTTTTGCCACAGAACCCTTTTTGGATTGATAACTAAGAGATTGATCACACCCAGCAACAGACATAAACATTTAAATAGTATATAACTGTTTTCTGTACTAATGCAATAAAAGTGGGTTTACTTTTACAGTGGTAATTTTAGCAGCAGTCTAAATCAACACTCTGTTGATAATCAGACAAATCTTCCTTTAAAGAGAAATGCAGTGCAAGTGAGCTTGTTAGTATTATGGGCACATTATTGTCTCCACTTTCCTCAATCAGCTTTTATTCATGCTTTTACAATAGGTGTAAATTTTTATATTTCCTTAGGCAAGCAGAAGAATGAACTGAACATCTAGAAGATTACTTAAAATAGGTTATGGTGATAAGAAATAGTCAATCCTGTACAATGTTGGAAAGGTCAGTGGATTAGAGTACTTATTTCTGCAAATGAGCAGCCCTGTTTTGCTGGGGCTGGCAGGCAGCTGAAAAAGAAAAAAATTTACAGGGGGGGGTGTTCAAAATCTGATGGGGTATTTTCTGTATGGATGTGCTAGGGAATTTGGGAGGGAGAATGACGGGGAAACATTTCTACAGTGAGGCACAACCAGTAATTGGTGTCTGAAAGAGGAATCTGAAAGAGGAATCATATTGTGTGAGGTTGAGGACTTGCTCCCATGTCAGACCCAGGCTCCCTCAGCTGTACCTTGGCTTCATCCCTCGGCCCTGGTCTGCCTTGTACATATAGGAGAAGTGAGGAAGCCCAGGGAAGTGGCTTTGTACCTTTGTGCGTGATGAAGTGACAAATGCTGCTCTGGGTTGGATGCTCTCAAGCAGTACCAAAAATGTAGGGCAGCCAGTTTTATTTTTCCATTCCCTTGACAATGTTGCTTTAAAAAGTTGAAAGATATCAGTGAGATATTTCTGGGCTAAAATATCATGAGTGCTCCTGTCAAGGACATGCTTGTTGCTCCACATGACTATTCCTAAGCTGCACTGGCTCCGACAAGTAACATAGTGGCTGCTCTCACTTGCATTACTTCCAAGGAGGAACTTTTGTTTTTCTTGTTTTCTAAGTCTAGCCAAAGGAGCCTGGGTCAGCCACAGGATGCCCATCAAGCCTCTCTGTAGAAACTCTAGATGGATTTATGCTTGTGGTTGATCTGAGAATCACCCCTTTCCTTACATCAGGACTGTAATTCCTGTTGGCTCCAAGGAGAATCTGTTCACTTGAATATCTAGACAGACATGTTAATTATGATCCTTTGTGCTCCTTTAATATCTGGATAGTACCTTGCTGTCCTCTTCTGAACCAAGACCACTCCTAATTCAGTTTGGATGCTCCATGCAATGTGCTGCTCATGGCTGACTAGGGGACAGCTGTTCTGTGTGAATGGCTGCACAGCAGAAAATGCTGTGGTCCTGAGGATGGCCCCTCTCAGATAGGAGTCACTGCCCTGTATTTTCCTTTCAAGCCACCCTCCCGTCTGACCACTGTTTTGTAAACTCATGAAATTTGGTTGCAAAGTGCTATCATTCCAATTTTCAAGCAAAAGGAGAGAAATGGTGGCGCCAGATTCAGAGCAGCATTAACTAAAGATGGTGACGTGCATTACGTTATTGTTGGCCTTTTTATCTCTGGTCCTTTCTTTTTTTTATGACTAGCAAGATGACAATAAGTCTGCTCAGGTTGACTGCTCCTTGCCTGAAGGGCCATGAGAGTGTTTCAAGAGATGGCTTTGTGATGGCTTCTCTTTTAACATTTTAAATGTTGAGCCTTGTATGTTTGCCAGAATGCAAGATTCCTCATAAATCAGTTCTTAACAGAGCAAGTTCAGATCCTATGGTAGAAACAGCCTCCTTTTCAACCAATAGAGATGGATTCAGCCATAATCTGGCTTCTCAGGCCTGATAAAATTTACAGGAATATCCATTCCTTGAGCAGCCTGCACCTTCTTTATTTGTTTAGCCAAATGGTTCTCCTAGTAATGATGGGATGGGTATAGCAGTCTGGTTTGCTTTGTCCTGGAGAGCTGTTTCCAGACACTCTTACCTCATATTTTCTGCAATGACAGATGGGCATGGCTTTGGTATCTGCTTGTTTTTTTTCTTGGGAAGTCAAATGGAATCAGTGGCTCATTTTAGGTGGGCTGCTGGATTGCTGCTGAAATGCAGTGCAACTGTACTTTGTTACGAGTGGGGAAATGCAGGGCTGGTTACCTTACCTGTCAGGGCTAGAATGAGCGTGGAGACTTCCACAGCTGGCAGGAAGGAAAAGGACCTGGGAAGAAGAATCTGTGGATCAGTGGCCTTTCCCATACTGAAGAACAGAGAGGCAAATCCATCTGTCAGTTGATAGCCCATCACCATGGTCTTGGACTGGGAGTAGGACATGCACACTCCAGTTGCATGCTGGGAGCAAAAGGTTCATTGAGCTTCTGTTGTGTGCCCTGAAGCCAAATATTTATTTCATGGAGAACTCAGTGCTAGGAATTACCTTTCATCATATCCTTTGGGGCAGGTGCTTGGCTCTGGTGCTTTGTGTAAGTCCATCCTTTGTCTTGGTTTTGGCTTTCTTTTGCCTTCGTGTTTCTGGCTCACCTTTGTTCATCACATGTCAAATTACTTTCATCCTTGCTGCCTGCCAGGGAGGGGCAGAGGCCAAAAATACAGTAGAGCAGAAAGTGCTGCACACACAGCTTTTAATGGCAGACAGAGCTGTGCACTCCAAGCCAGTGGTCCCAAAGGTTTTTCCTTAGCCTGTAAGCAGGCAGGGAGCCTGGTGCCTTCAATGACTCTTGCCTAAGAAAGCCCTTTGTGACGTGTCCTGCAGGAAGGTGTTAAGTGATGCAGACTTGCCTTTTTCCAGGCCATCCATCCAGCCTCAGATGGAGAAGCGGAGCTGCTTACTGTGCCATCTAAGCTATGTTTGCTATCCTGCCATTTGGGCAAACCTTCTTCCCCTCTCTGGCTTGCACATGAAAACCAACTGCCTCAGGCAGTCACCCAATGCATCTGCCACAGCTTCCATTGGCATGGCCAGCGTCATCTGTTCTGTATGAATGGGGCTGACCAGCATCTGGAAAATCTCTGCACCACTAGGATGTGTTGTAAAGGGCAAGTGACCAAGTAATCCAACTGCACAGCTATAGAGCAGAATTTAGTAAGCAATGGCTCTGTCCTGGCATGGTTGCTTTTGAGCTTTCAGCTCAAATGAGTTGGGTTCCTTTCCCATTTAAAACCACCTGAATCCACAGTGTCCAGCAGAGTCATGAATATCTGTCACACAGGCAGGTTTTTGAGTGCCCGTGGCCTCAGATTCAGTGGCTCTGGCAGCCAGCACGTAGCTGAGGTATCTGAGAGTCTGCACCAGTGAGGCAGGGCTGGAGGGGGTGCACAGGTGGGGCAGATTTGTCCCATGCAGGTGGCAAATAGCCAGCCATTCTTTTTGCCCTGCCCTCCCCTAAAGCAAACACAACTCCAGAGCTCGACCTCCTTGTCTGACTGGAAAATGAGCCATGTTCACTGAAGAGGCAGCTGAGGCAGTGTAAACTGGTGTTGTCACCCACTGGCAATACCCTGCCTCACTGCATGTGGTTTGTCTGGGTCAGCGCTCCATTAGTGAGGTGCAGAAGTGGAAGGAGTGTACACTGGCAATGCTGACTGTTTCTAGAAGTTGTCTGTGTCTAGAAGATCTGGAAATTTAACAGTCTTATAGACTTAAAGATGCACATTTTCACCTCACCAGAATGTCTGAGATTTAGAAAATGTTCCTATCCTGAGGCAGAACAAACTGCATGTATTTTGAAAAAAAAAATGAAAACATGAAAAATACAGCTTGAGTCAGTCAAAATGTTTTTGACATGTTTTGTTTCAATTGTAAACTTTTATGATGTGTTTGCAGATTTTTTATCTACAACAACTAAAATATTTAAAGTTACATATTTGAATAATGCTGAAATTTCATTCTCTCTCTGATTTTATATATAAAGACAATCTTCTCAATTCCTTTCCCTGCAAGCCCATATTTTTCACTGGTTTAAGTGAATGCCTACTTCCTGCTTTAAAAAAACCCAAAAAAAAGCCCCAAATATTGGTGTAATGTAAATCTGCTTAATTCAATTAGAAAAAGCTTTTGAGAAGCAAAGGGAATTTATCTCCTGTATGATAAATGGTGTCTAAGAGGTTACCATTGGATATAAAGTTAACCCAGGAACTTGTTTTTCCTATCTTCTAGCTCAGTTTTAAATGCTGGTAATTCTGTCTTTGGTCTGAGTCAGGAAATCACTGTAAGAAGCCTCACAAAGCACTCAGAGATCATTTGATTGTGAGGCAGCAAACAGAGATGAGCATCCCGAGGTTTTACAGTCCTAACTGCAAGCAAAGACATTAGCTTCTCATCCACTCACAGTTGGTTCCAAATCCCTCCGAAGGGCTTCACGAAAATGTATGTTATTGAGCTTTATCCTCAGCTAAGTCTGCCCTCATACTAGGTCTTGTAGCTACTTGACTATAGCATCTTTGTGGTGCACGACCTGCTGCTGTGCAGGACAATGCCTCCTCTGATGCTGGCACATTAAACTGTCTGGATGTACACGTATTCATATGCATTTTGGTGATATGTGACACCTGTAATTGCTTGAACAGTTCACCCTGAGGAGAGTTGAACGGGGGTGCAAGGGAAGCAACCCTGCCTGGCCAAGATGCAGCAGAGGAAATTTCTGCTGTAACCAGGAGTAGTAAACCACAGCAATTACCCAATTAAAGCTAAGCCCCTCTTTAATCAAGGCAGTCAAGTTAAGAGGCCCTCAGGATTTTTTGTGGGAAGGAGGGAATCCTAATCATTGCAAAGGGAATTGCTTTTTTTCTACCAGGTTTGAAGTTGCCTCCAAACTTGTAGATGCTAATTTAGAAAAAGAGAATCGTTAGTTTTTAATAAAGAATTTGCTCCTTGGGAGTGTGGGGATGGACTGAAAGCATTTCACCATACAGTTTAGAGTTCATTAGTGCACCCATCAGGGAAAATGTGTGAGAAAAGTGAAATCAGATGAATATTCCTTATTTAACCTCCAAACCAGTAATTTTGGAAAAAAAAAAAAAAAAAAGCAATTTCTTATAAATCTGAGTTCCAGGTGACTGCTTTTTATCTGAGCTCCATTCCATTATTCCCCTGCTAAATTTTCATGAAATAGGCTTTTTGCTCTGGCAGACACTGACTCCCTGAGATAATTTTGAAAGCAAAACATTCTGGTTTTATTAGTAATGATCCATCTTCCACCCTGGTACTACGAGGGGCTTAAGGAAGGTGTTTGTGCCTAGGTGTCAGTTTTCTGCACTGAATCCCTGTTTTTTCACTGACATGGGGATAGGCAGGATGAGCTGGTTCCTGTTTGTCTCCCTGGCTGTGGGTAGCACCAGGGTACAACAGAAAGTCATGAGAGCAGCGATTCTGCCTCCAGACAAATCAAGAGGCAGCATCCCTGGCATCATGCTCACTGCTCAGGCTTGTAGCTGGATCCCTCTCACAGTCAGTTCCACTGCAGTGTAAGACTGCAGAGAGGAGACTCTCTTTGGGCTCAGTTACGGTAATTTCTTCCTTCTTTCCTTGGTTGTCCCATGTGATTCATTCCCAGCTTTTATTTTTATGTGGCAATCACCAGACACAATTTTTCTACAGGCTCCTGTTTATTCTAGACTTACACATGGCAAGTTTCTTACACAACCCTTTTTAAAAACACAGATTTATTTGCTTTTACTGACTCTGGTCAGAGCAGCTATTCTGAAAACCCATAGGGATGGAGCATTAGGGGCAGACAAATGTGATGAGCTGGAGCTGCTCCACATACCAAGTGCAGCTGGTTGAAAATAGCCTTGACCTTTTTATAAACTGAAGTGTTGTCCTGCCCTGTTTTCACTGACCTGACTTATTAATGTGCTGAGGGGACCGGGCAGAACTGCCTCAACATTTCCCAGGTGGTCTTTTCTTGGGGCATGGTTGCCATGACAGATTTCTTCCTGTGCATGAACTCTGAGGCAGAAGGAATCTTTTACAAAGATTTTTATTACTGTCCATGATTTTTATTGCAAATTGAGCTCCCTTCATGTTATTTTGCTTCCCTTCTTTCCTCTCCTGGATGACCTCACAGCCATTAGTGCCTGAATTCCAGCCTTATGTGCCTCATTTCCTCTCTCTGCTGTCTCTGAGGAGGGCTCTGTATCCATGACCCAGCCATATGAGGCTTGGATGCTTCTACTGCAGTCTGAAGGGCTGTTCACATGGCATGATCTGACTGGGACCTAGCTACGTGTGTAGAAGAGTCCAAAAATCTGTGATTCCCTGCCAGAAGCAGCAATAGAAACAACAAGCTTGGTTTGGGGCTTCCAGGCTCCTGCCTCTATGCTGGGAAGTCTGGAAGCCCCCATACTCCACGGATTTGCAGGGCCTTCACTGTGGGAATGAGCTGGGTTCCCTGGGCAGCCAGAGGCTACTGTGGTCTGTGACCCAGCTATCCTTACTCCAGTGCAGTCCTGCCAACATCCAAGTAGGAGATTCTTCCTATTAAGACATTTTACTACAGGTTTGGCTTCACAGGCAGTGCAGAGCCTCCGTGAGAGGAGAATCAGGCCTTTAATCTCAAGGGATGCAATGGCATTTTATCATGTCCTCTGAATTATTCTGCCGCAAGCATTTTGAATGTCTGGTTTATCTCCTCTAAAATGATCCATACACTGCTCATCAATCATCCTTATTGCACAACTAACATGCCACAGGTGGTTCAGCAACCTGAGCATTTGGATTGAAATTATTGTGTTTTCTGGATCTTTGTGCCTGAACCAGGGGAAAGCTGCTGGTTCATGTGAGATGTTTGGGTGCTGTGGAGATGGGGCATGGGGTGCTTGGGTAGATGGCCAGTCAGCCACCTGAGTCAGGCTCTGTCCTTCTGCATGCCAGCTCTCAGGAGTAGCAAATTTCAGCTCTGCAATAGATTATGAAGGCAAGACTGAAGCAAGTGAAAACTTCTTTTCTTTCTTAGTTAAAACACTCAAGGTTACTTTGCCTTAGGAACACAGATCTACCTGCCTGGCTTGCTCCTATTTCATTGCAACCTGGACTTGAATGGCAAAGTGATTCTTGCATGAGTAGAAATTGGGGGTGACTGAGAAATGTTCAGCAACCACAGGAGGACTGGCTTTTTGGAGAAGTTGCTTGTCAATCACCAAAGCATAAATCTAATTTTAGGCATTAAGCGGAATATGAACTCTTGGAAAACATGTGGCATCAATTCTGCTTTCTGATCAGTTTTGATACGTTGGCTTGATATGGTCAAATCCTTTGAGCTGCTTTCCAGTCCCCAACAGGAAATGTGATAAAAGGAGGAAACTCCAAGGCTGAGAGAGACCAGGTCTAGCCAAGCTAGGTCCAATGTCCCTGTTTCAGCTGTCTATCCTCCCTGTATGACCAGCTGTTTATTCTCAAGCCCTGCTCTGAAACATGTGCAAGTTGGAAAGAGACCTCACCAATAACTCTGCACTTACAAAGCCACTGCGTGGTACAGAAAATACAAAAGACTACCCTGAAATACATGAAATGATGAAGTAAAGAGTTAATGAACCCTCAAGAAGCTTCAAGTTTGCATAGAGAAATCAGAGAGGGGAGGTTCACCAGTACATTTCTCTGGCCAAACCCACAGATGAAGCTTAACTGGAAGTCTCCAGGGACAACAAACAGAACAATGTTCCTGTGAGGCCAAGAGTTTGTTTTGTCATTTGTTCTCTGTACGTTACCATGGAATACAGGTGCTGCTGTGGGTACTATAAGAAATAACTTCATACCCTGCATTTATCTCGGACACATCCTGAAGTTTAAACAGGTCACAGTTCTCTTCTTTTGCACTGGACCATTTCACTGCTTTCTCCATGGAAATCCCTCCATCTGGGGACACTCTGCCAACACCTTTGTTTGAGACTCTGCACAGAGATTTCCGTAAGTAATGTGCTTGGATTGTGTTCCTATTCTTTGCATGTTCACTGGCTGGGAGTGCTCAAGCAGACAGATGTCGTGTGCAGAATGTTGGTGGGAGTGGGCTGTTTTGAGGCAATTGTCCAAAATATCCATGCAAGAGCTTTAGAATGACAGTTGTGCAAATTTGCACTGCAAACCTGTTTCTAAGATGTATGCTCATCCAGGTGGAAATCTGGAAGCATACAATGTAACCTGTGTGTCCTGTTCTGCCTGTATTGCAGATCACTAACGCTGTTAAATACTTGAAATGGTTTGCAGAAACTACGTGACAAATGGTTCTGAAAACATATAAGCCTAAGGAAAAAACACCCGTTCACAGGGGGAAGAAAAAGCAAAAGGCGGAAAATGAGCAAGGTGCTATTATTTTTTATGAATTAATCACCCATCTTCAGATCTGACAAAATACTCAGAGAAGTTGGAGTCTCTTTTTGCTCTATTTTCAGCTGGTGCTTGAAGCAAAAGTGTCAGAAATCTCTCTGCAAAGCCTTTCTAATGAGATTTCCAGCCAGTTTCATGAATGAAGTTGGTTTGGATTAACTGTGAATAAGTTCTTGTGCAGAGAACTAGCAAAGCGTGGGTTCATTGATCACAGACACTTCTGTGTGAGGTGTCTGACCCAACACTCAATAAAGGCAATGAGAAGCCTACTGGGGCAGCTTATCCAATAGCTGTGGAGCCACTTTGTAGTTCCAAAGCAGCTGGAGTCAGCTATTCCTAGACACTGGAAACTGGATGGGAGGGAAATTTGCTTATAGTCTATTCACCTGATTTATGGGGGTTTGCATCAGGCCCAGAGACAAGTTCTCTACACCATACACTGCTCATTTACAAAACTGGTATAGCAGATGAGACCTAGTAAGAGTCAAGCTCTCATCTTTTCCTCCTCCCGCTCTGATGCCTTATTTCCCATCAGTAATTAAAAGGAACGGATGCCTACTTCTTCTGGGATTGTTTAACTGTGGGGACAGTTCCAGGGCTGTCCCCTGAAGCTGTCTCCACAAGTAACAGGTTTTTAAGTTATGCCTCTCTATTGATCCCCTGTCTGAACAATTAGCAGTGGTCCTTGCTCTGAGTCCAAAGGTGTCTGTAGTCAACCCCACAACGATATTCAAGGAGAGCACTGTTTTAAAAGGCTGCCTTTCCTGAAGTGTGCTGTGCGTTTTAAATGTGACAGGCTACATGACAGGACCTGAAACAGAGACATTTGAGGAAGCTTGGGAACTTCTGATTCTTGAGCCTCAGGCAAAGCCATACTTCCAGACTTTTTGGCTTGGGAGTCTCTGATTCAAACACACCATTTTCACCTGCTATCCATAGCTTTGTCATTCCTGCAGAATAATCGCTGGTTTTAAGATGCCTGCTTTGATATATCAATGCAATTCTCTGCATGACAAAACCCTAAAAATCTGGTGGCTGGTAAATACAAATTATTGAGAATGATTGTTTCATTTGAGGTGTCATTAACTTCAGCAGAGCGGTAAGGAGAACAGCTCAGCTTCCCTGAAAATTGCAAAGGAACTTTTTTTTTGTTATGAAGCTCACTTTGCCTGCCCTGCAAACCCCAGCTAAGGCTCCTGGGGGTCAGATTTTCTAGAGATGAAAATCCAATACTGAATGTCTGATGGGGCATCAGGGCTACCAATTCTGCTTGTGAGGCTGTGTGAAAAGCTCAAATGTGTGTTGAGAAATAAAAGCACTAACTGAATTATGTTTCAGGAGCTGTGGACTCAGTTCTTGTTTCTATGATCCAAGAATTCAATGTGTTCCATGTGTTTTCTGCACAGCCTTGGGGCGGCTGCTTTTCTCATTGTCCTCACATATGGTCTCAGTTGCTAGTCCAGTCTTGCAGTAGGTGGAAGAGAGGAGGAGAGGTCAGGCCTCCCATCTGCTTCTTTAAGCAGCCTGGGCAGCCCCATGTCTGGCAGGGTTTCTGCCCCGAGTGACCGGAGCCAGCAAAGAGCCGAGGCAGCAGGGCACTGGGATCCTTATCTCCATGTCGCTGCGCTCCCATGGAGCTCTTCCACCAAACTGCCTGTGGAGCCAAATGCCAGCAGGAGATGGGACTTACAGGAAGCGTCCTTCGCCACTGGTTTTCCTTCACAGCTTTTCTTCTAGAAAGTGGATAGTCCCCTGTCGCTTCTCAGCCTAGTGGCAAAGCCACTGGGGCTGACAGCTCTCAATTTGGGGGCTGATGCAGGAAGACAGGTTGGAGTGAATCTGCTCAAAGAGTTCTGTGCTGATTAGGGTCAGATGGTATTGCCACAGGGGCAGTTAATTGAGGGGCTAGCAATAGACAGCAGGCCACCTCTCTAATTTTCCTTCCCTGCCTGTTATTTAACAAAGCTATTGAGAGAAAGGCTCCATTAACTATACTTTTGTCTTTAATTCTGCAACTGAAGTAAAAGCCAGTATAGGAGAAGCCCCTGAATGCAGGATAGAATTGGTTCTGTAATAATAATAATAACAACTTGCTTTCCCTCTTTGAAAATAAATATGGTTCTTCGTAGAGATTTACCCGTCGCTGGCAGTCAATCAGGCAGGACAATTTGGGCTCTGAGTACTTGATTAGAATAACTTTAAGGAAAATTGCCTTCCTGAATCAAGTAAGGATCCATTAACCTGATGAAACAGGGTTTGCTTATCTGAGAGGTTAACACAGCTTGGACTGCATTAGATGAGGTCTCCTTTAGAACAGAAAGTAATAAAAACACCATCTGTCATGTCTCGTCAATCAGACCTTGTATAAGAGAGGAATTATTCCTCTGACTTTGCCATTATAAGATCATCTGTTTGTTAACAATGGGAAGTGTCGGGAATGCTGAAAATGGGTTTTATGCCTCAAATTATTTCTAGTTGCCTTTATCTTGGAGAGAATTAATATTAATCTGAGTTTATACAGGAAAGAAATATTTCTAGATGAATACAATGCCAAGCCATTCCTCATTGAGTCTCTTCTGATTTATTATTAGATGTAAAACTGACTGGGAGATAGAGGAAAAAGTGCCATGTACACTTTTCTTCTGAAAGTGATTATTTCTATAAACAAATCTCTTGCAAGTTGCTGAGCACTCAAAGGTTCTTAGAAGTCAATTGAATGTATTCAATTCGCTCAAGTGGCCGTCTGCATCTTAAAGGACTGGCATGGCTAGATCTTCTCCTGTAGCATAGGAGTAGCTGGAGGTTGTGGAAAAGGTGTTTGCATTTTATGGCATGGATTTATCAAAGCTATTAGATGTTGTCACTAATGGATTTCTCCAACAGTTTGGTCTCCTTTATTTACTAAGGAGTACTTGGAGACACGTAAAGACTCAGTGCCAGACAGCAAAGACAGCTGTGGGCACTGGAGGTGGAAAGTGTTGGGTAGCCTGTACCAATGTATCCCCAGCTCCACTATGCACCAGCTGGTGTGGAAACACCATCCCTCCTTGTCACACACCACAGATGAGACTGCAGTGGATGTATTAACATACACTAATGCCTGCTGCTTGGGGATGTGCCATGCTGCTGCTGAGTGCATTCAGCACTGCTCTATGGCTTCTGGGTGGCCACAAGCTGGAGAACGCCAGAGTGGTTTTTGTGTGCCCAAGGAAAAACAATTTCTTTGTCCAGGGTTGTTGTTTACACAAGAGAAACGCAGAGTGTTTGCAGGTATGTGATGCAGAACTCAGCTGTTGTGGTGGTGGGCACAACCCCGTGCAAGATCCCAGGAGGAAGGAGACAGGCTGCGGCTAGAGGAGGAGGATTAAAGCAAATGCTTAATTCAGTATTCAATCACAGCCAGAGGATGTGCTCCAGTTAAGGGAATGAGACTGGAGATCTGGGAGAAAGATGGTTGAGCAGAAGAAAGACAACATGTGCTCTGAGATGGCATCAAGGGATGGCTGAGCACTCCTGGTCCCACTGATGTCAGGTGGATCAGATGCCACTCATCTCCTAGGAAAAAAGGAGATTTTTTTGGGGAGTTAGCATAAGGATGAAGAGTCACAGATGAATTCTCCCTTCTCTGATAGTATAACCCTTATCCCTGTCAAACTCTGAGGGGCTTTGTCATGAGTGCCAGTGGAGAACAGACTGCCCTGGGCACAGGATGGCCAGAACAAAAAGAATTGTGCTACAAAGTCCCTGGAGACCCAAACTCTGTATGGTTAGATCAACATTTTAAAAAGCAAAAATATCTCTAATTTTGTGCCAGTTCCTCGGAGACCTGATTCAGGGAAAACCCACATGACTGCACTTCCCCCTGGAGCTGGTGAGAGCTGCTCCCGCTCACTGTGTTAGCAAATTGATCCCCATGGTCACTGCGGGGGGAGGCTGAAAAGAATGGATGGCACTGCAAGCTCGTTATGAAAATGCAGGGAACCAGAGTTAATGAATCTTGGATGAGCCTCTATTCTGCCTGGCCCTTGGTGTGGTGGTAGAGGAAGCTGGGTGGGGAGGATCTGATGAACATCTCAGTGGAAATGACAGACCCTGGAATGCAGAAGGTTGTATCATATCTGTCAGTGCTTGCATCTGGGAGGGGCCACTGCCAGAGAGCTGAGATCTCTGTGGATTAGATCTGGAAGGTTTTTTCATCAGAACAGAGGTATTTTTGGGATTTACATGTTCTCTGTCCCTGGCAGCTTGCCTTGATGAAATACCGATTACACAGTTGCAATCTGACTTAAACCATAGTCAAAGAATCAGATGTGTGCTGGGTTATGGTGAGAATACCCCCTCTGTGATGGCAAAGATTTGAAATTGTGTAGTGCATTATGTCTCCTGACTCAGGAAAACTTGCAGAGAACAACAAACGGGCTGCTTACTGTGGTTGTATAGAAAAAAAAAATGGAAAAACTGGAATTCATGCCTTTTCTGAGATTTTCTTAGTCCAGTAGCCAGATTAAGGAATGAAACCACTTGTCCCAGATGTACAGGAGATTATGCTGCTTGGTGCTTTTTTTATGGGCAGTGCAGTTAAGGTTAGGGAACTTGAAATAAGTGCGCAAGGGCCTGACAAGCAAGATAATCAGACCCAAACCCAGGGTCCTGCTGTCACATCCTATAGCCCCTCCTTCACTGCCCAATGGATCCCCCGTGTTCCAGGCATTGCTGTGAGCTGACTGTGAGGAATAGAGTAGTTATAGGATTTCTGGTTTCTCTATACCAACTGCCTCACTGAAGCCAGTAAAAACAGCATTTTGGTCAAGAGCAGAGTGGGAGAGAGAGCGGGACACACCACCAGAAGAGAGCTACTGGTCAGCTGAGACACCAGTGCAGAAAGAGAAATTCCCAAGGCAGTATCTGTCCCAGAGGCTGGAAGTGAGCACGGATAATAGGGCAATGCACCCCCAGGGTGGCCGAGACACTGGATGCAACTATCTTTCAGCTTTCCTCCAGACCCAGGCTGCTGCAGACTGTGATGTCTTTGGTGGCTGAGCTGTCCCTCAGATCCTCTGGCACAATAAATCAGTAGCTGTTTCTCACTTGCTCTGATGATACTGCAGGCGGAGCAGCTTAAGGGAGAGACTGCTAGGCTGGCACGCAAGAGGTTTCAGCAGAGTCTACCTTCATCAGGATGTTTTTTCCTTCTTTTGTTCCTTTTTGAACTGGAGGTACTGATATCTGCTCAGTGAGATGGCCTGAGACCTGCTGCTGTAAGGCGCTGTGTGAGATCCTGCTTCTGAAACCACCAGGGAGAAAATGTTCTTGGGATACCAAACAGTCCTCAAGTTTTTCCAAAGTTCTGCCTCACCACATACATCTTTCTTCCAGCTGCAGGGAGGCACCTCCCACCTTCTCATACCAAGAAGGGGACGACCCAGCCTCAGCTCCAGGCAAGTGGACTGGGTAAATGTTTAGATTTTTCTGTTTCCAGGCTCTCTCTGATAGTCAGGAGTTTTGAACAGAGAGCCTGAGTTGAGCCTGAGCCAGACAAGTGTCTCAGTACCAACAGGTGTGGCACCAGGTGCCTGAGGGACCAGCACACCTTGTGACAGAATTGATCACTTGCACGAGAGAGACAAACAGCACTGAGTTAGAAACTGAGCTCACATGCACTCGTACACCTATCTTGGCTCTGCTTTTCTGCATTTGTTTTTTTTCAGAGCACTCTCTCTGTTGCTGACTTTACATACCTATGTGAACACTAAAAATAGCTATTGTTTCAGCTAGGAACTGTCTCTAAGCAGTGGGCAGCATTCCTAAAATGCCTTAAATTTCTGTAAAGGGGGAACAAAGGACTGTCATAAAGGGCAGAACATAGAAACATCCCAGGAGCTGAACATATTCCCATTGCCTGGGGCACCTGTATGTACATTTTCTCTGTGTCTTGAACTTACTGAAACCAGTGCTACCAGTCAGTGCCTGGTACGTTATACCATAGCAACAAGTGCATCTTAGAAGTGGAGGGGAAAATAGCTGGAAAAGTATTCAAGCGGTCCCTTAGCCCATCTACTTACTGACAGCCTGAATTGTTAAATTATTCATGATTTTCTGTGTAATATATAGCTTTCCTTGGTATTCACTCGCTCTTAATCAGTGGTCTGTTCTGAAAGATCACAAGTCTTATTCTGGAACCAGCTTCCATTTTTTTTTTTCAGTGGTTTTGTGATACTCTCATCTTGAGAACCTAGAAAGTAATTTGAATTCATAGTTGTATTTTGTTTGTGCTGAGTTTTCTTCATTTCCTGCCTCAGCTCTCTTGTGCCCTGTGTTTTGTTTGAACATTCCCTTCAATGAAGAGAAAAATCCTAAATTTTCCTTGCTACAAAGCATCTTAAGTAATTGTTCAGAAATAAAAGCCCTTCCTCTTCTGTTCCCCATCTCTCCCTGCCCCAATCTTCTAATGTAAGTCACAAGCATTACCAACTGAAGCTTTTTATTTTTCCCAACCTCTATTCTCCCTCCAGCTTTTCTTCTCTATTGGCATTGTCTGGCCTGTAGTGCTCTAATGTCTTTTCTGCTTGTTTTTCACAGTGCTTGCCCAGAGTCTCATGCTGCTGGCTTTGCCATGCTGTGCTTTGTACTTATCTATGCTATATCTTCTTATAATATGAATAACACTCCCTGGATCCTGGCCATACTTCCTGCATTATAGATTTAAATTTTTCTTACCATCTATCTTTTCTTTAATATCTCTTCTGTGCACAGCCTGCTCTTTTCTAGCCATTATTAAAGTTTTGCTTCAATCCTTCTTTCACCAGCCCCTCACGATTTGCCATCATCTTTTTATGAGTTGTTCATGCTGTTCTTTGTCCCTCACCTCAGGCTTTGCATCCCTTGTTGCTCTATCAAATGACTCATCACATGTAGGAATTTATTCCTCATTTCATTTTGGAGTTTGATTGTGATCAGCTTAGGCTTCTCACTATTGCACGTTGTAGCTATTGTATGCTTCTGTTCACCCTTAAATTCAGGTGTCTCTCCATGTTTCTCTAGCGCATCTTTCTAGTCCTCCTGCCCAATTCCACTAGATCATCTTTGTCCAGCTAATAGCAGAGTTCATCAGGAACTGACTGCCTGTTTGCAGCCTTGACTTTATCTTGAGGTGATGTTAGATATGGGGCCTTGAAGCAGGTGGGACTTGAGTGCAATAAAAAGGTGAAGGATGCAGATGGCTTCAGGGACATGATGTTGGGTGATTTTACTCTACTGCTTCACTCACCCTACTTCTGCATCTGCAGAAAATATTTGGGGTTTTCCCCTGCCGAAGAGTTTCCCTAAAGCCTCTCTGAAAGAAAGTCACAGCAGTTTACAGGAGGTTATGGGGGAAAGCAGAAAGGAGTAAACAGTGGAAGTGCAGTAGAAAAATTCTCCTTCAGCCAGCTCATGCCCTGAAGGTGAAAAAGGGTCTGGGGGAACAGCTTGTCAATATTATATCTGCTTTCCTGTGTGATATGTGAAGAACTGGGAACTGAAGCCAGTCTGCCAAAAGTTGGTGAAACAATGTGTTTTCTCACAACCTTAAACACTAGGTGCCCCATCCCTGTAAAACACTCACAATCAGGTTTGACAGGGTCTGAGCAACCTGATCTAGTTGAAGATGTCCCTGCTTATTGCAGAGGAATTGGAATGGATGGACTTTGAAGGTCCCCTCCAGCCCAAACTGTTCTGTGATTCTATGATAATGAAAGGCATGTAGAGTTCAGACCAGCTGTGTAGCTAGTATGCAGTGTCAAAAATCTGGATGTTTGGCCAGCTGTAGATCCTGTGTAGTAATAGAGCCAGTCCCTATCCTCAATCAGAAGTAGTAATTTTATTGAAAGATAGTGTAGCTGCAGTGCGAAGTGATTGATCGTGAACATCCATGAAAGGTGCCATGCCGCCTCAGAGGCTGTATTCAAGCAAGGCAGATTCCCTATGACATTTGAGAGCTGAGCAGAGATGACTTCAGATCAAAAATAAATGGAAATTTAACTGTTTTATTGGTGGCCAAAGGACTACTGTTGAGAAGTGAAACATTTACAGCAGGGTGAAAGAGAGCCAGGATTGCTCAACGAGGTTCATCTTCAGGCACAACAGAGCTGGGGTCATCCAAGGCTCAGAAAACGGCCGGAATGGCAGAGGGGAACGGCACACCACAGCCTGCTAAGGAAGCCCAAGCTGGTGAGGAAGCTTTTAAAGATTTCTTCTTGGTGATAGTAGGAGAAACTGAAGGCAAAAAGGTATGAGGAGGGATGAGAAGTTTCTTTGACTGTTACAGATTGACTTGTGACCAGATGACAAGCTCTTAAATACAGATTAGGTATTGATATTGATATGATTAAATATTAAATTATTATTAAATACTTTCACAATTTTGGGTCTGTAATGGCTGGTGGATAGAGGAGAGCTGTGGGTTTGAAGGCTTCTGGCATATTTTCCTGGTTGTTTAAATGATTTGATACATAATTTTCTCAAATTACTTTGAAGTTTGGGAGATGTCTGTAGGCAATGGAAACCACTCTTGATCTGTATAAATCGGTTAAGCCCTGCTCTTTCTTGTGATCAAAGAATTGGGAAAAATAAGCCAGAAGAGACCTCCAGAGGTTGTCACGTCCTTCCAGGGTCTGATCATTAAGCCCAAAGTGGTGCTGCCACATATTCATCTAGTTTCTTAAAACCTTATCTCAGAAACAGAGAAAGAGGAGAGAAATACATATATAGTAAAAGGGCTATAAAAGTATGGCCAGTGTATATGAATTAAAAATAAGGCTCATTATTGAGAGACAAGTGTGGCTGAGCTGAAAATTAGGAAAGAATTGTACCATGAGATGAATGCAGGTAAAAAATGAAGAAATTAGTTGAGTATAAACAGATTAAGGTGCACAGGGCTGCAGCAGGGAGTGGTGAGAATGTGAGGATTATAAAAGCGACATGAAAATGGAGATTCTCTTTCTGAGGATTTGGAAACCAGAAAAAAAATTAAATTATGAACTGGAAGTCATAGCAAAATGTATTCATGGGAACTTCTGGCTATACAAGGCATCTGGTAGCTGAATATAACATTTAAGCATGAATCATCCTATAGACTCCCCAGTTGCCTTAAGAGTAATTCAGAAAAGAGGAAATCATACAGAAAGCTGTCCTTGCTTTCATGCTTACTAAGTGAAGTTGTTTGGCACAAGATTTCCACAGAAACTCAGGAGGGCACCTCATCTATATGCCTGCTCTGGGACAGGACCTGATATTCATGTAGTCCCTAACACATTCTTATATAACAGACATCATGGGTTGTCTGAACCCTGCAGGCTGAGCCACACCATCTCCGTTCCAACGCTCATCTGTCCTCACTGAAAGAGAAATTGGAAAACGGAGCCCCAAATATTCTTTACTGAAAAAGTCAGTTATTTCTCTCTGTTTTTATCTTATCCTCAACAAAAATGGATTATAATTCATCTCTCTGACTGTTTTTCCTGTCAATAGAAAGGAGTTGCATTTGGTATTCTTCTTTCCAAAGTTTAATCGTTTTCATTCCAGAGTTGTATAATGGTTTCTCCCATTTTGCAATAACATTTTGGATTCATACCCAGTTGTCCCTCAGGCTTCTTCATCCTGGTTTTGATCACAAACAAGAGCACCATGCTGGCTGTGCTGAAGTGTTCTTTGCTCATGGAAAAGCTGAGGACCTGCATGTTTCATGCTTTCCTAATCTGATGGAAAATCATTGCTACTCTTAGAGGGATTTCCCAGTTGTCCACTATTATGGGCATTTCATATGGACCCTATTTCCTTGTGAGAGATCAGAGACACTAGAGTTAGGATATATCACATACAGAGCTGCTCTAGCTGTTACTCCACTTATCAAAGAATAAAACAGTCTGGTTTGAGAGGATTTTTTCCAATCTGAAATGGCTGATTTGTAATCCTTATTCTCCCTTTAGTGCTTAGAAGGGATTAATAATCAAGTCTCTCTCTCACTATGGAGGAACATTCCTGGAGGAACAATCTGCTTTTTAAAAGGCAGTGGTGACGCTTGTTCTGCTTTTGCCCTTCACAAGGGACGTGGCTCAATACGGTATTCAGCACTTGAAGGTGAATTTCATCAGGCTCTGATGATCTGAGTACATTTGAGATATCCAAATATTATTTAAGCAGTTTTTGTCTCATTTCACACATACTCCTGTTGGTTCATTTCAAAGGTATTGCATACCTTGTTGCAATTTATTTTTTTAGTGAAAATAATAAAAAGGACACAAGTTTCCTGGCTTCTCTGGATAAGCTTTTGTTTCCTTGTTTTCTGGTTTAAATAACATCTTTCCATTTTCCTTCCTCTTTCTCCAATACTGACAGCGTTTCTAACACCTTTTCTTATTGCCTTTTATGTCCCCTTGCTAGCTGTAGTTCATTTTGTGTCTTAGCTTTGCAGGCACACCTCTACTGCTCTGTGTTTGATCTGTTTGTCTATACTTGTCTTTAGAAATGCCACTTTATTTCCATTTGTGGTACAATTCCTTCTTGATTTTCAGTCCAGTCGCACAGGTCCCCTTCTATCAAGTAGTATTCTGTATTTGTATCTGAGGTGCTTGCAGATTTATTCTAAACTTGTTTTTGCTGTTTGCTACAAGTTACCATTTATTGCCAGACATTTGAACTCCTTTTCTTCCTTTTTGTTTGAGAAGACCTTCTGGCAGCTAATGGCCTAAACAACTCTGCAGTGTATTAGACAAGTAATATGTTAATCCTATTGACTGATAGGGTTTTTCATGCTAGTCTTAAAAAAAAAAAACATTTAGCTTATGTGACGCATGAGGCTGTATACACACAGAGGAAATATAGCTGCAGGAGGCTGAAAATATTAAGGCATCACACTGCAGCAGCATGGGAGCACTGTGCAAGGGATGGTGAAAACTTTCCTGTCTTCCTTTTGTATTATTCCTTTAATAACTCTGCTGCTGAGTTTGCTTTGCTTGCCTGTGTATGTTAGAATACAGCAGGTTTCTACTGGGAGCTGTATGGAAATACTTGGGGCACGAGATGCCAGCAGAGGGCTCAGAAATATTTCTGCTGCCTCTTGCACAGAGTCAGACTTGCAGGACACGAGTATGTGCCATCCTGGGGTGTAGGGACAGGAGCCATGTGAACAAGACCTGTTCTGCCCCCAGCACTGGGTCTGCTTTTGAGCACTTCTGCCTGTGAAAAGGGCTTGATGAACCTGAGCTCCCTGGAGGCTGCATCCAGGTGAAAAGCAAGGTTGTGCGTGTGTGCAGGTCACTGGAAGGGCTGAAGACAAGGAGCTGGTTTGTGGCAGTACAGAGGAGGTACCAAACTGTTGTTTTGCCACTGCTTTAGAAGAAAAAGGAACAAGGAAGGGGTAGAACTTTCTGGCACCATCTGAAGTTTGGCCTTCAAGTCAGCTGCCCAGCTGACCCCATGTTTAGCTGCCCAGTTAGCGGGAGTGAAATGGCATCTTGGGATTTTCAGAGAAAGCAATGCCAGAGCACATGATGGAATGTGAATATTAATTATACTTCCTCTGTGCAGTCCATCACATCTGATTCCATTATCTAAGTGTTCTCCATGTCTTGTAAGCAATAACTAAAGCCAGATTAAGAATCTGTGGTGTGACCAAAGGCCTCTTTCCTGATTCATCAGCTGCAAACCTGGTTCTTGTGATAACCAAACACTATCAGCAACTCAGTACTTGCACTAAGGATGAGGTTATGCAGATTCCTTGTCCCAGCTGCGGATTCTGGGTGTGGTCTGTGCATTACTGATAAGAGAAGGGAGAAATATTTGGGAAAATTCAGTGAACATTTGCCTTTTAAAGAAACCAAATGTAAGAGGAAGAAAAAACCTCTGCATTGCACTACAAATACAGCAGAGCCACAAGCACTGAGAACAGTTTATGGGAAGGTTGTGAGTTTTGCTCTGCAGTTGCAACTGCCACTGGAAGAATACTGATGAAGAGCTCCACTACTGCCATGGGAAGGGCATGGAAGGAGGTACAACAGTGTACCTGCAGGGAGCTGAGCCCACGTAGCTGCAGCAGGAATCCAGGGACTCTCAGCAGAGATAGGCTGCATTTGTCACATATGGAGCCCCAAAGTGGTCTTCTGGATAATAGAAAGTAGAGAGAGGGGTTGGGGCTTCTTATGGGTGCTGACTATGCCCCCTTGATAAAACTTTCCCGTGGGAAAAGGCAAGGTCGTTCTAGGGAATGAACCTTGGGTCACTTCACTCCTGCAGTGGCAAAGAAATGATTTAACACAGTGCAGGCATCTGTGACATCCAGTGTCCAAGGGTTTGGTGTGATGAACATTTTAGTAGTTATGTCTTGGAATGTGTGGCTTTCCAGTGAAATGAGATCCCTGCAAAGTAAACCTGTCATTACCACACTGGGAGGGAGATGGCCGCTCTGCTCCTAAACCCACAGGCTGTAGGTGTATCTAGGACCTGGGATTTTTATTCAGCTCACATCTGTGCAGCATCCAGCACCGTGCTGGGCTGGTGCACGTACAATAGCTGGGGGCATGCCAAGCAACAGGGAGCTCTGTGCAACAAAGTGCTGACAGCCCCAACCTGTGACTGATGCAGGCTGTGTTCTCTGACTCCTCTTGAACTCTGGAGTTGTCTTTCCTAGTAGCATCTCCCTCCCCTTTCTATCCTGGCTGCACAAATGTGCTCAATTAGGGTTAACTCAAACTGAATCAAACTTCGTGCCTGAGGTTGGAAATCTTCCCAGTCAACTCACCACAGCCACATAGCATGGTGGGAGACAAGGCGAGAGGGGAGATGAACGCTTTTCAGAGAAACGAATCCAAGGAAACTTTGTTCACTTTTATTTCTGCAGGAGATGATCCCCCCAAAGGAGATTTCCCTCTTCAGAAAAAATCCCCGGTAAGTGTTACTGCTGGTTTCCTTTGCTTTGCTTTCTGCTCAGCTTGTTTTAAACATTGCAAGATCTCTCTGTTCTTTCCTCTGTTGTGCTCTGGCTAGAGACAAACACCCTTTCTTGCACCCTTTCTTGTAATAAGCCTTAAAAACTCAAGGCAAAAATCCCTCCACTAACCTGATTAAGTTAAGAAAGTGCAGCTTAAAGGGAAAACACAAACTGTCTGAATGTTTGGGGAAAAGGGTGAGAGTTTTTACTGCCTTTTTCCTGAACACTACTTTCCTTGTGGGAAAGAACTTAGATCTCTGAAGTGGATGGGGCTGTTGTGCATAGGAGGGAGGGTGCTGAACTGTTTAGTTTATGAAACCCACCAGGGAAGGGTACCCAGTTGCTGAAAAGCCAAAGGAAGGACAGAGATTGAGGACAGGCTGCTGGTGAGTATTACAGAGCCCAGCTGTAGTGCCAGAGCCTTGGGTTTACATCTTTGGCTCTGATTTAAGGCCTGATTCAGGTGAATATGTTGCTGCCTTGCAGCTTTGATGTTTGTGCAGGTTTTCAGGCTAATTCTTGTTGAGTGCTTGACCCCTAAAAACAGTTCACTGCATAGGATTCAGGAAGAATTTGGCTTATATTGCAGCTGCTTTGATATGCAGGATAATATGTAATACTTGGTCTTAAAACTCACAGTCATGTCATTAGCAAACCAACTATTTAACTCAATTTTAATTACAGTTCAGACATTAACTATTGGATATCCAGAGCTCCTGGGAAATATTAATCTTTATCCCGTTTTGCCATTAGTCAGCAAGAAGGAGAGCTGAAAACGAACGTCTCCTGTAATGGGTACTTTAAATGAACTTTCTTTTTTCCAAAAACACAGTCTATCAACTTCCACAGTATCTTTAAGAGATCCATAATCCCACAGATCCTGGGCTTGCTAAGCGCTGCAGACTATCTGTGTGTTCACGAATCCAGGCTTAACCTCTTTGCTTTTGCTGGGGCTCTCTGCTGAGCACAGTCCTCCTCTGCAAAAGCGAGCAAACTGCATCTGGCTCTCTGCATGGATGAAAGCTTCCCACTTTTGGATGTCCAGGCAGGCCACAGGCAGGTCAGTGATACAGTGGAGAGAATACATGAGGGTTTCTGCATGTGCTGATGCCATCTCATGACACGCAGGCCAGATGGAAGTACCCTTGCTTGTAAGTCATTGCTCTGTGTTTGTAAGCACTTACTCAGGGTTGTGGCTCAGGCACTTGGGAAGGTTTAGCTGGGAGGTCACTGCCCCGTGCTCTCCTTTCCCTCCTTGGCCCTGCTTGTCTGCAGGAGGTGCCCATTCCAGAGCAGGAGTGGCTGAAATGAGTCACTACACCTTAAACTGGTGGTAAATCCACTGGGACTTGTGCACTGGGTGTGGAGGGGTGAGTTCAGGCAGCAGTGCTCCTGCCACCTGTCCACCTGGTTTGGACAGTCACTCTCTGCACCTCCACCAAATGTTATTAAATGCCATGAGTATGTATAGTGAGGTCTGGGAAGGAGAGCAAGAAAAAAAAAAATCCCTTTTCTACAATTTTCCTTCCAATTTCATAAAATGCCTCCCAGCACCCACATGAAACATAATCTGCCTCTTCTGGTTTTTTGTCTTTTATTATGAAAAACTTGTTGGAGAAAAATATTCTGTATGTGCATGTGGTTGTATGTTTGTGCATTTACAGCTTATATGTGCTACAATTTTAGGCTAGTCTAAAAGCAGGAGGTCACAGTGCAGTTTCCAAGGGAGCCCACTCTTTCTTACAAGCCATATTGCTCAGCACAATGGTTTCAGAGTAAATCATAAATGAAATGGATAATTAAGTATTTACTCTATTAAAGCAAAAAGATCAAGGGTTTCTTATAAAAAGGAAGCCCATAAATAGTGAGAAAAATAGATACATATATATTATATATAAAAATGGACAAAAATATTTGTCTTTAGAGGATTAAGTAATGGAAAGTAGGAGGGAGGTGGGAGTTGTGGAGTTTTGATTTTTTACAATCAAGTCTGTTTTGCTGCTCTTTTATAATGCTGAGGAAGACAGCCTCATTAAGCTAGACTCTTCTAAGTTTGATGCCATTGCTTTGGGAATCCAGATAAGCTTAGGTCCCTTGGTGGTGAAATAAACCTGAATAAACACATCTATTTTGGTACTGTATTTGCATTTGGGACTCTGGGAAGAAATATAGGAATTCATTATTTCTGACATGAGGCACAGAAATGCATGTGAAGAGTTCATCTCACTTCACTGGCCCATACCATGGCTGTTGAAATCTATAAGTATAGCTGTATCTGTTAATATCACACTTCCCCCAAATTCCTCACCAAATCCATGGCCAGTCCCTCTCTCTTGCTAATTGGCAGAGGCTGGGCAGTGCTGGGGAAACCTGCTTTCCTGTTGCGAGGCAGTGGAGCTACTAAGCAGCTGGAAGCTGAAAGCTGCTTAGCTCAGACCACTGTGGGGTAGCAAGAGGGATAGAGGCCCACACAAGGTTGTGCCAAGACTCATCTGTTTAATGCCTTGTATTTCACTTGGGAAGTGCTGATATTAGCTGGAATAAAGTCAGACTCAGAGAAAGAGTGGCCACACTTAGACAGGTTTGAGAGTCCCATTGCTGGGGTTTTTTTAAAGTTCTGATTAATAAATTGAATTATCCATAGTTATGTCAGCAATCTTGGAATATGGAATGGACACCATGCCTGAAGGAGTGCCGGACAGAGGGAATGATGCTCTGCTTCAGTGAGTGGTGGCACAGCTCAGCACAAGTGAGGAGCAGAGATTGAGAGAGGTAGCAGCTTTGCACACAGAAGCAGACAGCAGATCCCTGGGGTCTCCCAGTTTCTGAGGCAAGGTCTGGTACTAGAAGATGTCACAGTTTTGGGGCAGGGTGGTAGCTTTATATGAAGTGCAGAAGAAAAGTCATCCAAAGGTGTTTTTTTTGGTCTCAGTGACTTTTTAGCATTGCAGTTGAGAGTTGGTAGCACCCTTCCAGAGGAGTTCCTGGAGCTACAAGCATGGTGGGCTCCTTACAGCCCATGAATCCCCATGGCAGTCCTTACTTGGGCCTGTGTCAGCCAGGGTGATTCCCTGGGGAGCCTTAATGAAAAGCAAGAGTAGTGTGAGGTCTCCTTTGAGTCCAGCTCACAGGCCAGTCAAGCAGCTGTGGGCACTTGGTTTTTGGACTGGACTCCTCTCCACCACCCAGACACTGCGAGAATATGTTGCTGGGGTGAAGGCTTTCACAGTTGGTATGTTCTTGTTTGTCTCCCACAGAAACTCTGTGGCTCCAACTACCCCCTGAGCATTGCCTTCATTGTGGTGAATGAGTTCTGCGAGCGCTTCTCCTACTATGGCATGCGAGGTACGTGGCCTGTGTCTGGGGAGTGACTTTCCCTTCCTGAGGTCTTTACACAAACTGGATTGGTGTTTTTGAGCTGTGCTGTATGTAGTATCAGCTGTCTTTTGAAATTAATTGGCATTTTAGAATGTATGTGAACAGTGTACCCTAACACTGTTGCTATATCTACGATGATAAGAAGTTGGAACTAGAGGGCTCCAAATGTACCTTCCAATCTAAATTATTATACAGTTCTCTATATCCAACCTGATTTTCTACTGTGTGATGTCTTTCATAGTTGATGTGCAATCAGAGTGTTTGGGAACTGAATCTTAAAGGCACCTAATCTGCAAATAGAAAATGTACATAAACAGAACTACAGGTTAGGGTAAGATAAGCTAGAAAATACATTTTTCAGCTAAACATAAATGTTTACGAGCAAAGGATGTCAGATACTCATATATCTCATTTTAGCTTCTCCCATGTCGGAGATTATGAGGAACAGGTCTGGAAGTACAAATCTTTCAATAGCACTGCTCGGCTTCTAGATGATTCAGTAGTGTTCTGGCCACCATGATCCTGCTTACCTGCAGATATACACATTAATTATCTGATATGATTTTTTGTTGTTGTTGTCTCCTTTTAGCCGTCCTGACACTGTATTTCTTAAGCTTCTTCCACTGGGATGAGAATCTCTCCACGGCTGTGTACCATGCCTTTTCTGCATTGTGTTATTTCACACCTGTCATAGGGGCCATCATGGCAGACTCATGGCTGGGGAAATACAAGTAAGTGAAGACACCTTCATAATTCAATCAGCCTGCATTGACACTATGCAGCATGTGCAAGGACAGTGCTATGTGTGCTCCCAGTTTTGAGCCAGCTCAGAGTGCAGCAAAGATACACTTGTGAAGGTCAGCTCCTCTCTGTTAACAGAGCTGATCTGTTTGTTCATGCTGTTCTGTGCTCGTCTAACACCCAAAGGCCAATAGGCAACAAAGTTGGGACAAATTAAATGTTACAATAACCCTTTTCCTTCCCTGTTCTTCCCTACCTGACTTCAGGAAGCCGAGGTGTAGGGCAATTAACCCTCAGTTTGCTAAGGGCTGCTTCTGAGAAGGATGCAAAGATAGTGAGGAAGCAATGTAGATCTCACAGATTCAGATGAAATGTCACTAACTGTAATGTACTTACTTAGACTTCTCACAGCATAGTTAATGGTCAGCACACCCACTTTTATGCCTGAGAAACCTGTGTTCTCTCAAATCATCTCCAGCAGCACATAACCAGGTAAATTCTTCCTGAGTAAGAGTCTTTAGGCAGTCTTCCCTTCTGATGATAAGTTGTGGAGCCAACATCTGCCCCAAAGTGATGATGAGCAGCTGGATATAAGACTTTCTTTGCTTGACACTGTTTTTTCATTGTCTGAGGAGTCTTGGCTGTCACATGAAGTGCAGCTGAACTCTTCTTTGTAGGACTCAGCCTATCTGGCAGAAGAGTCTCAATAGGAAGTAAACAACTGCCATATGCCTATCCAGAAGAAAGTTCTTAAGGAGCTGTCAGTGTCCTTTTTTCCTCTGTGCTCAGTTTTAGTCATTTTCTTGTCCCTTTGAATGAAAAAAATAACAGTGGAGCTTAATTAAATTCATTATTTAATGTCACCTAGCAATCTTCATTGGTATTTGAGGATGTCTATCTTGCATCATGATCTTGTGAGAAGGTAAATCCTTGTACAGACACTCATGTGTTAGGCAAGAGACTTTCCTTGGCGTAATCCTTATAACTTAGTGGGAGTGGCTTTTGCTGTAGTAGCTGGACCTTGGCCAATATAACAGATTAGAGGGGCTTTTAGGAATGATCTGATGTGGTGTTAAATTAGCTGTTGCAACCAGGGTTTGAATGCATCAGGGACCTTTTCCACGCTCAAAGCTCATAGGACTTCTTCTAGTGTTTCTGTCCTTACAAGTCCTTTGATTCCCTCTGTACATGTCTTCAGCACATGAATACATAGATTTCTCTTAATCTAGAAGGTGGTGAAGGAATAGAACACACTCAAGAGTCTGATCATCCTGCTCATATTTCTTCTTCTTCTCACCAATGCATGGGAGGCAGATAGATGAGCTCAGTCTTTCAGAGATACTTGGGCCCCAAAACAGACTTACAATGAGGAAACCACACTCAGGTGGTTGGTTTGTTGGTTAGGTGAGTTGAATGTGGGCAACAGTCTCTAGACATCCCTTCCAGTCAAGGGATTCACTTATGCACTTCCTACAAAATGCCAGTTATTAGTAATCTGGAAACTGAGTTGGACCTGAACAGTGCTCTTCTCTTTGCAGTCTTCCATGCATGACAAGACTGGAACACTTTTCATTTATTCTGCTCAGCACAAATAAAGCAGGGGCTAGCACTCCTTAATCGGAAGCTATTTGCATATCTATTCCTTCCTTCAACTCAGTGTTGACACAAAGGAATTATAGCTGCCCGCTGTACCACTGGTAGAACAAACCAATTCCTTGTGTGTCTGCCAAGCAGAGCTGCCGTATCAGGGCACATGGGCACACTCTGTTTTCAGACTGTACATCACCCAGCACCTTCAGTCACTGCTATTTGCTTTCCTCACAGGACGATCATCTACCTCTCCATTGTGTATGTTGTTGGCCATCTGATAAAGTCAGTCGGTGCCATTCCATCCCTAGGCAACCAGGCAGTTCATGTGTAAGTAGCCCTTGAAGCCACAGTGCTGTAGCAGGTTGTGATGGTAGTTAGTTTACTCAAGCCTGTAATTTGTTTCATCTCCATTAGGCCAGCATTTTGGGGGATGTGTATGGATTACTTTCATCGGGGAAGGGTTAGGAATGTCTGAGTAAGAGCAGAAGGGTGGATCTAGTGTGTGAACATGCCAGATGGAATTGGAAATCACCACACAGACTCTAACCTCTTTAACACAGGCACTGGGGATCATCCCTCTCTGCTATACTTGCTATGGGTTTGGTCTCCATCCGACTGCCTGCACCAGGCTCCTTCCTCCCTCATTTCATCAGCACAGCTGCCCAGCTCAGCAAGGTTCCCCCATGTGCATGCGAACACAAAACTTTTCTGTTGACAGGGGAAATCAGAATTATTTTCTCATGATAGGGTAAGGGTCTGTCTCTTCTGCAGGATACAACCCTCTAGATTCTGAACTGATAGGCTTGTCAGAGTAGTGTCTGTGAAACCTCCAAGCTGGTTTTGTCTGTGTGGTCATAGCTCAAAAATTATGCAAAAGACAACATTATCAGAGGAATCATGGTTGGGCAACACTAAAATGCACTCATAAGCTCTGGAAAGGTTTTGCAATGGTGATATCTTTGTTCTTGCATGAAGGGTCCTGTCTATGGTTGGTCTGTTTTTGATCGCCCTTGGAACAGGAGGTATCAAGCCCTGTGTCTCTGCATTTGGTGGGGACCAGTTTGAAGAGGAACATGTAAGACCTTCTTTTCTTTCCTAAAATCTGCAGTGTCTGCTTATTTTGTGAGGATGTTTATGTGATCAAAATCCTGTTATGCTAGAATAAGGGCCAGTTTGCTGGAAAAGACATATAAGACATGAGGTAGGATGGTTTGCATAAGAATTTAGAGGATCTAGATGTTTCAGAAAGGCAAAATGACAGCAGAACAGGATTGATATTGGAAGGGATAGGTCATAATTGCATCAAATAATCTAAATGCTAATTGGACATAAGAGTAGTTGAAAAATCCTGTCTTGCATGTCATGGAACTGTATGAATCAGCTTAAGAGGGGTGATTATAATGCACTGCAGTGAAATACGGCAAATGAAAGAAAAGACTGTATCACTGGCCCATGCTTCTGTGGGATTTTTTTCCTCAAAGCATAGTCTGTGTCTCAGATGCTGTTCAGAAAGAACTATACGAAATTCAAGTCTTTAGCAAGCACTGCCAGAATGTTTTCTGGATATTCCAGAATGGAAAGTTCTGAAGAGTTGAGAAAATGTTTCTGTTTAGGTGTCTTTGTGCTGTGTATCCTGCGAATTGTAGTCCAGGTGCTTTGTGTCCTCATTCTCTGTCATGAGTGCTTAGCCCCTCATCTGCACTAATCTCAAACTCCCATTATTCAGCACAGGGGCTCAACCAGGGATAAGGTAGTGCTTAAGGAAGCAAAGCAGGTCAGGATATGCTAATCCTTAGGCAAAATGCTAAATTTTTCAATTGACTTCAAATTAAATAGATTTATGTTGACCTAAAATACAAATAAAAAATTATATTTTCATAATGACAAGTATTCAAATCAGCAAGTTGTGTGCATGCCATAAATCCTCAAATATGTAGAAGGCCACTGCTACAAAAAATAAAGTAAGTGTTGCGGTGTGTGGTGAGTACGCTTAAACTCAAGGAGGATTATTTAGGACTGACAGTGTGAAATTTTTTTCCAGAAATAGATCTAGAGAAATACTGGAAAATACTAGGGCCTTTGGGAGATGGAAATTCCCATCAATGGAGTCACTAAAGAAGGACATTAGACTAATAGTGTGTCAGGAAAAGCACTGGTAAAATTGGATAAAAGTTGGCCCCTTGGACAAGGAGCCCAGTAGGGCAGTTTTCTCCTTGTCTTTTGCAGTGCCCCAGTATGAAGTCAACATGTAATGAAATAACATAGACTAAATTTAAAATTTTGGGAAGAGTTGTGCTTTCTGCACATGAACTGAGTGATGCTGAAGTGATGAAGCTTATGATTACTAAGAAGTAACAAAACATGGGATGTTCTATGGTCACTTGTCCAAAGCAAACCCTCCTGCAGGCATATCTAGATGCTGTCAGCTGCACCTGGTTCTTTAGGGGATGCTGCAGAAGGGGCATCAGCAATGCTCTGGTGGTCACCATCCTCCCCAGTTGGCACAACTCTGACCAAAAGCAGGCTGGCAGCACAGCACATGTGCTCTGGGATAGCTGCATGCATCCCAGTGCATAGGCATCCTGGCTTGCTGCACCAACAGTTCTCCCAAAAGAATTCTAAGAGGTCCAACAGCAGCATTTACACAAGTGCTGCTTCTATGAATATTAATGATTAAGAGTGTTTATCCAGCATCTTTCAATTACCACCTAATTACAGTATGATAATATGTAACACTTATCTTCAGAGTGTTTTATAGACTTCAGCTAATGAATCTCAGCACCCCTCTCAGGCACGTACATATTATTATTCCAGATTTACGACTACAGCTGAGTTACAGAGAGAAAACCTGAACTGCCTAGGGTTGTGTGGGCCTGTATCCATTCTCCAGCATTCAGACTACATCTCTCCAACAAATTTATCAAATATAAAGGCTCAAACATTCACCTGTGTGCTACCTTCAAGAAAAACTAATTTAGAGAAAGAAAACTGTAAAAAGCATTCTGATAAGAACAATGTGTTCTGCTCTATTTGTTCTTTTTCAAACATTCTTTTCAAAATAGAAAGTTTCCTATTTTACCATTTTGAAATGACTTGGCCTTTCAGAAGAAACAAATGTTTTATGCTATGTGATAGGAAGTTTAAATCATCTGAATTGGAAGGAGAAGTTTTGATTTTGTAAGGAATGAAAGGTTGGAGGCCAACCAGAATATTTCTTTCCTCTGGAGTGGTGTTTGAGAGGCCTTATGTTTTATTTTCCTCCGCTCCCTGTAGGCTGAAATAAGTTTAGAAAATTCCCTGTGAAATGAAGCTTTTGATTCCCCCTTAATTTTCAGGACACCGATAAACTTCTTCTGAGTCCTTAAGTGCACAGGCTTAGTTGTTTCATCTGAAAACTTGGGATGAGGTAGTTCTGGGTATAAACAACTAAACTGCTCCTGCTATTCCTAGAGACAAGTTTGTGTTTTGAGGTAAATATACAACATAAATCTGATCCTCTTTTAAGTATTTCAGGAGCATAATAGTCTTGGATCTGCCACTTTGAGAATGGTACTACTACAGACAGTGATGGGGACTGATTTGGGGGGAGGTCAAATAGGGAAAACAGATTTATCTGCAGGAGATTTCCAAATGCCTTTGTCTATGGGATTAGAAGTCCAAGTTAAAAATGCCTGAACAAAACTATATTTCCGATATATAAATGCAAAGCTGCTGTGCATATTAATTAGAGAGCAAAGCTGCTTTCAAACAGTGCAGTATGGTGTTTAAGGTGCTAAATAGCTTTCCTTTGTTTCTTTATTTTCTGGTTGCCAAGGAGATCAGGATTATCATGTACAGTACCTTTTCTCAAATTAGCTAATCCAAATCATGTTGTTAATGTATGTCTGCTCTAAAGATTAAGACAATAGGGAGGAAATTCTTTATTCCAATCAGTACAATTCGCAAACTGCTGGGTCATTATTTTTGTAGTTATTTCAGCTTTTCTCTGACAGCTTTTCTTTCCATCACTAAAGTCTGAAAATGTGTGAAATAAGATGCACCAAATTCTTTATGCGTCACTATCCTCTTACCACCACATTCTTTTTGGTAATTTTTGCTCTAGACTTTATCATGTCAAGAGCTGCATGCTTGGGTTTATCGCAGCTCTCAGAAATTCTGATTTGCTCAGATATGAAGGGTTAGAGACATGCCATGACAATATGACTGGAAGAGGACAGGACTGTGAGGGCTCTACTGCACCACTCTCGACAAGTCATGGGAGAGCTATCCAGGAATGGGAAATATTGCTGAGGCTGCTCATTTCTCTAATTTTCTCTATCATGACAAATAACTAGTCACAAAGGTAGAATGAAAAAGAAAATATAATTTTACTAGTTTAGCAGTAGAAAGTTCTAGGTTATCAAATCCACCAGCAAGGAATGGAATATAACAGATAGTAAGACCCACTGCTGTTTTCTATTAACCATGAGAGCATGCTATTGAGATGATTTTTATAAGGCTTTCAAATCCTTTAGTCCAGGAAAAATAATTTATGAGAAATGTATGGGTCAGCCTTGACCACTCTAGGAAATAAAATTGTGTAAAAGCCAAAAGCTCAAGTTGATGAGGTCTTCCTAACTGTGCTGGGTCAAGGCAGAAAGCCCTTAATCCAAGTAAGCAGACCCCCGGACTCCTTGGTGGGTGGCAGTGGGAGGTGATGGGGCTCTCGTCCTGACCTTCTCACTACCCACTTTACAAGGGGACATAAAGAGAGGCCCTCCCACACTCTCCTACCTCCCCCTCTTCCCTGCAGTAATCCCCTCTGATAAGAGGCTTCTTGCCATTCGAAGTAGCAATATTTCCTGCTGGCTGCACCATCAGTTACAGGAAGTTTTGTTACGTTTTTGGAGCTCAGGATTCATTACTTTACAGCTGTCCTCTTTTAGCTGCCTGCAATTCTTCACGTTTTCTCCAGTTTTCCAGCCTTGTGAATATTGTTGTCTCAGGGAGCAGACGGAAGCAGGACACATTAGAAGGAAAGGAGACAGAACAACAGTCCCTGAGGAGTTTTCTAGCACTCAGCTAAGTTAAAGCTTTGCATTCAAATGATGCTCAGGTCATAGAGAGGAGGCTCAAGGTGCCCTAAGAAGCTCTCTGCCAAGCACCATGCCATGTCTGACGCAATTTTCCCCTCTACCTTTATCAACTCAGGCGTCCCAGAACTGCTGATACACAGGACCGCGGGTGGATCAGGTCGCCTGCTTTTGTTTCCCCTCTCTGCCGGCCCATCCAGGCACAGGGAGGAGGTTAACACTGTATACAGCCCGTGTGTGACTGTGCATGCGTGTCCCTCCCACGAGCAAGGAGAGACTGCACACACACATTACTCCAGCACAAAGGACCAAATTCTTGATTCCTTCCAAATTAAGAATTATGCAGGAAGAAAGAAGATCGGCAGGAATCCTTTGCCTCTATGAACTAAAGTGTGTTACAGCTTAGTTTAAATTCAGAACTCTTTCTCTTAGAGTTCATCCCTCCACCAGGTTCTTGAATTTGCTCCCCTACATTTAATTTACCCTATTAGTTTGAGGTTGATTGGCCTCACCTTGGTGGTATCCACTCTGATGGATATTTCTCACTTGCTGGCACTCTTTCATCTATGCTGTGATTACCAGTTCCTTAAAATATACAGGTTTCTTTTTCTATTTCTACACAGGAGGGGAGGGGGAAGAAAAAAAGAGCTCAGACATGGAAAGAAATTATGAGCTTGTCAAACCATGCCAAATTGGATTGAATTAGGTGACAAAGGATCTGAATCATGCTACTTGTTCTGAATAAGTAAATGCTTTCCCCTCCTTCCCCTCACAACACTCTCAAAGCAGCAGCTTTTCTTCTGAAATGCCAAAAAGCCCCAAAGCACTTCTCAAGTAACATGAGCTGATTTGTGTGAGCATTTACCATCACCTGAAGACTAGCTTGTTTGCTTAACATTTTATGCACTTTGTGTCAATATTTACCCAGCCTTCCTAACAAGGGAATTGATAGTGTTCAATCTGCAAGCCCAATGCTGTGCATTAGCCATGACATTGACTTTGTCTTCTCTTGTTTTAGACCTCGGAGAGAAGCAAGTTTTTTTCCATCTTCTATTTATCCATTAATGCTGGAAGTTTGATCTCCACATTTGTAACTCCTGTATTAAGAGGTCAGTGTGGATTTTGAATAAAACAATAAATTAGCTGCTCTCTAGCTACTTTGCTGTGCATAGTTAGACTCTCATGACAACAGAATGGCAGAAATTATATTAATCTGTGGAGTGGTCAGAGTATTGCATTTACACCTTATTAATCCTGCAGTAGCAGTGTAACTGATTTATAACACAGGCAGACAACTCACGGAAATGTTCCTGGTTGTATTTCAAAGCCAGCCTGAACTACCGAATTAAAACATGAAAGGTGGAAGGACCTATATGGTCATCTAATCCCCAGTGCCAGTGGAGGACTTGCATTCAGGTAAACTACGGATGGGAAATGAGCTCTGCTGTCCTGTACAGTTTCAGAGCTAAAAAACTTAGGGCTGTTTTTTAAGTCCTACCTTCTCCCTCCCGCAGGGTGCTGCTGACTTCTGGAGGGCTCTGTCCTGGCACTCAGGCTTGTCTGCGTGGGTCTGCTTGCAAGATTGCTGCCCTGAGCGACTAGCCTTGAAGACAAAGCACAGGCCTATGCCCCATTTAAGACCTACTTTATATTCCAGCCTGCTTGCAAACCCTTTTTAGTCCCCGAGCCTTGCTGCACTTACTTCATTGTATTGCACCACTTCGAAGCCAAAGGGATTGGCACACTCTAAATACAGGCACAGAGGCAGAGCAGTGGGCCATAGGTGATGGGGACAGGGACAAGGTAGTCTTCGCATTTAGTTGCCATTTTTTTCATTCCATTCCATGGCTTCCAGAGAGCTCTGTTTGTTTGGAGTGTCATTTTAACAGGCTCTTGTCTCATGTTTATGCCATGTACAGGGACAAAGACAAATGCTGTATCTCTTACTTGTTCATTCTCTGGTGTCTCTGGGTCAGCATTCAGTTGGGAAGGGCTTTTGCCTAAAGCAGTCAATGGGCAGATGAAAATCCAGTCCCTTAAAGCATCAAAACATGTGCCAGTATAGACTAGTTGCAAAATACAACTGAAGTGGAGAGGATAAGGAAAGAGTAATATTTTTGCTAAGTGTGAAATCTTTTCTTGGAAGAGCAGGAAATGCAGTTTGTAGACATTTGGTACAAGTATAAAAAACACACTTTTAGGTAGAGGGGTGCAGTTCATTTAGCATATTAAAAGTTCCACATGCCCAGAGACCCCATGCTCTCAGCTTTGTTGGATTTTAGCTAATTTGATGAAAATAAGTAAATAAATGCTATGCATGCACACAGCTGTGCAGCTGTGACTTTCCAGCTACAACGAACAGGTGCAGCTGAGGGCTTCATGGATTGGTCTCCTGTTAACTCTGTTGGCTTACCTTAGCCATTTTGTCATTATCCATGTAGAGTGCAGTAATGTCTAGCCCCTGGCATTCAAACACAGAGCCCACTGCTGGCTTGCTGTTTGCAGCTGGAGCATGGTGCAAGAACTGACCTGGTCCAAGTGGCACAGGGTTTCAGTGACCCACACTCAGATTGATGCAACCCATGCTGTAACATACCTGGATGCCTGATGGGTTGCTGCAAGACCTGACATTTAGAGCAGGCTGCCCCTAGTGAGATTGGTGGTGGTGAGAGAGGAAACTGGAGTTCTAAGTCTTATCCTGGGCTCCCACTTATACAATGCAGGCATTGGCTTCCACTTTGTCCACTGTAGGTCGCTATGAAATCAGATTCAAGTTTTTCACTCAAGACTGATGCAGCATGGTGCTGGTTATTTAGATCTAGTCAAATACAGAATGGTTTCAGGTTATTTTAAATGTTGTACTTTTTTTTTCCAATTACAGTTCCTAGTACTTCTTTATACCTATTTGTCTGCCTGCTCCCTTCTCCTATTTGCATCAATATCCCATTATCAGCTGCTTTTGCTGGCAGACACTAACCCTGCTTCCAAATTGTGTTCATCAAGGGAGGACAGCTGTTTCAAGGAGATTCAATTCACAGTGTCAAGCACCAGCAAAGATTTAAAACCAGGGGAAGTGACTGATTTAGGGAATCAAATCAAAAGCCCCAGTAACATAAGTCTAGATGTAATGAGCTGCTTTTATTTCTGACTTCTTTTTCAGGGGACGTGAAATGTTTTGGAGAGGATTGTTATGCACTGGCTTTTGGCGTCCCAGCAGCACTGATGGTGTTGGCACTTGGTGAGTGGAAACAGTGATGCCTGTAATAGGAGCCATCATTTTTGAGCCCATGGATAGATGAGAAAATCCACAAATTCACTAATTCTGAATGGATGCTGTGATGGGAGATGAAAGGGTTCAAGAACAGTCACCTAACAGTTCCCTAGTTCAGAACAGCAATAAATATCAGTAGTTCATTGACTGTGGGCAGACCATGGTTTTACTGCAATCTTTTATCGTGATACTGTTCAGGAGGTGGTCTGATGGATGTTTCACAATATAATTGCTTTGCTCTAATGCAAAAGGAGACACCAGAATGATTCTCCTGATGGCTTGCAGCTTTGCGTATGAGTAGGTATGGCCTTTGCAATCTGAGCAGTCCTCAGAGACCCCCAGCTTACAGAAGAGAACCTTAACATGCCCCTTCTAACCTTTCCACAGGCTATTGCAGCTCGGGGCCATCTTTAATGGCTCAGACTTCTGCTGCTGAATCTGCGTGCTGCAGAAGGAGCTAAATGAGATGTTAGTTTGTTCTGAGCTGTCTTACTTTTCTTGGCTGAAGTAATTCTCACAATAGCAGTGACAACTTATTATTATGTTGCAATAAAAAATCCTTATTATCCAAGTGTCAGGAGACAGCCACAATCCCAATGCTTCTTAATGCTTGCATCTTAGCCCTATTAATGTACTTGTAAAGATTTCTTCTCCGACCTTTATAAAAAATTCAGCAATCTCTCCATTTTTACTCCATGGCATGTTACTCCTTGGTAGCCAGTACAGAGGACACCCCACTAGCTTTAGTTTCACAGCTGCAAACAACCGAGAAGAGCAGTCCCCTTGTTACACTGGAAGTGTCAGCTTTTGACACAGCATGGGGTGACTTCTCATTCAGCTTGTTACGTTTACTGAGAGACCAAGCAGTTGTGTGATTTCACTGCAGCATCTGGGATTTGAAAAGTTTGTCCCCCAGAGAATGTGAATGTTGCTGTCTCCACTCAAATTTCCATCAGGGAGAAGAATCAGGAAACTGAAGAAATGTCATCTGGCCACAGCTAACGTTGCAGCAATTATTTTCAAAAAAGTGCATGGTCACAGGGCTGAGAAGGTTCTGTTTTCCCCTGTGGCCTGTTCCTATCAGTTTAGGGCCACACAGGCTCGCTCCTCTGTGCACCATGCTGTGATGAATGTTTCTAGCAGAGCAGTAGTTGCCCAGGGGAAAACGAACGTGTAAATATTGCGGTTTCAGTGAGGGCATTGGTGGAAATATGTTTTTAGCTAGTGTCCTGCTGCCAGATTCCAAGTCCTGCCTGGCAAAGCCGCCCTCTGTTCTTTTGTAACATGCTAAAATGCACTGGGAAGTGATATATTTGACTATGTGAGCAGCATGCAGGACTGGAAAAAATACCCTTTCAGCCCTGACTGGCCCTCTCCCTGTGTTTATGGAAAGCCAGGATAGATTTAGAGGCAGATTCAGAGTGAGATTTTCTGGGCTGCCACAGTTCCTGAAGGATGGGGTAGATTGACACCATTTAATCCCAAATGCTAAACCTAATGTAGGAACAGCAGCTCCCAAAGGAGTCAATGGCATTGCCAGAAGGTATTTCAGCAAACCTAACGGATCACATTTTTAAATGCACTAACATCTTCACAGGGAGATGCTAAAAATTAGCTAGTGCAGCTACCCACTCTGGGTGACTTTGCACAAGTGCAAAGTGCTACTCACCTAAACTGACTTCAGAGGTCTCTCAAGTTCTGCAAGTAGAACCTGGATGCTAAAGGTCTTCACAGTCAGATAAAAGCAAAGGTGAGTTCCCTGCGGTGTCTCAGGCCTCCTGTGTTAGCACAGAAGTACCTGCTATTCTCCACTGCCTGTGGACTGACCCAGACAATTGGATTAGTTTTAAAAGTTCAGGTTAGCTTATTATAAAGTTTTCATGCTCAGTTTTAAGGTGCTTCTCCCTACTAATCTATTTGGAATTCCAGTGTGCTCAAAGACTCTCGTAGAGCAGGATAAATGATACACAATCAGATAACTCCATCTCTGACAGGATTTTGAAGTCTCATTCTGATATTCTTTGTGCTTTGAGGGACAAAACCAAGATAAAACAGTATCTTAAATGGTATATCCCTTTGTGGAAACCATAAATGGAGGTTATTTCTGTTAATATCTCTGTGTGAGGCAGGGATCTTTGGGCAGTTTCCATTGAAATGTGTGTGAGATGCATGTGCACAGAGCCTGTGTTGTATCTGGATTAATCCTCACAGGTTTCCAATGGGTGGAGGTTGATTTCCAACATCAGGTGCAGCGATTCAATGTGGATTGTACTTTAAGTTTAGTTCACAAAAAGCATAGACAAAGTGAATTTTCTAAGTTTTGGTTCCCAGCGTGAATCAAATGTGGAAGTGCCTGTTGTGCCAGAGCAGATATTAAGACAATGGTGACTTTCTAGGGATCACACTGCCTCTTGTAGGATGTTGCATTTTCTTCCATCTGTAGGCATCAAAGGACTCCTGTATATTTATTTAGTGAGAAGTGCAATCCTGTGTGCCCCGAGGGCAGAGCATTTCTGTTGAATACAGGGGTGGGGGATCCTTCCCAGAAGCCAGTGCAGGATTGAGGTTCAGCCATGTGAATCCCCATTTGTATTATAATATTTTTTCAGTTGTGTTCATTGCTGGAAGTGGGCTGTACAGAAAAACACCACCACAAGGAAACGTCTTGCTGGAGGTGTGCAAATGTATCGGTGTAAGTGTGAATCATTTTCTTTTTCATGTGTGACTCTGGGGTTGCAGGACAAAAAGGTGCAAAGGGAAAGGGGAGGTGTCTTTTGGAGTTCTTCTCTATGCTGCTTTGGGATGTCTTGCTGGTGAGCTGTAAGGAATAAGAAATACATTTAGGTTCTGGTTTATTCTTTCAGCATTTCAATTGTTTTCCCGTAGCTCCATGAACTGTTCAGTTGATGTCAGTAAAACCACGAGTGGCAGATGCTGGTGGAAACTGAACTGAAAGGAAAATTCAGAAACTCCGAGAGTTTCAGATATATGACTCTATTTTTTCAGTTGAATAATTTTTCTGAACTTTATCAGTTCAGCAGACAGTAATAGCACACATTCATATTATGGACATTCAGCATGCTCATGTAAATGCAAGAGACACTTGCTGAAGTCGCATTAGAGCCTTATAAATTGTTTTTCATGGTGTGTGAGCTGAATACAGTATGTGAAAAAATACTCTCTTATTATTAGGTGGATAATGATGTTTCTATTTCAGGAAGCTGTTGCTAACAGCAGATGTTTTCTTTTTATCTAGGTCAATCCTAGTGCCAAATTTACCTTGGGGAAACAGGCGGGATCTTAAAGACAGGATTTCTAAGTGAGGTCTGCCACTTTTTTTGCCAGTGTGGCTCAGTGTGTTCAGTGACTGGAGCACACAGCATAAACAGGCCAGGAGCTGGACTTCAATGCCCCTTGTGGGTGCCTTCCAACTCAGGATATTCTAAGATTCAATGATTCTGTGATTCATTCCCCCATCATACCTTTAATCAACTGGTGTCATAGAAACTTCCCGGCAGACAATTCATCATAAAGCATCCAATCTGAGATTTTAGAGGTATCCAGCAACTCACCCCCCTCAGTGTTCTGGCACTACTTACATTTGGAGATGGGGAAGGTAGCCTTGAGCTGGGAATGTGACAAGGGCAGGTATGGCATGAGTGAGTTACTCACCTGTTTTTCTCCCCAGTTTGCTATTAAAAACCGGCTGAAAAACCGCTCCCGTGAGATTCCCAAGAGAGATCACTGGCTGGACTGGGCATCAGAAAAGTATTCAGTAAGTGATGCTCTACCTGGTAGGTTTGGAGCAGGAAGGGGGAGATGGACAGACAGACAAGGGAGACAGTAAGACTGGCCTGGCCACACCATTCCTCACACGCATTTTCCTGTCTCTTCCCACATCTATACTCTCCTGACCCTTAATGGACAGTTTAGGTGCTGCACTGAAATGTAGACATGCAAACATATGCAATGTCACGAGTAAGTGCAATAAAGAACTGCCATGAAGAAAGAAATAGGAATTGCACTTTGTGGCTTGAATCACCTGTTGGCTTTACACCCTACCTTACCTTTTTGCCTGTTCTCTTTTAGAAACAGCTGATTGGGGAGGTTAAAATGGTGACTCGCGTTCTCTTCCTCTTCATACCACTGCCAATGTTCTGGGCCCTGTTTGATCAGCAGGTACAGTACAGTGTGTACAGCTCTGCGGGCCACCTCTGACCTTTCGGGCTAACGCCAGAGCATCCTGGAGACACAGAGCGCCCCACTCCTACCAAGTGTCCAGGGCCTTCCTGGTCAGCCCTCCAGAGTCCTGCCAGGTGTCTGACACAGGAGAATGAGAGGGGAGAATATGCCCTGCCTAATGACAGGTGTTACAGGGAAGGGAAGTAATAGATGAGAAATAAGACCTCCACCACTGTCATCCTCTCTGTCCCCTCATTTTCTAGCCCCATAGAACATCTTGAAGGCTTCACAGCTGTGTGTTTTCTCCTTAGGGATCCAGGTGGACTTTGCAAGCCACAAAAATGAATGCTGATTTTGTAAGTACTTAATGTCACCAGGGCTGGTAAGACTAGTAGTAACATCCCTGCTCTTGCTTATTAACCGGAGTCTTGCAGTACTAAGACCGTCTGCTTGGTGAATCTGGGTGAGTTTCACTTTTGGTGATTAGAAGCCAGAGGCTCTGTTCATGCAGCCATGTTCAGTTCATCACAGCTCATCTCAGCTGGAAGTGAGGGCTGGGGAGCCATCAGCAGCCTTCACGGTCAGGGGTGCTGACCTACTGGCAGCCAGTGGCCCTGTGACCTAGAGCAGGTAGGATTTTCAGCCTGCTGTCCCCATGGAAGGCAAACAAGCCACTCAGCCCTTTTAAGGTGTGCGTAAAGCTGTTGTAGTTGTACATTTCTTCACTGGATCACTTGGTGATACATTAATCAGCCTCTTAAGACTGGCAGGAATCTTGTGTGTAGGATAAAGATGTGATAGGGATTAATCAGTTAGTTTCCACAAAGTTCTTCAAAGGTGTGAATGGCAAATGGTGCAGGCTGCAGTAGCAGATAAATGTAGGTCAGCTATCTGCCCGAAGATATCCCCACCCAGGGCTGTTTTTCAGACATATATGTTTTAACAGGCCATCTAGATCTTGCGTGCAGATGCTCACATCAAAATCTGGGCTTGTAAGTGTCCATTTTCCAGTTTAAAATTGACTTAAAGCCATAAATTTGAGACCTTTTATGTCACTCCTGTTAAAAATTGGGCTCTCAATATGTGATACTCATTAGGCTTAATTAGTTCAAATGAGGCATGAAAAAGACTACACCTTGGGTAATATTTATTCACCTCAGAAAGACAGAACAAAGTCCATTCAGTCTATGTGATATATATCTGAAACATTTGTTTTCTGGTGTTTCGTTCACATGCACTTAGTGATCCGTTAGCAGGAGAGCTAAGTATCACCAGGTGTCACTACTGGGCTCTCCCAGGTGAGGAAAGATAGATTCAAGGATTTTTTTTGTATCCAACTTGGATAGCTCCTTGGCTTTTGTTTCAGTCTCCTCTGCTGTCTCCTCATGAGCTGCCCCACCTCAAGAAGGTGAAAATTAACTGCAACATTGGAGTGAGCCCACCCTGAGGCTTGTTGGGGTTCATGTTTGTAATACTCTATGACTTTCTGTTCAGTGGACAAGGGCTCAGCTAGGAAGTCTGGAGTGAAACAGAATGATTTAGTGGCAGATGAAATATTTGCAGGCTCATTTCCCAATGGCATATTTCTATGGTGTGTGCAAAGTAGAAAGAGGGAGTATTTGCCTGGTATTTTTCCACTCTCCCAGGAGGCAGCTGTGGGCAGAGATAGGCAGCCAGTTTAGACTCAGCTCAGAACAGGACTGGCAGACAGGAGACAAGCCCCCCCAGCATTTTCTTGGAAATACTTTATTTCCTTCCTAATTTCTTCCCTCCTGCACCCTTCTCCACCCCCACCTCTGCCTACCCTTCTTCATCTAAATTTCAAATAAAAAGCATTTCATGGAGTTCAGAAAACCACTAGTCTCTCCCTGGAGACAGGTCCATGGTTCCTTTTGGAGTCTGGGATCCATCCATCCATCCATCCATCCATCCATCCGTCCATCCATCCATCCATTCATTCCCATTGACCTTGCCCGTTTGTGGGGGCTGGGATAGTGATGCAAGTGTGAGGCACCTCTTACAGCCTTGAGGACTCTTGGCTCAAACCAAGAACCTGCAGTTGTCCAAAGCCTGTTAGATGCAGATGAGGGGAGGAAAGACGTGTTTGTGCAGCCCACTGGCTCAAGGATGATCTGTTATTATCCTTTTGGGAACCTGGGAGAAATACCAACAGAGCTCACAGAGTCCTGAAGCTTGGGAACACTCACTTATAGGATTGGGGCTTTTCACCTTATAGAAGCAGGGAGAGAAGAAGCTCTAAGCCTGCCTCCCAGCTTGGACACTAACACCCCCATTCTTCTCCACTCACCTAGTTCATGGCTCAGCCAGCCTGAAAGATGGGCTACAGTACCTGTCATGAGCTGTGTCACAGCTGCCAAATATCAAGGATTGAGTGCAGCTTCCTTCTGCAAAATGATGTTATTAAACATTGTCCTTAGACAACAAGTGTTGAGAGCATAATATCAGCTGCTAAAGCCAACATAAAGCATTTGAGGAAACCACCTTGGCTGCAAAGGCCTCTCTGGAACCGATTACTTCTTTGCCATATGCACTGATATGTTACGGTGTTTATGAATCACTTGGAATATCTTTTTGTTTCAGGGAATATATGTCCTTCAGCCTGACCAAATGCAGGTAAAAGATATTACAGGGAAGGAAATAACCCTTAGAATGTATCTTCTTTTCTCTCATTTATATTTTTCTCATGGGACCAGTGGCCATTCTCTGCTTCTTTTCAAGGTAATAGCAGTGCTCCTGCTGGTTGCTGTGGTGCGGCCTCTGCCTTATTGTTCAGAGGCTGTTTTGCAAGCTTGGGGTTCAGAATACCCTGAGGATGTCCTAATGCAGAAGTTGACCCCCACAGAACAGTGCAGAGGTGTGGGGTAACATACCACCATAGTAGTTCTTGAACTAGTGCTGCCATGTGGAGAATACAACCTGTATCTCCTTTAACAGGCCCCAGTCCTGGGATGAACATTGTTCTTGAGATATGTTTGGTTCCTCCCTTTCTGCAGGGTAGGTGAAAACAGGAAAGCTCCTAGATGGTGCTGTGTTGTCACAGTTGATTACAATTCTTATGGTGAACAGCTCTGGAGAAATTCAAAGCTGTTCTGTTCCCTGAAATCTTCCTTTGGAACTGAAACAACATTTCTCTCTGCTTGTTCTTCATCACTCTCTATTTCCTTGCTCTGCCACTGCTGGCTGGCAGACAAGCTGTGCCCCTCCCAGGAGAAATTTTGTTCCTGGGGAATTAGTCGTTGTGTTGAAGTGCAAGAAATTGCCAATCTCACAGAACAGTGTCTGTTCCTTTGGGATTTTGCTGGAGTCTCAAGATGTTTCCACTGTTGCTGATTTGTTGTAAGGTCCCACCACAGCACCAAAGGTCAGCTGTCTCTATTGTCACTGGGGTTTGTACTCTTTAAAAACATCATGTTTCAGTTCTCTCTCCAGGGAAACTGGGCCAGTGATGCTTGCTTGACTCTTGGAGGGGTGGATATGAACAAAATGTATTCATGCCTGTGAAAACTAAATAGCAGAAGCTGTTAAGTGCAAACTATGATTGTATTTTAAAAAGAGTTTGTAAGTGTTTATCCATGTCCCTTCTGTAATGAAATTATTTCTGGGGGACAGTGCTTTATGGGTTTAATTACTGGAAGTTGCTTTCTAGCCACTGAACTCCCATTCTTTTGTATTGCAGTTCTTAAATCCACTTCTTATTCTTGTCTTCATCCCAATTTTTGACCTTGGGCTCTACCCCCTGATAAACATGTGCAAATTGAATTTCACGTAAGTACTTGGGGACAGTGTAGATGCATCTGTGCTTTTACTTTTGCCATAAGTGTACAGAATAGCATTTAAGGAAGAGAAACACAAATTTCCATTCACCTTTCCCAATACTTGAGTATACTTCAGTCCAAAGAGGCAGCATCACCCTCTTCCACAGACCATGGAAATGCCAGAAGGTGATGTTGGATTCTGTGATCTCAGTGATATTGGATTCTGCTCTGTACAGATTTTTCCAAAAGCGGATACAAGTAGTCTCACTTTGCATTTGATCAACATGTTTTCCACCTTGTTTCCCGTGTCATGCCTAAATAATTCCCTCCCTGGAATGTCCTCGTGGGACCAAATTCATGGTCCCATGCTGGCTAGGATGTTAACCAGTGAGTGCATAAGGGATTTCCATATGAGCCAAGCATTTTATCCTTAGTCTATGTTAGCAAGAAGTGCAGTGTAATAGGAGCCGACCTCAGGTTGTTTATGAGACACACTTTATGCATTTTGTGTGAATTAACTTCAGTGTGTCTGTATTCTGCCTCTGTGGACTGATGCTCTGTAGCAGTGGAAGTACATTACGAGCATTCTTGGAGTGCCTTTGTCAGTGGAATTTCAACTGAAAGGAGCCAAGTTTCTATGCTCCAGTACCACTTCTGCATGTGAACCATAGCATGGGAAAGGGTAATGACGGGGTGATTGGCTTAAAAAGCATGTTTCTAATCCAAACTAAAATGCTGGACAGACAAAACCACATAAAATGGGGATGGCAGGTGCCTAAGAAAGCCTTCCCCTTCACCCTACTGGTCCTTTCCCATCATGCTGAATTACTTGCACTTGAAGACATATCAAAAACATTGGCCAGCCCTGCAATGGTGCCCCTTTTGGAGAATACACGTCAGAGGCTGTTCTTCTCCCCGATACTATTGTGAGTCCATGGTCTGGACTGTGCCTTGACTTGCAGAAAATTTCCTGCCTGATCACCAACTGACAGAGTAGCTCACTGAGCAGCACAAACTCAAGCACCAACCAAGACTGAATGCCAGGACTAAAGACCTTAACAAGGATTGGAGATCACTGAATCTAGAATCAGATTTGTCTGAAATCTCAGCAACTCAATACTCAGTTTGAATCTGCTGTTCTGGACGTGTATTATTCTGACTTATATCAGATTTTCTCACGTAACTCTGGTAAAGTTGCACTAGCTTTGCCTTGAGTTTAGAAGCAAGCTCTGTATTTTCTAGAAATGTAAATGTATTGGCATGAGAAATAACCCAGAATGATGCCCCAGATGGTCAGAAACACTGATGACACATACCACACATTCTTCTGTTCCTCATTCCCACTGCTAAATAGAATGTTACTTTTCTTTTGCCTTTCCCAAAAAGGGACTTGAAGATACATAATTTCTGGTGGTCCTTCCAGCATCATGGATTAACATAATGTCATGAGCTATTCCCACTAGAAGAGCTGGAGAAAAGACAGTATGAAACTTGCAAGGAAAGAACTTCTTTTCATAGCATATCAGTTTTAATTGGCCTCAGTGCTGGCCTCATGCAGAATAATAGAATAGTTTAAAATTAAAAGATCAGCAATTTGAACAGCCTGTCATCCTGAGTGCCACCTGTTGGACAGTTTATTACATGGTTTTGGCACATCTTTGGCTCTGAGGAATGGTGTTCTGTAGTTTAAATTACTTTTTTTTTCCTTAATGGCACCTCTTTCATTTGCTCCATAGACCTATTAGGAAAATGGCAACAGGTATGATCCTTGCAGGGCTGGCGTTTGGACTTGCCGCTGTTATAGAAGTCAAAATAAATGTAAGTAAAGCACAAGGCATTCCTCAGAAATACTTTCTTTCTGTGGGCTGTTTTTATTGATGTCTTCTAGGTAATCCTTTAAGCCATTGTGCTCCTTGATCACAATTTGTAATGTTTTCTTTAAAACTGAGCATACTGATCCAGTTGCTAATGATAATTCTTACCTTGTCTACTTTTCCCTCTCTTTGTCTCTGTGTCTTTCTTTCTAGTCTTTGCAGTTTTGCTGTGCTGGTCATCTGTATTGGTCTGTATTCTAGATTTCCATCGTTAAAGTGCTTGACAGACATCTAGTTAATGCTAGTGATTAATTTCCAAAAGGTAGTCTGTTCTCTCTCATATTTCTTGCTGTAACATGCCTATACTTTTCTGATTGGGGTCTTTTGTGTTTGTGTGGTGGTTTTGGTTATTTTATTGTTTTAAACGTTTTTAATTTAATTACTTTCCTGCTTTAGGGTGGGGATGGCTTTTTTTAGGAGCCAAATTGTTTCTCTGGGGAGGCAGGGAAATGCTGTCACAGACATCAGGGACTGCCAGGCATCCCCAGAGAGGATGGCAGCACATCTCTTAATAATTCCATGTTAGCTCCTGCAGATTTTTACTGTTTGTTTCTGGCTCATGACCAGCATTGTGTAGACTCTGGCTGACCTTTGTCTCACAAAAGTTACTATAGGATTAATTTTTAAAGCTTCTATGTATACTTAAAACGTTCTGTTAGAGTGGCTGGCTCACAGCCCTGGATTAACATCTGCTGGTTCCTCAGGTGAATCCCCTAACAAGCCTCCCACTGAAATGAGAGTGTGTGGGTTCAGGTCTTTTTTCTGATCTCTTTATGTGAGCAAAGAAATGCTCTCATTGCCACCACCAGAATCTCTGGCCAAGCACCAAAGTTTGCTCTGGCTGTGGTGACTCCTCTGGGCAGAGGCAAGGTGAGTTAGAGGTTCCCTCCTGCCTGTGCATTAAAATTTTACCCTAAAGGCCATTTTAAGATGTAGCAAAGAGGAGGATAAGATGGTCCACCTTCACTTGACTGCGGGTAGCAGAAGTGAAAACCTACAGTAATGGAATTTTCTGGATAATATTAGCAGGCCTGTTGGTCCAGAGCAGTGTACGGATACAGGGAAATCTGCTTGTTCTGTCTTCTGTGGCAGTGTGTCTCCCCACCAAGTTAGATTTAAAATATGCTGCTTGCAATACCCAAATTATCAGATAAGATAGAAGAAAAATAAATAGCTCTGCAGTATTGCTGGCAGCTACTTGAAAATAAAATGAGAAAAAAGAGAAGTTTTAAAAAATTAGCTCTGCAGGTAGTACAAGGCTGACACTGATTGATGTACTCTTTCTAGGAAATGGTTCCTGACAGAAGGAGATACCTCAGTGCTGGAGGCATCAGCTCACCTCTCTCAGAAAACAAGGAATAATATCTATAGTCAGCTGTATAGATAGCAAGGTGTCCAGTAATGCAAAAGCACTGATTACAGACATGAAGCTGCCCTGGGATTTTCAAAACTACTTCACTTCTGGTCTGATTCTTTTCCCAGTCGCTGACTGCAGTGGGAAATAATTATTCTGGTCACTGCTTTTGAAAGCTAAGCACAATTTTTTCCATTCTGATGTGGCGCTTGATTAAATCCAGGCACAAGGGAGCTGTATAGTGAAAGCTGAGACATTGTTCTACCTCCTCAGTAGGTGTGTAGTCTGTACACTCAGAGGTGTGAAGAGTAATTTTTGGGAGAAATGATGGGTTGGCCATTGAGCTACTATGAGGAAACCTCCCTAAAAAAGATTTATGTTCCGTTTTCTCTGAGTGCAACTTCTGTTGAGGAAGGGATGGAAAAGTGTCATTACAGAGAGGAAGACCATTATGGCTAAAAATGAAGATATTAAAGTACTAATAAAGCATACAGATGGCATTTAAAGCCTTTTACTTTAATTAGGAAACTGATATGCCTCGACTTGTCCCAAAAGAAAGTTTAATTCGAGTCCTGAATTTGGCAAAGAACCCTGTTCAAGTGACAATCCAAGACAAGGACCTATTTCAGCAGCCCGTGGAGTCTTTTCAGGTAAGCATATATTTGGGACTGAAAGGCCTGACTTGCATGTCATTGAAGGAAGGATGGGCTTTTTTTCAGGCATTTTCTAATAAAGCCCACAGATGCAAAAGCTTGTTCTGCTCCATTGCCTTAGAAGTGCATGGGAATAGCTTTACAAATGAAGCATAATGTCTCTGTTATATGAAACAGAAATTGAACATTTGGAGAAAAATTTCCCCGGCAAAGGATACACCTTACATTCACCTGTAATTAGGAATAAAGGATAACAGGATTACAGTCTTCCTTAAAGAGGGGATGGTGTTGAACTTGGTAGGAAAAGACAGATCCTTTCTTATCTGAAGAAAGTGTAACCAAGTTTATTTTCTTCCACAGAACCCCGCTGAGTACTCAAAATTAATATTGAATGGAGAGCAACAGAGCCTTCACTTTGCACTGCAGCATCAAGGATTGACTCTTGCTTTTAACTACACCGTGAAGGAAAAATCAGTATACAGCTTAATTGTTTTTGAGGCAGAAGGAAGCCTATCAAGTCGCTTAGTGAGTGTGGGAGTGAAGTGTAAATACAGTATTAATTCAATGGCTGTGATGCTACAATGGGGTAATGGGCTCATTAATTCATTTGCTCAGTTGCAATGTCTGTCTGATTGCTCTCAGATGCTCTAAACCTCACTTCTTAGCTAGAGGCACTGGATCTGTACACATTTCTGCTGGTTGATTAATAGAGGCGTTATGGCATCTGAGAGTTTCTGGGCACACTTTAATGCACTGAATGCTGCAGTGGGAGAGCAGAGTCATGCCTGCTAGGCGCAGAGCTGGAGAAAGCTGGGACAACAGAGCCAGAGATTTCCCCCCAAAGATGGTTCTATAAAGCAAAGATGTTAAAGAGGCTCTAGGGCTGGCCATGGAATAAAAGCATCAGAGGAATGGTTCTGGGATTAGTTATTGCAAGCATTTAGTGAAAAAGCACAGAAGGCCCATTTGTTTTGCAGAGCAGAATAAATGATTAAGCTCATTTCAGGCTCTGCAGCAGAGCTGACTGTGGTTGGAATTTTGTGTATTTCTGCAACAATCAGAAAGGGGCATATAGGATGTGTAGGGCAGATTCTGCTATCTTTTATGCATAACTGTATCCTAAGAAGCTCTCTTGAAATTCATAGTGTTATTGCACATTGTGGCAGGTGTATAAATGCCATCAGAATCTGCCCTCCTGCTAAAATATCCATTCTCTTTGCAGTTCCTGAGCCTTCTACCTTGCAGAGTAGTCACACCAAGCATTCAATATAATATAGTATGAATCTTATAACTCTTTTTGAAATTAACTAAAAGATTTTATTCTGTCATAGCATCAAGGTTTTTTCTGATGATCAAACTTTATGGTTTGGAGTCTGGGGCTCAGTACCACACAAAGTTAAGTTTCCTTGTGACCCTGAAAGCTGTGTGCTGCTTCCTTAAGAAATGGATACTTGTGATTTTCATACAGCTCTTAAGAAGCAAAAGCTTGCAACAGGCCTGGAGCATAACAATCTCAGAGCTCCAGTACATCTACGCTGCCCCAGCTGTCTAGCCTGTGCTTAAATTAATGCCCACCCTGGCACAGGCAGTCTCTCATGTGCTGGGAAATAGCTGTGCTGTAGGGTGATGCTGTTGGCCTGTCGTTCACGGCTGTAGATAAGGAACATGTGGAAGACAGCATGGTAAATGACACTTTTCCGGCACTGAAGCACAAGGAAAGCAATGCCAGCATCACTGCTGTGTTGCAGGGCTCACCCTAGAGTAACCTCCCTCACTGCTGGGTTTGGCCCACTCACTCAGGTGGGAGCGCTTTCCTGGAAGGATCCTATCTGAAATTGGTTTCTTCTCCTTTGTGGGCTGTTGAGTAGGCAGGAAATGAATCTGAGAGCTCTGGGGATCATCAGTGAAAACGAGTAATAATTTGGCTGGTCTGTCTGCAACGAACTAGAGTGTTCATCCCCATTTGCCATCCCCACGTGGAAAAAAAAAAGGACGTTGCTGTTTATTATTTATTGCTCTGATATTTATTATTCACTGTGGCTATTTATTATTTAGGGCATATGTTATTTGTGGTAGCATATTACTCTGAAGTACAATAGACATTTTATAGATATAATGAAATTCTGGATCCTTGGTCTCAGAAACTCAGGGTTTCACATCAGGAAAAAAAGTGTGGAGAGAGAGCCAGAAAATTTTGAGAGAGAGCCAGTTTCTGAAAGTCCCTTTTGGCTTGCCTTGGTTCCATCTGTGGGCAGTGCAAATTGAAATTGCCCTACCATCTTCAGTGGACATGGCGCAGCTCTGGATTTCTATCAGCCAAGAGCTTTGCTTTGTGTTATTTTTTTTTGTGACATACAACCTCCAGGGCAGGGCTGTGTCTTAACTGTGTTTTTTCAGCGTTTCATCAAAAAGGTTTCTCCAAATGAATGTTAATTAACTATCTAGCTGCTGCTCTAGCTGTGGTCTCCTGGAGAGAGATTCTCATTCCCCACTGTGCCCATCCAGATGGCCATTTCAGGGATCTGTCTGCAGGTATCTGTTTGTGAGCACAAACAAACTCAGTGCATCTTGGTTTCTCCTGCTCTCTGCCTGCACATTACAGCAGTTTAATCTCTTGAGTATCAAGGGTCAGGGAAAGGCTGAGTGATGCATGATGATCAGTATAGTACCCTACCAGTTCCTCTCAGCTTTAGACTTCTGTGAAGTCTATGAATATGACAAGAATCGGGGTCTGAAAGTTAGGCATTTGCAGATTTTGTAGGACTAAGGCACTCAAGTTTAATTGTAGCTAGTCACTGAAAGATGCTAATATGGATAATGCTCTCTTGCTATCTCAAGATCAAGAAAAATACTTTTATTGGAGGGTGTTACATGCCTCAGTAGAAGGGTGACTGGCTGAAACTCAGTAGCCTTTGTTACAGAAGAGATGAGGAGAAAAGGTATGATCTCATCTGAAACCCTTGGAGGAGATGAAATTTTGCCATTGGCTTCATTGTACCAGGGCGCCCCAACTGTGGCCTGATGTAAAACTTAGGTGAGAGTCCAGTCGATTTCCACAGGGTTTGCAGCACATGTGTAACTCTACAGACACCTCTATTGTCTGCCACACGTTGTAAGACAGCATTAAGAAACATGTTTGATGGGATTTTTTTCTCCCTCTCTTTAGATTACAGACTTGGAAGCAAAGCCAGAAAATGGTTTGGCAGCTGTTAGGTAGGAATGGCTTTTTTTTTGAGGATTTGGCGGTGGTTGGGTGAGGGAAAGTGCTTTTGTCTAATGCATCTGTATGTAACATAGCCCAGATGTTCTCAGGTTGGAATCTAGTCCACACTTCTCATGCAAGACTTGGGTGTCAGCTGTGGAGGCTTGACAGAGTGCCACCTCCCACACATGCCATGCAGAGCTGAGAACTATTGCTGCTCACTGCCTAGGATAGTCTGGGCTGAAATGGCAACGTAAAAGAGCTCCTTCCTTGGAAAAGTGGCAAATTCATCTCAGTGATGAAAGGGAAGCAGCAATTTGGATAGGAGCTGTTGCTATGTCCTTTGCAAATTGGCCAACCCATGACATTCACCCAAACTCATGCACAAGTGACTACAAAATTGGATACAGCAACAATTTTACATCCTCATAAACAATTCAGCTGGGCATTGGGATCTGCTTAGTCCACTCTTCCTAATTTGAGCGACTCCATTTAGTCCATGAACACTCCTGTGCTGGTTTGTGCTGGCTGCTGAGGTGCAGAAGATGCAAATTTGCCAAAAAAACCCGCCAAACAAATAAACAAACAAAACAACAAAAAAACCCCACAAACAAGCAAAAAGAACCACCCCCCCCCAAAAAAAAAAACCCAAACAAAAACAAAACAAACCAAACAACCCCAACAAAAAAGGATTCCAGCTGGACTTTGTAGAGGATTTGGGCAAGGTGAAATTAAAAAAAAACAAAACAACAAAATGAACCCACCACAGAAGCAAAACCAAAAAACAACCAACAAAACAAATCTTAAAAACAATGTCCAACCCCTTTATCTGTATAGACAAAGTAGGAAAGCAGTATCTCTTCATAGTCCTGTGCTTGTGAAGGTTGCTACTGACTAAACACCTTGAAGACTTGATTCAGTCAGAATTTTTTATATTTTCTTGTGGAGATTTTTGACAAAATCCCCAGAGTTTCCCTTTAACAATTTGTAAAGAAGTTTCACTAGGAAGAAACTATTTTTTCACTCAAAATTTACTTCTGTTAAGCACTTGACTAACTTCAGAGATTTCACCCCCATTTAAAGACTGAAAACCAAAATATCTTAAAACATCGATCAAAAAAAAATTGTTTAGTTTTGCTAACAATTTTTGAATTGCCAGAAGAAAACTGTCTTTTGTCTATGAAAAAACACCAAACAAACTGTTCCCATATAAGTTTTAGTTTTGATGAAGATATCTTATTATGCTCGAAAACTTCTTGCCACTGGTAGAAACTCTTTGCCAGCATGGTGCACCTGCTCATCAGGACACACAGCCTCAGAGTTCCCTGTGGTAGGCTGAGACTCTGGCCCCTGACACAGCCATGGAACAGTCACCATAGTGTCATAGAATGTTCTGGGCTGGAAGGGACCTTGAGTTCACCTTGTACCAACACCCCTGCCATGGACAGGGGCACTTCCCACCAGACCAGGTTGCTCAAGGCCCGATCCAACCTGGCCTTGAATACTTCCAGGGATGAGGCATCCACAACATTGTTAGGCAACCTGTTCCAGTGTCTCACCACCTTCATAACGAAGAGATTCTTCCTAAAATCTAACATAATCTAACCCTAGCTTCTTTCAGTTTAAAGCCATTCCCCCTTGTCCTATAACTCCAGACCCTTGTAAGAATTCCCTCTGCAGCTCTCTCGTAGGACCTCTTCAGGTATTGGAAGGTGCTCTAAGGTCTTCCTGGAGCTTTCTCCTCTCCAGGCTGAACAGCCCCAACTCTCTCACCCTGTCTTCACAGGAGAGGTGCCCCAGCCCTCTGATCATCTTTGTGGCCTCCTCAGAATTTGCTGCAATCTTTGTTGGTCTCTGAGATTGCCTTGAGGTTCTAGACCACAAAAAGTGAGAGTCACTTTTCATAGAAAAGAGAGTAAGAGAGTAAAATTACGCAACACGGAAACTAATTTTGTATTGAAAAACTAGGCAATGAATCGGACAAATGTTTTGGTAACTTGCAGAAGAGATTCTCATGATCTTATGGAATTACAGAATGCTTTGGGAGAGTATGCAGACTTCTAACATGTCTGCTACTATGCTTCTTCTGCCCTGTCTGGCAGGTCAAAGAAATATGCTTTCTTTGCAGATTCATTAATGGTTTGAGACAAGATGTCAACCTCACCATCGATAGCAAAAGGTTCATTGCTGTTCAGAAAAACTACAGTGCTTCTGAGTACTCGCTGCTGGAGAGGGACATGTAAGTTTTCCTTCCTGAGCTGAAGGTCCTCGATGAGGCATTTCCTTGGGTACAAAGAGACTTTTCTCAGCCTAATAGCAAAAAGTGCACTGTTATTGTCTTGGCGTGTGGCTGTGGGGGCAGATGTTTGTAAAAAGCAGAGTTACCAGCTCAGTGCAGAGCAGGTGCTCCGGGCCACTTGTGTGTGTGTGTGCAGAAGGTTTTATTCACATTATGTGGGGGCCTGGAGGGAAGAGACTGGCCATTCCTGTGTGTCTGTCAGTGGAGTAAGGTGGGACATGGTAAAGTCTCCTCTGCCATTTAGTGCTTGCTTTATTTTAGTGTTGTCTCAGGCCCAAGAGCCTGGTTTTAGGGTGCTCTCAGGGAAAGGCCAGTCATATTCCATGCTACAAACTGTTAGAATGTGGGTGGGTTGGTAACATCAAGTAGCATTACATGGCTTTGCAGGCTGGGCTTGTTAGACAGGGGCTCCATATGGCCTTGGTTTGGCAGCATTGGAGTTGGCTCTTGTAGGGTATTTCTAGCATTTCCAATGTTTCGAAACAAGCTTCATGGCTTTTCTCTGCATCAGCTCCATCCAAAATATTTATTGCTGCAATTTAGTAGGACACAGCAGCCATTGTGGCAATCCTGCTGAGCCTCTGTGCCATCTCACATATCCAAACTCAGAAGAACAAATATGAAGGCTAATTTGCTCTATTGAAAGGTAACAAAGCTGCTTCTGGGTCCACATCTCTGAATTCCCGTTGGCTGCTTGTCTGGCCTACATTTCCTGAAGAAATGCAGCAAAATTTGGGAGGAAAATAAACCTGAGTGGGGAAAAAATTACATCAGCACTAAGAAGAAGCAGAAACCATTAAAAATGTTGGCAATGGCCTGGGTCATTAGGTGATTCCAGTCAGTGTCTAAGTGTTTCTGGAAGGATAAGATAGCAAGAACTCTAGTGATTGATGTAAACACTACTCCATCTTTACATCTTGCATCTTCCCTGCTCCATTTCAGGGGCATGTTTGATAGCTCTGCTCTGTGTTTTTTATTTGTGGAACTAACTGGGAAATACTATCCTTTATCCTTTTACCTAGATATAATAATGGAAAATGCATAACTGAAACAGGAGAGTTCCCTCTGGAGCTGGGGCTGCTTGACTTTGGTGCCTCATACACCGTTGTGATAACTAATGTAAGTGCTCCTGTGATGGTAACACACTCCTGTTCTACTCTGGTAGTGCGTTTGTTCCTGTGATGGTAACACACTCCTGTTCTACTCTGGTAGTGCTTTTGTTCCTATGTTGGTGGCTCTCACTTGCTTTGTCCACTCTCTGATCCCTGGGCAGTAGCCATCTGAAGGCAGTCCATTATGAAAGGGATAGTAAAATGTTTTGATACCCACACGAGCAAGGTGGATGTTACACCTTACACAGTGATCATGTCTGATTGCATGGGTTAAAAAGAAGTAAAATCTTTTCCTTGATAGAAATCCTCCATAGAAAATCATGTGATCTGTGGTTTGTGCAGGTCTCATGCCATCCTTGAGCAGTAAACATTGCCCCAGAGCACTGCAAAGAGTTATTGCCATCTATCAAGAGCTAACTCGTGGTCTTTAAAATACTGTACCTGATGGTGCCTCACACCCAAATACCTGCCAAAACAGTCTGCTCTATCCTCGCATTTAGCTTACTGATCTTCCAAGATTTTGTAGATTATGCATAGGAGGAAGAGGAACAAAGTCTTGAGGGAGGAGGTTGGTGAGGTTGTACATCTGTTTCCTCCTCTCACTGTCTGTACAGTTAATTTGGAGCCTAGTGTAGAGTCAAGGCATGGTTTTCTGAACAGCCTAGCCCTGATGGGGTCTGAGCACCACTGAGAGGATGAATTCTTTCCTTGCCTGCCAACCTCCCAGACACACTGCCTCAACCATGGTCCAGCTGGCTGGAACCATGGAGATGAACGTGATCAGCTTAGTTCCCATTTTAACCTTTCCACCACAAAGGCACACAGACAAACTGGGTCTGACAGGACACACTGCTAAGCTGCCCTCTGAGACTTTGGCTGCTGTGTTGTGATGAGCAGAGCAAAGTGTTGTCAGCTACTCCCTGGCAGTAGCATCTCCCTGATGGGCAATTAATGGGAGCTGTTCATGTCTGCAGAGTCCAAATACGTTGGGGGGAAAATATAGCTGTGAAGCACCTGGCTTTTTTTTTTTTTTTCCAATTCCAGTAGCTGAAGTGGGGTGTACAACCCTGGAGGGAACAAGCAGATGCTGCCATCTGTGAGTGCAGAGATTTATGTACATAAAACACACACGCTTGAAGTGATGTTGGCCAGACCCCTCTTCCATGGCTGCAAGCCTCTTTCACCAGATGAGAAACCAGATAGAGAAGTTGCATTAAAAATAAAACAGTAAGAAAATTGCCCCAGAGCCTCTGGTAACAGGGCCAGCTGAGTAGATGTGTCCCATGTCGCTGTGCCAAGGATTCCAGTTTGTGGTCCCATCTGCATAAGTCCCTGCTATAGCCCTGGCTGCTCAGAGTGGCTCTGTGCCTCAGCCCTTCTGAACCCTGTGCTAGTACTTTAATATTTTTCACCCTCTGTTTTTCCATCTCTCTGTCTGTGGTTTCTGCCTTCTGTAGAGAGTTAGTTTGCTTGAGGCCAAGATCACTTTTAATTATTGCAGTGATTTGTACTGAGCCCTGCTCCTCTGCCAGGAGTGCCATATAGAAGAAACAAGAATACAATATATTAGTCTGCTAATGTAGCTGAACTGTGAAACTTAAATCATGGGGATGCTGCCTTCTACCCAGCCTTCCTCAGTGTGCAGTTACAGCATGGTGCTTGTGACATTTCTTTATGGGCTAAAGAGCAATGCACAGCCCTCCTCTCACCCCTTTTAGCCTGATGAAATACAGTCTCTTGATTTGCCTCCCTGGCAATGAATGGTGATTAAGAACATATCGTAAACATCCCTTGTATTTTCCCAAGTACTCTCCTTAAACACGGGGCTTTCTGCCTGAAGTCATTTCAATCTTGTGTTTTCCTGGCTTCTAGTCAAATCTCTCTCATCCTCTGAGCCTCTGTGCATCACAGGCAGTATTAATTACACCTGGGAAAAGAAACAAAAATAATTAGGAATACAGCTACCATAACTATCTGAATAGATCTAATATGGAGCAGTCTTTGCTACTTTTGGCATTCTTGAGCTGAATTTGTTTGGGTGTCAATGATTTCATAGGGAAGTTGCACAGTGCTGATAAAATGGGAGCAGTGGCCGCATAGATGCAATGAGCACTCCTTCTCATCCTCTTTTGACCTTGGGGGCAGCAGCAGGTCACAGGCTCTGCATTGGAAACTCACAGGCTTTTCCCAGCCCCACTACAGAAGACAACTTGTTGGTTTGCAATAATTTAGGGAAGTCTTGTGGTGCCTGAATGAGCTGGAATGCTTCCATCCTGCTCTCTCTGCACTGTGCAGCAGGAGTCATCCTATTCCCAACAGGCTTGGAAATGGCAGGGTTGAGAGCCATAGTTTGCTTCAAAGACAGCTTTTTTCCACCTTTGCTTAAAATGTTGTTTTGGTAAATTTGCTGCTGTTGTCCAGGCTAAGAAAGATGTCATCTTTCAGCAACTAATCATTGTGCCTTTATTTTCCTGCTAGATTTCTGGAGGTGCTGTTGAGACATGGAAGTCAGAAGACATCAAAGCCAACAATGTGCATATGGCCTGGCAGTTACCACAGTATTTATTGATATCTGCTGGGGAGGTGATGTTCTCCATTACGGGTCTGGCCTTCTCCTATTCTCAGGTACTCCACTTAAAGATAAGGGCCTTACAATTAGACTTCAAGATTTATTTCTGCATCTGTCATTGACTTGTCATACCTCCTGTGACACGACACTAACAATGTTATCTATCCTTCAGCTGAAAGTGGGATTGTAACACAGCTTCCTGAGCACCCTCAAGCTAAATTAATTCATATTCTGAAGGTACCTGTTCTCAGTGATACGTGGAAATATCCTTTTCTGGTAAACCTGAGAACACAGAACAGAGCTGGATAATTAACAGGAAAACTCTGAATATTTTAATATCAGGGTTTTCTCCTAGTGAAGTACTTTGTGCTATGTATTTTTCAGTGATATAAAGGAAAAGGTATCTCAAGGGCTACAGGGTGGCATGAGGGCTTGGCACCTGCTTTAAATTGAGAGACTGAAGGGATCTAAACATCCAAGGTTGGAGCAAAGGAGCAAGGGGTAATGAATGTGCAAGGGATGATTTGATTGTTGTCTGGGGAGGTTGATGAGAAGAGAGGACTGAGACATTACATGGTCAAACAACTACTGAAGCTACTCAAATTTATCCCTGGAGTAAGGTGCAGATGTTTATTAATGAGGATAATTAATACAGTGGGAAGATCTGTAATGGGATGTGAAAAATTTGTCCTCAGCAGGAAATTTAACACGAAGATTCAGTCTCTTTTCCAAAGGTGTACAGCCATATGGCACCAGACTCCAAGCTGCAGGGCTTGTGTGGCTCCTTGGACGTCCTGATCATCAGGTTGGGGATGACCCGGATTCAGCTCTGCAACAACAGCATCTCCTGCCTTTTCATGTGTCCTCCTGTCCATGTTTTGACAGCTCCTTGTATGCAGCTGTTGAGATAAACCACAGATTAACCACTCCACACAGAGGAATTTCCACCATCTCCCCCTAGGCTGAGCCCAGTGACATCTACACTAGGCAGGACTCCAGAGGGTGAAGCAGGGCCAAAGGGCACAGCATGATTCCCACTGATCAGGCCCTTCTCCTCTTTTCAGTCTCCAGCCAGCATGAAGTCGGTGCTGCAGGCAGGCTGGCTGCTCACCGTGGCTGTGGGGAATACCTTTGTGCTCATTGTTGCCGAGGCTGCACCAATGGCACAGGTATGGTTTGGCTCTTAAAACAGAGGTCATGCTTTACAACAGCCTTCTGTGCTTCTGGATGGCCGTGTCCTGGTGCACAGCTTCTCTGCCCTGCCCCAGGCTCCTGCACCTGAGTGAGGGCAGCACTTTGAGGTGTCCCCCAGCCCCTGCTCTGTGGGGCCCTCAGTGGTGCTCCCCTGGGGAGCTCTGGCCCTCCCTGACCCTCCCAGGGGCAGCGAGTAACTGCCCTGCACTGACAATGCTGCTGGAGCTCAGCTCTAGGCAAGCTGGCTGTGCCTGGACCTGGAGCCTGGACTCGCTGGAAGCCACACGTTGAGTTGCTCTCCAGAAACAACGAGACCAGTGGGCACTCAGCTCTTCCTCAAGGGTCTCGCCTGGGAAATCCTGCCAGGCCAGCTGCCTGTGGCATCCCTGAGATGTCAGGCTTACAGGGGGAGGTCGTGGTGCAGAGGTAGTTTAATTCAGGCTGTGAAACTTCTGGGATGATGACATGAAGGTGTGAATTGGGGCTTATTTCTGGCCAGCATGAATCTGCCTCTCCCAAAAGGATCTTGTGGGCAAAAAGCCCAGGTAGATATGTTCCAGTCAGATTTGTAAGAAAAGATTTAATGAAACCAGCTCAATCTGGTTTATTTCAAGAGGTATCACATATTTGTAATTACGTGTACAAGCATTTACCAGAAAACAGGATGAGAAAGCTTCTATCTTGTGAGCCGTATTAGAAACTAAAAAATAATTTTCACCCAACTCTTTAAAAAGGACTTGAAAGTGCAGCGATATCCTCCGGACTGAGAGTCTGGGGTCTCCTGACCTGCTGTTCTTTTTTCTTTCCTAGTGGGCTGAATTTGTCTTGTTCACTGTTCTCCTCTTTGCTGTGTGCATTATTTTCTCCATCATGGGATATTTCTATGTCAGTGTGGATCCAGAGGACCTAGAAGAAAAGGAAGAGAAGAGAGAGACCTCAAGCAGAGGAAACATGATTGGTCTTGTTACTCAGAAAACAAAGCTCTAACACATCATGGGTTGGGATTTTTGGTTTTTTAAACTTAGTTATGAGAAGGTAAAAGAAGGGTGGGGACTGTGTTATTTTATTTTAGAGTATTGCAGTCTTTATTACTCAAAATGTAACCACCTTATAAATGGGACAAAATAGCCCTCTATAAAAACAGTGGGGGTCCTAAAATCAGAGCAAAACTCCCTGGGACAGCTCCTCAGGTATTAAAAGCCCTTATTAGTAATTACAGTGTAGTTTACAACCTGCCCATCTTTTTAAGCATGGAATGCTTTCCTATGATTTTGCCTTAAACATATATTTAGGGCAGCAGGGAGGAAGGGTGGAAGGTATGCCATATGACACAAAAATCTGGAGATGTTATGAGAGAAGAAAGAGGAAAAACTAGTATAGGAATTAGGGAAGAATATATGTTAGTGACAGAAGGATTTTTAATGCTATCATCAAGGACTGTAAGGGTTACACACAGTCCCAAAGGATTTCATAATGTAACTCTCCTTATGAGTATTTCATCCCATTATTGCATGTTATGAATGGTTCTGATTTATGATTTTCACCTTCAGGCTCAGAAGTAATAACAGGGAATTAAATTCTGCAGGCTAAAATATTCCCAAAACACTGCTGACGAAGAAAGGCATGCTACCACCTCTCCAATATCCATTTTTTACCCTAGACATTTTTAGCAACTGATGGTGTTCTTTGATTAGACATGATTAGAGAATTGGTTTATGCTTTCTTATTTCAGAATTCCAGACAGTTATTTGCCATCTTCCTATACATTAAGCCTTTATTGGGCATTCTCTTTTATAGCACCTGTCACTGCAAGTTAGGATATGGCTGATTTCTTATCTCATGCCTCAGTTATTCCCCACTGGGAGACAAGTTGCAGTAGTTTCTATAAAATTCCAAGCATCCTGCAGTGAGTTATTTACAAGGATGCACTTTATCATTTTTTCAGTCTACAAGAAGAGACCATGGCAGATGAGATTTTCCTCCTTGTTTTTCTGTCTCCACCAAACTTTGGATATAGCAATTTTATTGGAAGTGTGATATAATTGTCTGATTTTCCTCAATTGCATGAGGCTGTGATTTCATGTTCTGCATAGGAGTAATTCAACCACTGCTGATCTAGTAAAACTCCTGAGAGAGACCCTGTTTTCCTCTGTCGCTTCAAGGCCACAGTTGTAACAGGTATGGCCTAATTTAAAGCAGAGCTGTCAATAGGACCTTCAGGTTCACAGAGAATAGATTTTTAAATTACGCTTTCCTCTTCCATCTTGGCATTGGCCATAGGTGGTTGTTGATACTTGGAGATCACAAAATACACGTTTAATTTCATTCCTGTTCGGGACAGTGCTAGCAAATACACTTAGTTTGACACCTCAGTTCCTTTGATGTCCTGCCAGTGTCTGTGTATCTTCTTGAGTAACACTAAGACAACACAGGTTTTTGGTTTCTAACTCACAGCCTGAGATTGCTGCCTCTGCTTCCTGTCCTAAATCGGCATGGACTTTCACCACTGGTTCTGCATAAGCTCCTGCCTGCTGTGAAGTGGCATCTGGGGTTGTGTCAGAGGGGGACCATGGTCTCATCAGATAAATGAGAAGAGGCTGCTGATGTGCACGCAGGAACACTTGGGCTGGTTCAGTCCATGCAGAGACATTTATTAAGCTGTGATGCCTGGATTCGGGCAGCTGAGCCCTGCAACTCCATGAGGAATGAAGGGCATTGAAAGCCACCTATTAGGTCATCCAACCTGCTTCTCAGAAGCCAAGTGAGGATTATTCTCCTCTGTTCTTTCTGGTATTGTTCTCCCGCTGTGATTCTTTGTGCAGGTTCTTTCTCCTCCAAGCATTGTTGTTTTCCTAATCCCGTTTTATGACACACTGTGAATCAGCTCAGAGGCTGCTGAATCACTCTGCTGTGATGCTGTTTGCCCAGATTCCAGCTTGAAGCACTAATAGAAAGCATTTCTTCCTCCACCCACTGCAAACAAAACAAAAATCCCCAAACTGAAGGAATGGCCAGGCTCCAGTAATACTGAACAAACACAATTTAGAATTATTGGAGCATTTAATTTTTTATAAGCCTTGAATTTGGAAGTATGTTGGGGTTTGAGGGCATATGTGGTGAAGAGACAAATGAAAATTATTGAAATAATTTCCTTGGGAAGCACTTGGTAAGCAGTTCAAAGCTGCATGAGGGAAAGCAAGGTATCCAAATCTCTAAGACTACATCTGCTTGAGAACCTCTTGATTTTGTTTTGTTTTATTTCCTTATTGGCGGCACTACCAGAAGCTGTCACAGACTCTGAGCTTAATTTAAAGGAATCGTTCCAAACTCATAAAAGATACATTTAGGATGTCATCTGTATCTGCATTTTAGACTCCTGATGCCAAATTGCCCCTTTCCAAACATCTCCATGTTCCAAACATCTCCACATTCCAAACCGTCACAATAATGCTGGGGGAAGGAAAAATTGCAATTCAGAGCTGGGAAGATTATGAACAGGAAGGCAATGCTATAAATGAAGTGCTAACATGAGGCTGGGGGCTGCTCCTGCAGCCCCTCCCAGGAATTGCTCAGGGCACTCTTAGGCTCTGGTCACATTTCTCTCAGAGATGAACTGGTTATTTCTTCCCACCTGCTCATCACCTATTGAAAGCTTTTTCCTTTTCTGATCTGCCTGCTTGGTTGCTGGTATGATCCTTCCCCACTGCTTCTGCTGCTGTTTTAGCTTTGCTAAATTGGACCCATTTATTTGGAATGCACCAGCAGTTTGGAGGGATTTCCACTGGCATGCTCACAACTAGCCAGGAGCAGGCTGGGGACTGTAGCAATGAGCTGCCCCTTCTGTGGCTGGAGAAGGTGGAAAAATAGCACATTCAGCATAGCACATTTCCAGTTTTAGAGCCGCAACTCCATCCTTGGAGGTCTTGCATCACTTTCAAATGGACTCAAGACTGGATCAAAGGTTTAGGACTTAATTCCATGGAGTAATGAGGTCTCTGGGTTTTTCTTCCATATGGTCACCTCAGAGATGGGGCCATGCTCATCTCTTAATACCCAATTTTAGAAACATATTCTTTATTCCTCACAGTTCTTTGCTTTAGGATCACAGGGAGGATCCAAAGTAGTGATAGTATATGTAAAGCTGTATGGACCTCTACTGAGCAATAGCAGTCTGCTGCCTGTCCAGCTTTGCCTGTCACTGAAGACTCAGCTGTTGGTGAAGCTTTCCCTGGCACAGATTAGGAAAAGCTCACACCAACTGACCTGCAGGAATTATCCTCTCAAGCTGGTGGACAGGGAAGAGGTGGTGGGGAATTGTAGATGTGTTGCTGCACAAACCTTCATGGAGATTGCAAGGGTTTGGCTTTGCTCTGCGAGTATGTGTGTTTATCTGTTTCTCTGAAGGGTGCTTTCTGAGAGAGATTTATTTTGTGCAGAAAATTTCCCTTCATTTGCACTGCCTGTTGCCATTTTTCCCCTTAGCAGATTGTAAGTGTGACCAGTGTTATTTCCAGTTTTGCAGGAGATAAGCATAAAAATGAGATTTCAAACTCAGCAAAACAACATCTTGGCTGTGAGCTCCTTAAACTTACCTCTTGTTTCTGAGGCAGTCAGATGCCTTTAGGTAGCAAGCTTCTCTGTGCAGCTCAAGGGGCTTGCATCTCTCTTTTCTTCCATCTTCCTTTCACCACAATCCCAGAATTCCAGAAGATGAGTCCCGGGAGGGCTGCTTGGGACTGGCTTGGATGCAGCTGGTGCGTACTGTCACCACTGGCTGGGAAACAGGAGCCTGGCCAGGTCAGGAGCTGGTTCCCCTCTCGATACCCAGATGTGGCCTGGCAAAGTAGACTGAGGCAGGGCTGGCCCTGGTGGAAGTTGTGGTTTACTGAGCAGTGGCCTGGATATGAGTTTTATTGTGAAAGTGAAATGTAAGCAAGTGAAAGGAAAAGTTTTCACTTTACTTGGCTTTGGCCTGAGGCAAGGAAACTGCAGACTGATGGGCAGGGAGGAAACAAAGGGCTGTTTGGTCAATTCCTCCATAAACAGCTGAAGTTACACTGAATTAATTGCGGAGAATATGAGATGAGAGAAGAGGAAAGCTCAGATGATTAAACAGTGTATGTCTTCAGGTCTTTCAGAAGAGCTGATGGTGAAGGGCCATTGGGGGAGATGATCATCCATGGTTTGAAAATGGGTTTGGCATTCCACAGTACTACAAAAACCATCATGAAGACCAGCACTGGTGGGTCTGCCCTGACCAGAGGAGGAGGTGGCTGTACCCTGGCAATGTCCCCACCATCCATGGGAGCCGCCACCTTGGCTTAACTGTTGGGACAGACAAACAACTGAATGGTATCACAGACGTATTAGCACAGGAGGGAGAGCTACAATTAGGGATGGTTAACAAGTTTTAGCCAAGGTCATACACAGAAGGATAATCTTTTTTTCTCTGCATTGAATTTCTTTGCTGAGCTGCAAGAACCACTTTCTAGAACAAGGTGTTTAAACTTTGGAGATCAGCACCATGGCAAATACCACAGCTGCTGAATTTTGGATGGTACCAGACTCTGCATTTCATTATCAATACATTTGTTATTGTGATACAATTTTAAAACAGCATTTAAGAGATGTGTCTGGTCCCAGATGTTGACAGATCTGGCCAGGGTTTGCATGTTGAAAGCTGGATTCACTAGCTGTTGATAGCTAGTCTTTCATGTTAATGTGTGTGATAAACTTCTCATGTACAAGTAGATGTGGGGCCTTTAGAATTCTCCAGCAATTTAGGAAAAAAGCCCCGAGGTTCCACATGGAGCTGGCTAAACATGAACTGTGGCATTGCTTCCTCAAGGGAGCTTCCCATGTGGCTTTGTAAAGCAGGGACCCTCATTCATCTCCTGCAAAGTGCTCCCCAGAGAGACAAAAATGGGGGACACAAACATTTTGCCTTGAGAAGGGCTCATGTTGCTTAATAGAAATTGCATGAAAGAAAATAATTACTTTGCTTAAAATCCCTCCTTCCTCACCATCTCAGGTGGGCAACAAGGAAGGAAACTCTTTCTTACTGAGCTTTGTATCGAGGAGCTGCTGCGTCTTCTCAAAGTCTTTTCATGCTGTGTTTTGCCAGCAGATCAGCATTAACCTGGCTCTAGCGCCTGTAGATCAGAAGACTGTCAGGATGTAGAGCAGCCACACAGCAGGATCCCAGAGTCAGCTGATCAACTCTGATCTCTTAATTTTTAATGAATAGTTGTAGCAGTTATCCTGCAGGGTTCAGTCAGTCAGAATTGCTTTAAATTTAGGCCACAACTAAGGACCTGAGAGAACTGTAATCAACAAGATAAATAGGTGAAGTCTCAAAAACCTGCTAAAACACTGACTTAGTGCTTAATTAAAATTTTAATATGCTTACAGAAAGTAAAAATGCAAACCTGAATTTACCAATTCAGAGCAACAAGGAGCTGTAGCTGGAATCCCCCAATGTGACAACTGGCAACCAAGATGAAGATACACAAATCAAGCAAACATCCCTCTTTAGATTGTTTTTTGTCATTGCATACATTGTTCAGTCTGCTTGGCCTGTCCTGTTTGATCTACCCATGTGTGTAAGGAAAAGAAGCTGAACTGACTTGCCATGTACCCTTTCTGAACTGCAGCTTGGTTCTCCTCTTGTTGCAGACTCCCAAGTTAGTTCCAAATGACTCCCTTTGCTGGCAGTCAGCCCCCTCAGTCCCACATGTTGATCTTCCCTCCCCACAAGTCACTTCTCACTGATGACTTTGCCAGCCCTCAGCACCTTGTTTATTCCTCCACTCATGCAGCCTCTTTGCTGGCAGTAACAGTGTGTTTGCGTGGGAGCTGTCCTGGATAATGCTGCCCACTTTCCTGCATCCAGAAAAGCTACTGACCCACTGGAGAGCAGCGTCTGGGCAGAAACCACGCAGAGCCAAATGTCTGGGTGGTAACAGCATCTGCCTTGGCTGCTTTGGCTCTGGCTTTTTGTCACAGCTTCATATGCCCTGACACTTCTGTAGGCAAATCAGTTCAGAGCACAGAGGTTATCCAGCATTTCCCTCCCACCTACCCTGTGCCTGGTTAGCTGCCCATAGTCAGCCCTTGTGTTATGCCAAGTCAAGCTTCACACTGCTGTCACCAGTCCTGGCGCATCCATTGGTGCTGCCTGTGGCCCCAGCCTATTTACACATCTTATGGCCCTGCCATGCCAGCCAGTTTGAGAGTCTCTCTTGCACAGAAGTGAGAGAAAGCCACGCAGGCTGTGTCCATCTCAGCAGTGGTGTGTGGTCAGTGGGCTGCCTTTACAACCACAGACCTCCCATCAGCCTGGAAACAGCAGCTGGTGGAAAGAGACAGCTCCTCTCTCACCAGTGCCAGCTGGTGTCAGTGGGGCTGGCTCTGTGGCCATTCCAGGCTTGGCCTTTTAAAAGTCAGTGTCAGCGTTCTGCTGAGAACCCTGTGTTATCAATGTGTATTACCATGTGCTGCCAGGCTTCAGTGCCTGAATCTTGTGGTTGAGGAGCAGCAAGCTGCATCCTGGCAGGGCACTTTCTGCTCCTTCTTGGTCTACTTGTCCATCCCCAGTGACCAGGTCTTGGGAAATAACTGGCATCTCCCAGATCTCGCTGTGTTTATGTACTACTCACAAATGAAGTTTCTTCGAATAGAAGTGAATTTGCTTGGAGCACTGACTCTATCCAAGTCTGCTTGGAGCTGCTGGGAGCCTTTGTTCAGGTACTTTCTCTGTTTAACCTGTGCATCAAAACACTTTCCAAGCAGCCTTCTTGCTGTCCTCACCAAAGAAAGACACCACCCAAAGGTGCTGTACCAACATGGATTTTTCCTGCCCAAGTTAGAGGTGAACCAGGCCAGGAGGAATCCATCAGGCACCAGGAGCTGCTGTCTTCCAAAAAGACAAACTGCTGTGAGACACAGGGGCTCCCCACATGTGAGGCCATGTAGCCCAGCTCCTGCTGCGCCCTGAGCTCAGCAGGGGCCAGTGGATGCTCTGATGCCTCCCTGTGGCAGCTCCCAGGTCTAACACTGGCCAGCCCATCTGTGTGCCAGGCATGGGCTGTCAGTGCCAGCCTTCCTGACACTTCATACAGCCCAAAATCTGCAGAGCAAAGAGAAGACTGTTCCCTCTTTCCACGGGGTGTATTTAATTTGCATGTTCCTGCTCCTTTCTCGCCACAGCCAGTGTCAGCAGCTGCCCTGTTATTTCAGGGATGGCCAAGGAGCTGCGCAGTGCCCCATCGCTCCACTTGGGGCAAGGGGAAGTTTGAGTTTTCTCACTCTGCCTAACCACTAGCACCTTCCTGAAAGCTCTCCTCAAATTCAAGTCCTCCACCTCTCCAAAGAGCCCCTCCCTCATGGGACCAAGGATTTGACATGTTTTTAACCAATCCATCCTTTTGTGGGGATTAGCCAGCCTGGGTAATGTTTGCATTTTACCCTTTGCTGTCTGCTGGTTGTGGATTTACTTTTGGAGCTAATATCACTGTTTTTCTTTACATTTTCTCCCCGAAGGTTGTCCTGAACCACATGCACTCTCTGTATAAAATAAATAAATGGCCTTGACTGTTTGCAGGCAGATATTTTATCCATCTTCTGCCAAAAGTTTGATAGTGCCATGAAGAATCCCTCTGTACTAATGGTGCCAGCACAGTCCTTTACATCCCTACTGGAGAATCTCTTTGTTCCTCCTTTGCACCATTCTTTTGTATGTGCTGCTTGTAACCAAAGGGCTTGTGCTCCATTTCCCACAGCCCACAGCACTCCTCAAGCTTCTGTAATGCAGGTTATGAGTTCCCTCTTCCATTTGAGCTGAAAACTATTAAAGGCCATTGAGAGCTTCAGAACCAGCTGGGTATTGTCTAGTTAAGTTTTTTTTTTTCCTTAATTATTTTTTTTTTTTTCCACTGTGCTCACATCCATCACTTACAGCTTGGGAGTGAAACACTGCTCCAGTCCTCTCCTGTCAACTCTCTCAGGAGAAGGCTGGGCTTTTAGCTTTTCCATTAAACCCTTATCTGTGATGCCTTTGGTCCTAATGTTCACTGTTCAGCATCCCCTGAAGCCAGGGATTTTCATTCCTTTTCATTCCTTTCTTCGGGTTTTTGCTTCAGTCTGCTCAGCATTTTTTAGCTGGTGTCACTGTGTTACACCTCCTGGGGTCCACTGACCTGTTGGGCTGAAAATGAGCAGAGAAGCCATTCCAGTGGTTTTTAAAAATGTACCTAGACAAAACCTGCTCAAGTCTGAAAGTTTTGAGCTTCTTTTCAGCTTGTTAGGGGAGAGCAGGCACTTTTCCGTGCAAAGGTGTGTTTTTCATGCCTACTGCATCCTGCCCTGTCTGAGAGGGGATGCTGCCAGGTCAGAGCAGCTACACCATCCACACCAGTTTGTGCCTGCTTTCCTCTGGCTCTGCATTTCCTGGCTTGGATTTCTCTGCTCTTGGCCTCACCTTGGTGGGTCTCACAGCTGTGATACTCACTCAGAAGTAGATATTGCCTCCAGCAATTTGTTTTACCAGTCTCATGTTGTTACTTGTGGTGACACCAATCATGGGATTTATTTTTCCTTTTCAGTCTCCACTGTTTTTCCAGGTTTTTTGCTGAGATTTCTCTTGATTCAGACTCTTGAAGCTCTTGCCAATTTTGTCTTCCTCCTCATGGCTTCCCATTATCAATGCTGTACTTGGAGTCCAAGTGCCCTTCATGCCCCAAATCTGCAAGATAAGTAAACTTAGAAAATCATTAGGGTGGACTTTGACCGCTCCTGTCTCCATCAAAGACTAGGATTAAATTAAGTCCGTTTGATAAACTGAGCTGATGGGCCAATTTGGAGTGCACATGTGGTATTATGAGCCTCGTGGGACTTATGATTAAAAGACATGAGCGAACACAATTATTTAGAGAGCTACCAAGAGATTGCTTTAGCTCACTAGTCACTTCTTTATCAGAACAAAAGAAGATTCTCCAGGGCGACAGGCAGCTCCAGGGAAGTGTCCGTGAGTCTCTAATTGCTGCGGGAGGCGGGGCTCCTGCTTTGATGTGTGCTATAACACTGCGGGATGGTGCTGGGGAGAAAGCCACTCCAACCATTTCTGTCCCCATAGCACTTGGTCCAGGAGGGAAACCTTCCACACAGCTGGCTTCTTTATCTCTTTTTACAGTTGCTTGGTTGTTTTTTTGTTTTGGTTTGTTGGGGTTTGTTTTTTTTTTTTTTT